>UESW01003894.1:482073-695167 GCA_900491605.1 Calamus simplicifolius
AGGATTCGACGGTTACCGTAGTCCGCCATGTTTATCGAAAAGTAAACTGTGGCTGACTAGGTTGCCTCCGTTGTTGCTTACTACTTCATCAAGTGGAGTTGATCTTAAAAAAATAGTATTTCATCTTTTTTTAATACATTTTTTTAATTTTTTAAATTATTTTTACATCAGAGTTACGTCACGATCAGTCTATTAAAAAAAAAATTCAACGAATCCGTGTCATCTCATCTCCTCGAAGGAGCAACCAGCTGGAGCTGTGAGTCTACCGCGTTTGGCAAAGTCCAGTGGAATTAGTGGCTTGCTTTACCAGTCTCCATGGCAGCGGAAAATGGTCATGGAGAGGGCCCAGTGGCATCCGTGAATCATGCAATCCAACCATCGCAACAAGTTACAAAGAGGTAATGACTGCTCCGATTGGATTCCACTCCACCGCCCATGTGGGAGACATCACACGACCACAGCTCTTGCAGACTTAGTGCGGGTAAGGTCAATTCGGTCCCTAGCTTTCTATCGCTTCCCCATCGGCCAAAGGGGAAACCCAAAAAAAAAAAAGCCAGGCTATTTGCCACCCAAGGTGAAAGACCAATGATCTCGTAGAATTTTGACACCGCCTTGGAAGCAAAGCCAGGCGAGGGGTAAAAACAAAATTCACTGTCCCCCATGCATGACATCACGCTCATCTAAACTACCAACAAACTTTTCTACCGAGTGGGGGCCGCCTCCTTTATAAGTTTCTGCTATTTTTTTCGCGTCAATTTACTCGACGTTAACTATTTAAGTCTCGCGTACACACCGAAGACTACTCCTCTTCTTCAAAGAATAATTTATCCATTAACCACACCACAATTCACAGATGATAATTACAATGAATGTTTCTAATAAAAGATCCCACGTTATTCTTTTAATTACCAACTCATAACTACTCCGTAAAAAACACTGCTCCGGTCGTCGCCGGACTAGTTGTGGGCCTCCGGGAGCGCAGACCGCACGTGCTTGGTGAGCTCGACCAGGGCCACGTCGACCGCGTCCCTGAACCCGAGAGCGGACCGGTTGGCGTTCGGGTGTGCGTACGTCACCCTCGGGATCATCTCGATCACCGTCTTCCTCATCCGCTGCACCACCTCCTTCGGAATCCGGCTCAGCTCCTCCTCGATCCGGCCCCACCGCTCCGGTCCCAGGAAAACCGACCAGTCCCCGGCCCGGCCAGGCAGGTACCACTGGTACTGCGTGTACGCCGTGTGCTCCGAGAAGAAAACCGGCACGCACCCGGCCAGAACCGAGTCGAACACGGAACGCCGCGTAAACGAGTCGCCCGGTGGCTGGAGGCAAAAATCGGTCTGCCTCATCACCGCGAGAACCCGGTCCGGGTCGTGGCACTTGGGCGAGCCCGGTTCGCACTCGACGCGGAGGCACCGGTCCGAGGCCCCGCACTGGCGGAGTATCTCCGCCCGTACGGCGGCCTTGTCGGTGGCGTTCCTCGGCCCGCCGATGAACGTAAAAGGTGGTTCCTTTGGGACCACCGGACCTCAGCCTGCCATTCCGCCACCTCGGCGGCGGAGAAGGGGTGGAAGTAGGACGGGTAGGGGATGCCGAACTGGTTGCGGCCCTCCCACGGGTGGCGCTCCACGGTGAGGACGGACATGTTGAGGACTTCGGCGAGGACGAGGAGGCGGTTGGCGCCGAAGTCCGGCGAGGAAGCCACGTCGGAGCGCATGAGGTCCCAGGCGGTGCGGCCGAGGGCGAGGAAGTGATCGCGGCCGTGGTGGCGGTGGAAGGCGGACTGGGCGGAGACGTGGGCGGCCAAGTCAACGGCGAGGGCGTCGCGGAGAGTATGATTATCTTCGCGGAAAACAGAGGAAGCGTAGAGGCCGGCGTAGAAAGGAACGTAGAAGAGGAGGGCGGAGGAGGGGTCGAGGGTGCGGCAGGGGTGGCGCTCGGCGCGGGCGTGGAAGATCATCTCGGCGAAGAACTGGTGGGTGGCGTACCAGGAGGGACTGGTGGTGGCGCCGCCGGAGGCGGCGGAGAGGGGGTGAGGGATGGGCTGGCCGAGGCCGCGGTGGGCGACGTGAGGGCACATGTCGGTGTAAACGCTGAGGGAGCGGCAGCGGCGCAGGAGGGCGAGGTTGAAGCGGGTGGGGAGGTCGTAGATGTAGAAGGGGGCGATGTCGGGGTCGCACTTCTCCGGCGGCAGGGGAAGATCGCCGGCGACGGCAGAGGAGGGTGAGGGGTCGGAGGGAGGAGGGAAGCAGAGGAAAAGGAGGAAGAGCCAAAGGGAGACGAAAAGGACGAGGTAGAGCAAGTACTTGAAGTGAACGAGGAAGGAATGAGAAGCCTTTTCCTTGTAGCAGAATAAGAGGAGAGAGCGCTTCTCTCTGTCTTTGGTTCGGGGCGCCATTGGAGGAAGAGTTTGCGGTGGAACAAGAGAGTGGAACGAGAGACCAGAGAGAGAGAGAGAGCGAGGGAGGTGGGCGTGGTGGTGGGGTTGGAATTCGAACTTATTGGGATCCTGCAACGGATCGGTATTATGGCAGTCGAATTAGGTCGGACAGAATACAAATTCGACCAATTTTTTTCCAGGCTAACTCGATTATTCTAAAACCATTACATAACGATATAATAAAGTATAATAAATAAATAATAATAATTAATTTATTATGATGCCGTGTTGTTATTAATATCATTAAGATAGGTGAAAATTCTACGCAAGTTAATTATAAGCTTTTAACATAAAAATTTCTATCATTGATATTGGCATTATCAACATCAATCTTGTAAAATAAAAGAATATGACGTCGTTAATATTAAGTTCAATATAATCTAACGGCTTATAATTAATAAATAAAATGTTAGAAGAAATATATTTATTTAAGATGTCCGGTGATTGTTGAGACAAAAGGTACGTAGGAGGAGGTAAGGCTAATGCATGATGATAGATTAATGATATGTTAAATATTTTATAGCAAATGTCACAACCAAATGAAGAATAAAATATTATTCTTTGTATATTTTACTAACAAATGTGCCTATGATAGCAGTAGAATTCTTTCGCGCACTTTTTTTTTTCTTAAATCAAGAAAGTGAACACTAAATCTAAATTATATTAAATGATTTAATAAAATTATTCATAAAATCATTAAAACTTTAAATTTTAGTCAATTTATGCATGTTTAACTCTTGGCTAGTTATACTTGCTTTATGATCTTTGCAATGACATTACATAATACCTAACACTTCTTTTAATAGACTCCGGCTTCTTTTCAATAATTCAAAGAAGTCTTCCATCTTAGAATGCTCAACATATTAATCCACAATATAATATCATTACACAAAATAACACAACATGAAAATACATAAAGCTTTTGCAGATACTATAAGACAAAACAAGTAGGTATAACATTAAAGAGATGCATATAATAGCTAGACTTTGAGTTTTAGCGTATATATAATGGGAGTCATGCAAGACATTCTTAAGACAATTCTTGGCTGATTTTTGTTTCTCTTGTTGGTTACTACATAATGTAATTAGACTTCTTTAATTTATTCTTCGGGATGATAAAATTCTATTTTAATCTTTAAAGTTCTTCATATTCTTATCTCCTTTCCATGATCTGGTTGGTCTCTTTGCTGCTCTCCTTTTCTTTTCCATCTCTTTTTTTTTTTTTCCTTCTTCTTCTCTGCACTCTCCGCTGCTCTTATATATCCCTTCTTGAATCGCAATAAAGAATTATGCTGAAACTAGCTGAATATATCTAACCACACTCTTAGTACTTGTGGTACAAAAATATAATCTTAGTTTTCTCAAACTCGGTTGCTTAACTCCAAAATGGAATAACACGAGATATACTCTCAGCCGATTGGTACATCTTGGAATCAGCAATCAATATTCAAAATCGCACCAAACCAAAAAAAAAAAAACAACGGGTTGTTGATGAAGCTCCCGAGCTTTTTTTTTTTTAATCTTTTCTTTTTTTTCGGTGAGCACAAAGCACCAAAGCAAGGAAGGATTAGCTGTACGCAGACCTAAGCTGAGATTTAAAAAAAAAAAAAGAAAGAAGAAAGAAGAATAAGTACTCTATACACCCAATCTTTAATGATCGCTTGTTATGCTTTACAAAGCGAGAGAAAGAAAGCAGAATCGAGTAGTGGAAGTGGAAGAAGGAAGGGGTCAGCAGTTCTCGTTACCTACCGTTCCGCCACTAAAGAACCCGATGGACCCCACTCCTCACATGAGAACGACTGGGTATCTCCAAGGCTTCTACGAGGGGCTTTTTTCCAGACATCACGCTTGGTTTGGTTAAATAATAATAATAATAATAATAATAATAATAAAGACCCGATGCTGTCGGCGCTCGCACGGGCCCCGCGAGCCGAGTTCGCTGCTGGGCCCATCAGAGGGCACGCATGACCACGCGATTGGATGATTGGATGGGACCCACCAAGTCTTTACTTGTTTGGTTCTTTTCGATTTCGACGCCAAAGAGCTTTGAAAAGGTTAGCACAGTGTTTGGCACTAAAAAAAATAATAAATAAATCATCCTCGGGATGGCTAGAGAGGGGAGAGGACGTGATGGCACTGCCGGCCAAGATTGGCATCATCTTCTTGTTATTATCAGTCCTAAATCCGTATAAAGATATATAAAATAAAATTATTTCATAACATATTTTTATTTAAAACGGCATGCAAACAAATGTTATTTTTTTAAAAAAAATTGCATTGAAATAATAATGATAATTTTGAACGATTGAAGACACTGCGATTGCTTGCAAATATTTACAGCCGGTTACGCTAAAACTTTATTCCTAAACTAAATTTATAAATAGGCTTAAAAGTTTAGAGTTAAATCAATTTCAACTTAGAAATTTTTTTATTATTAATTATTATTAGTTTTTTTTATCATTCAAATAAGTCATTGAGCTATATCTTTACTTATGATTAAAAATTTAGGTCGGACTGAACCATTAATTCTTGAGAACAAATCATCTATAATTTATTAAAAAAATAAAAACTTTTCTTAAGACAATGTTCAAGATATACACGATTCTTAATTTTTTTGATTTAAATTTTTACATTTAATTTTCTATATTTGAATTTCTTGTAATTTCTAAATAGTTTAAAATTAAAAATCATAATTATTTTCTAACAATCATCTCTTGAAAACAAAAGTAATCTTTTACATAATAACTTAATAATATTAAAAATAGTTGGACAGAATGAATCTTCATTATTAAAAAAAGTCTTAAAAATTTCATTATAATTTTTTTATTTTTTTACTATTACAATCTTCATAACAATGAGCATAACATGTAAAAATAGTTGAAGGATAATAATATTAATAAATCAATCAAAATATTATCATTAAAGCCAAAAAATAATTTTTTAAAACATTTTCGAGATAATTAAGCATAATACAAGCAACCAAGACATAGAGTGAGAAACAAAAAATCACGACAGCATGAGAGGGAGCGCAGCTTAGTTGGAGTGTTTCGTATCGTTTATTAATAGATAGCTTAGAAAACAAAAAACAAAGCATAAAAGACGAATGGTGTCACGACGTTGGGCCTCGCACAAAATAAACGACGGGTCTCTGCGGCATACCTAACCTCGACGTGATACGGGGAAGGTGGAGCGAAATGCGGCTCGCCCTAAAAAGTTTTAAATAGCACGCTAATCTAAGTCAACCACGGAAAGATATCATCTATAACGAGATACGTCGATATCTATTTTAAATATTACTTCTTACTTTTCACTTAATTATACTTTCAAGTACGTATGTCGACAGGTGTTACGTATTTTTTAACTATGTTTTCATGGGTATATGCGGACAGGTTTAACTTTCGTCAGTGTCCGACGAACGCTGGATCCTCTGCCAACGATGCGTCGATCCGACTGCACGCAGCTACGCTTCACCTTTTTAATTCGTAGGCGAGCCATGCGCCCCGGTGCGCTGCGCGAATACCGTTAAAAATATTAAAATTAATTTCATTTTTTAAATGTTTAAAAAATATTATTTTTTTACAAATATATTTATATAGGCTTCGTATTATAGAGTATACAAATATTTATGATTTGATTTTTTTAATTAAATTACCTAAAGGGTTTGTCAAACAAAAGATATTTTACTGCCAAAGAATGTAGGATAGATAAAAGAAAAAAAAATTATCGAAGCAAGGTAAAGAGTTTATGTGTATTTGTTGACTTTATTTACCTAAGCTAATAAAAAATAAAAATACAAAAAAAGAAAGAAGAACAAAAAAAAAAAAAAAAAGGAAGGATGCATAGAGATAAGATAGAAGAGAGAGATTACAAGTTATTTATGATTTTTAATTATTAAATCATTAGAAATATAAATCAACTTATTAAACGTGATATAGTAAATGTTTCAATAAAAATCTTTTTGAAACCATAAAATCCGACAAGAAGCACTGCTTCCGGCTCAACCAGCTGCTGGAGGTCATGCTAGAGATCCGTCCGCGTGGCGAGCGGAGTGACCCACTGGGTTTGGGGGCCTCGTCGGGCCACCAACTGCCAAGATCGTTGACTTGAGATGTCTATCAAACCCCGAATCGAGACAGCCGGGCCATTGACGGCGTCCTCCGGCCACTATCTCAGCATTCAACGTGGCAAAGTAAAACTTGAGATGTGACTATAAAGAGTTAAATTTTATCGTTCATTCATCACCAAGCCGAACCCATTTCTTGCTTCAACACAACGCATTATGAAAGCGGAAGTATAATTAACAAAAACCGTATCCAACAGAAAAACACAACTGACAAGCCGCACTACTCGAATAACTTAGGATTCCACTTGTATTTATGAAAATTTTATTTACATCGCTCCGTATGCTTAGTATATTTTTTAAATAAAATAAAAAAATTAAATTATTCTTATCACTTTTATGAATTTTTTTTTCTTATTTCCTTTCTTTTTTTTTTCTTTTTTTTTTTTTGCACTGTTGCATTCTTTTTTTCTTTTTCGTTTCTAGCATCATATTTCCCATCCCTTTTCTTAGCCGTCTTCTTTAGCCCCATCTTCTTTCCCCTTCTTTTCTTTTATTTTTGGCACCGTTCCTTATCCACTCTCTTTTCCTTTTCTTTTGGTGAATGAAAGATAGTGCTAAAAAAAGAAAAAAAGAAGGAAAAAAAACTATCTAAAAGAAAAAAAAAATAAGGACGGAAAGGAAAGGATAGAAAGCGATGCCAGAAAAAGAAAGAAGACCGAGAGGTACATCAGTGCCAAAGAAGAAAGAAAGAAAAGAAAAGAAGAAGGCCGTTCTTGTGAATGATAAGAATAATTTAATTTTCTTTTTAATTAAAAAAATATACTGAGCAGTACAAATAAAATTTCTCAGTATTTATCAGCACGCTTCCGTGCTGCTGACGAGCTCGTGCACTAAAATTAATATTTCTGAATGACATCATAAGCGTATTTTTTACATGCACATTCGGCTTCTGAAAAATAGCCAAATTGCTGCAGTTCTCGCTTGCCAGCAGTCTAATCAAGTTCTGCTGATTTAAAACCCATGAAAAATCGCAAAAAAATCGAGTAACACGCCAGCAACGGCCAGTCTTCTCCAACCACGCAGTCGTAGTTCCAGCTTTGCTGCCTGTTCCATCAGGCACCGCATTTGCTTTGTCTGGTACCGAGGACATATGATCTCTGGCAATCACTACGCAGAGCGTACTTGCATTACGTGAACAATTATCTATCAGATCACTTATGACGTTGAGGGGAGTTTCTTACTCCATTTCACTCCAAAAACATAAAAAAAATAATAATCATATTTCACAGAAATAACATGTAATAACAATGCTTGGTGAGCTAAACAGTAGATAAAAGGCGGTCTACCACCACTCATTAGCTCCCTTGGTGACAGGTTAGATTTAAGGGAAAAAATTTTACAGCACGATGTGATCCAGCACTACAGAAAATAAACAAAAAGAATAACAAAAAAGAATGGGGTGGATGAAAAAAGAGAGAAAAAAAGGATTAGGCAGCGGTCTCCGTGGGAGGTGGCGCCTGTGCTATAGGTGGTGCCTGCGTCTGCGTGATAGGTGGTGCCTCTGTGGCAGACGGAACTTGAGCAGTCTCTGGGGAAGCAACGGGGCTGCTCACGGGCTCCGAAACTGGAGGATTGCTATCAGTTTGCTCAGCAGCAGGTGGTGCTTCCAACATTAATGGCTTATCTGGCTCTGGTTGGGAACCTCCCTGGGTGGCAGTAGAATCGGTCTGTACCGCAGCGGGAGCAGTGCTTTGCCCCAAAGTGGGAGTAGTAGGGGTCTGCGTTGCAGTGGCAGGAGGAGGAGACTTTTTAATTGTAATAGGAGGAGCTGAGAGAGATGCCATCCCTGGAGGAAGGATCTCTATCGGAGGCTTCTTTCCAGCTTCCCCTAAGCTCGTAAGCTTTGTTTCCTCAAGCGAGGCCAAAAATGCTGCAGCAGCATCAGTTTTTACGGAGGGTGCATGCTCAAGCTCCTTCTGTAGCATCTTATTCCATGCTTGGACCAGGTTCTTCAGTGTTGGGCGACCATGGGCCTAAAAATAAATACATATTAGAGGCCAGGAAATCACACAAGATGGCTCTATTTAGTAGACTTCAAAGGGAACAATGCAAGCTTTCCCTCAAGTAACACTTTATTGGAAAATGAGAGAGGCAAAACTATACTTTATTGGAAAAAAAGAGAGGAAAAACTATGTTTCTAGACAACAGTCATGGTCATTCATCTTTTTGATAGTACCATCTTTGTTTATAGTCGTACCAGCTCTTCTGAAAAACCTAATATGCTAATACTCTGCTCAACAGACCAAATTTTATGATATCAAGGGCTTCAGAACACTGATCATACAGATATTATGCTTACAAGCAGATGATGTCGCCAATTTGGATGAGCTGCCACTTGAGACTATCATGGAAGATAGGACGAACTGATCAACCATCAGAAATTGCAATTATATTGTGCAACTGATGAAAATGATCAGACCCATTACCACAAATGAACATTGTAAGCACAACAGCCGGCATGCATTTTCAGATTATTTATCATGTTCATAAAATTAAGGACCACTTAATGTCAAGCATGTGGGAGACTAAAATCTATGGGCTTCTACTTCTAGGAGGGTGTTCCTATTGGTGAATGTGAACACTTACATGAGCATGAAGTACGGCCTCCGCAAGCATCCCAGTGTCCTGCCATGCCTTCTCCATCAATGCATTATCTCCCAAAACTGCAGCAGCAAAAGCTGCCTCACGTCCATGGCCAGCTGTTATCAGATTAGTGACCAATGCCTGGAAGATACATAAGAGTAACGTTTAAAGCCCATTCTTTAAAAGCCTGAGCACTGTCAATCCTGCATGTGCAACGACACTTACAGGTACCAGAACAGTAGTGACCACTTAAACTAGGCAAGCTGAATATCTCATCATATGTTACAAAGAAACTGTTAATAAGGCCATGTATCATACACTTGCAATGTATTACAACTAAAAGAATCGCATATATCCCCTATAAAAACCAACATAAGAGGATACATTAAAAACGTTGCTGCAAAAAGTTTGGAAAGCAAAGAAGCCACGAAGAATAGTTTTATAACTAAAAAAAAAGTTTGCTAATGACATGTGTCAGACCATTCCCAGTAGTTGCCTTCTGTCAAAAGGATCCTACGACTCCCTAGATACTTATAGCCAAAAGAACCTGAACCTCTGCAGGTGCAGTGGCTCACCAAGTGGAGCACTGATGAAGCAATAATGGTGCAAGGGGTTTGGAGGCAGGATGCAGATGAGAATTGATGGATGCTGCATTATTGCGATGCTCATATGTGGTGGTCGGGGAAGGAATAGTAGCAGAGAGAGTACAGGATGGCAGCAATAGTTACCAGCTCATGCAGGCCCTAGTGATGGAAATGAAAGCAGAAGGCAATGGAGAATCTTTACCTAGCACTCAAGAACGTAAATGAATAATATGACAATGAGAACTTCAACATCAGTAGGAGTTCAATTTTCAAATATAATTTACCGAAACTAGTTCTAAGAAATATGTGCATACTTAGGCACTGGACGACAAAAAGCAGCTCCAAGGAGCTGCCAGGAGAGTGAAATTATTGACCAAATCATGAGGATACATCAAGTTTTAATATGTCCTACAAATAGATAGAAGTCCATAACAAGATTTAAGGGGAAAAATCCGAAAGTAGGGAATAATTATTGAAAAATTTGAAAGGGAAATAAGAACACCCTCCTTCAAGGCCGAACCTTGATTTTGTGGTCCAGTCAGAAAGACAAAAACTCAGTGCAGGATTCACTTTCTTGGTTGTGCTGATATTTCCGCTGTTGGTGAAGTAATAAAAGCATATACCATACCATTATACAGATACCGAAAAATAAGTGCTTTGAGACAATCACATACCGAAAGTCTGGTCAGCTCCCCATGATTTGCAAGTCGCAGAGCTACTCCTCTCAAAACTTTTACTTGCAAAGCACCTTTCACAGATCCTGCAGCAGCTAGTCTCTTGAGTGCTTCGCGGGCAATATCAGCCTGTCCGGTAGCATCTGCAGCATCAATTAGGTCCATAAATTCCTTGGCAAACTTGGATATTCCTTGGACAGCATCCACGAGATTTTCCTGCTTAGCAGCTGTTAAGCTGAGAATCTCAGCTATGTCCGTGCCAGAAGTTTCCTGCCCAATGTCCCTACTATTACTCATTGTCAACAAGCACTGAAGAGCTCTCTTCAAGTTATTGCTCTGCATGGCCAAATCAAACTCTAACCTGGGGAACAGCAGCATAATTTTATTATCATGAACTGACCTCTGAACTCTAAATGGTTACCATTGTTCATGGCTATACACAGCCAAAGTCAAATGGTGGCAAACAAAAGGCCTTGTCAGGTGCTCATCAAAACAATCTAGTCATGATATTTACGCTGGTTTGCAAAAAGGAGAAAAAGAAGAAGCTATCTAACACTAAACAACAAAAATTAGAGATATTCTGCGTTCAAACCTTTTAGATATTCCAGGTAAATGAAGAGCTTCAGTCGCATATCCCATCCCAAGCATGAACTGAGCCAAATCATCATGGTGCTCCCGACCAAGCCTACTTGCCCTGTGGAAGCATTGTAAAAGTCAGAAGTGCTCTTCAAGAAACAATCACAGCATAAAATCTTCTATGGTGGTACCATTTCACAGCACTGACTGCATCTCCATAGGCAGCAAGACACCGACAACGAATACCTGGATGGCTGAGGGCCAAGGCATGGGCACACATATACCTGAAAGACATGATTCAATCATCAAATACTTGTTGACCATGTAAGTAATTGGATGGTATCACAAACATGGTTCAGGATATGTTTTAAGAAGTAATTTACCAAACAAGATTCAGGACAAGCAAATTACTCCAGAAAAAGGGAAAAAGCAGAGTGGATCAATTGGAACTAAATGATCTTTCGATTGAACAAAAAGGTACAAGCTAAAAGCACAGAAGTTGTCAAACAGAAGAAGATAAAATGTAAACCTTCATAGGAAATGAAAATTCCAAATTTTTTTTTGGAATACATGAAATACATGAGAACAAAGAAATAATTCTCTCTCAACAAACATTTTAAGAATGCTGTCTTTTTTATATGTTAGCAAGGCAATTATTGTCATTACAAAGGTTATCATTGTCAGACAACCTCTGATAGTGCCCTTGCATACTCTAAGCATTCTATTGAATGCAATATGCTTGAATGACTACAATAAGACCACCAACTAAAGACCTACAAGTAGCAATACATGATTGAAAAGAGTGGACAAAAGTTATAACATGAGTTGGCAAAGTTAGAGCCATTCTGGAATGAGAAGCCCGTGTAGTTCATCTGATGTCCTTCAAGTAAACTTCCACAGAGTGTCACTCCAAAAACCAAATATTATACAGCCCAGCTAGTTGGAAAGAATGAAACAGACCAGGAGAAATCTCAATCAATGTTTTCATGAAGGCAAAAATATACTTTTGGTCCTCAAACTTTCAGTTGTTATAGTTTACCCCTTCATGCTAGTTAAAATTAATAGAACATCTGATGTGTCAATCAAAAAGCTTTCCATGTATCTGCATCAGAATGACATATTAGATATTTTGTTAATTTTAATTGATCCCATGTAATAGGAAGTCAGGAATGCAACATTTTTAAAATATGAGGGACTAAACAGTAACAACTGAAAGTTTGAGCACCAAAATGAATTTTGAGTGAAAGTTTGAGGACCAGGAGTATATTTTAGCCTTTCAGAAAAACTCTAAGAGTTAGGCAAGTATGAGTTCACAAGTTGCATATTGTATATAGAGGTAAGGACACCCTCCAGTTCGCTAGTCTTTATTCCAATTCCCATGCAACAATATGTATTTGGGAACTACCTCATGATAACTAAAGGCCTGAAATTTCCTAGTATCAGTTACATAACTCATTTATATTTATCCTAAAATGGGAAAGTGTTAGATTACAGCCAGTTCTTAATTACCATCATTCTTTTATCTAATTTCGAAGTATTTTATCTCAAGCCATCGTCTGCAGCCTAGCTGCACGACACTGATGTTTGAATACCCTGACCATACCAAATATCCAAAATTATCAAACCCTAAACAACACATTAAGGTAGGAGTTCTAGTGGAACAGATGGTAGCTAATATAAACAGAGAGCATGAGAAACAAAAGTTGGACTTAGCTAGGTAGGCTACATGAATAGAACCATCTACATATACTTCCCTCTTACAAGAGAAGAAAAAAACACTGGCTAGCTAAGGGAACTAGCGGTGGACGTTGTTCCACACAAACCTATCATGTAAGCTTATGAACAAATAAATGGGTGTCATATAATGTTTGCCATGTTTGGGATGAGGGTTTTCTGAAAGGCTTTTTCTACAATGCTTTTAGCTGTTTGTGACTGATGCTGTAAATATGGAGAACATCAAGGGTAAAGAGAATGGTACAAAAGGTTGTAAGCTTGGTATGAAGGCTTTGGATGGATGAGATTGGAGCCCGGACTCCAAAAAAAAAATTTAAAAATGCACCCTAACTGAACCCTTCCTGAAAAACATGAAATTGAAAGATTCCTTTGTTTGGTATACAATCCCATATCGATTTTCAATGTAAGTTTTCACCAAAGCTTTAATTAGGCTAGAGGGTAATTTTAAATAAAATAGGTTTGGTGAGGAATTTGAACATGGGTTTTCACCAAAACCCACCTCCCATATGGATTTTAAAACAAACATTTTTAGGGATTTTAATGCTCTAAGGAATAGTCAAATGTACCCCTCTCTCTTGACTAATAATACCAAACGATGGAATTTGGCAAAATCTTGGGAATCTTTAAACTCTCTCCTTTAAATGTCCTCATCCCAAATATGGCCAGAATTTAAAATATACATGCAAGCATGTATTTGCCCAGTGCTCTAACCAATCTTCAGCATTTGCAAATGTCCAGACTGCAATAGCAACAAATATACCACTAGCAATCATGCTAGGATTCAAAAAATAAAACTTGAAGGGGCTTGTCTATTGATTGTTGGCATTTCATATGCCATGATAAAAAATAAAAGACATAGCATACCATGAAATCATGGTTTGGATCACATTTTCAGATGCTTATAACAAGGAAATCTTATTACCTGTCAATAAGCCAAAGGACCCCATCTCTGACACCTGCCACAACAAGAGGTCCTATAGGGCGTTTTTGTTCTGGAGGAAAACGAGTGACTGCCACAGATACGCCTCCTCCAGCAACAGCAACTTCATTTGCTTTTCTTTCTTCAACCTCTTTCAGCATACCTGTATCTTCCCCATCTACTCTGGGCTGTTTTGGCAATGCTATGAATGGTGGTATAGAAGGAGCATGCTGAAAAGAGGCTAATCGAACTACCTGAAATAAAGGAAAACAGGAGTCTAATATCTTACAATAAAAAGTAATTTGCTACAACCATTGCTTAACCTTCTTCAGACGCAATTTTCATATTTATATCAGCCAACGCACATCAGAACTTTAGCTGATAGTTATAATATCTAACCACTGGCAGCTGAGCCAAATTTCCAACTATGATAGCAAGTCAAGGTCAAATTCTACAAATGCAACTCCAATATATAGAAGTTATATCAATCCAGTGAAACCAAGCTAATAAATAAAGCAAACAAGAAAGCAAATTACAAAAACACTTCCCCATGATTTCATTCAGGTGTTTGGTCACATAAACTCACACATGCACATAGGAAAGAGAGAGAGAGAGAGAGTACATAGGCTCATCCATGATCTTTAATGAAACTTCAGCATAAAAATAGGTAAATGGGTAAAGTTTTAATGCCATCTAAAATTGCACAAATAATTGTCAGGAAGCTAAATCTAAAATATTTGAAAAAATCTGATCTTGGAATGGCCAATTGCAAGTATTTCAGTGGACGGCAGTATTCCAATTGACCACAGAGGAAATGGCATGAGAAGTTGTCTTAGCTTCCAGCGATTTATTTGTTTATTGTTTAACTCAGCCAACAAAAAGATTCTAATTTACTTAATGTTGGTAAGGACTGTAGTCATAAAATGCTGAGCAGTCAAGATACCCCTAGGACACTGAATGTTTGCATGTCTATGAGCCTCCATTAGCAACGATAAATTTCAACAAGTAAATAAAAAATAAGCACAAAGATTCAAGCAAAAACATGATATACAAAAGAGGGGGAAAAAAGCTAAACCTGTTGATAAAAAAATGTATGTATTAAACCTCCTTTTTTAAATGATGCAAATTGCCCCTAAAAGAGATGCATAATTAACATTAAATTCATAAACTTGTCCTATACCTAGGGGTGCAACTCGGGCTCATGAAACTCAGGTTTTTCTCAACCCTAACCCTAACCCTATTTGTAAAATGTCAACCCTAACCCTAACCCTATTTGTAAAACCTCAACCCTAACCCTATTTTTAAAAATCGGATTCGGGTTGAGTTTCGGATTGGAATTCAGGTTGATGAGAAAAAAAAAAAAAGCTTTTTTCAAAGTAAATAAACACTGAATTATGGATCCCAGAGACGAAAAAATAAAATCCCTTGCCGAACGCATAAGCTGGACTCGGGGCTTTAACATTGTATTAAAAAAAAAGTATTACCTGAAACAAAGAAGAGAAGGAGGTGCCGTAAATAAAGAAGATGAGGAGGTGCCGTAAACAAAGAAGAGGAGGCGGAAGTGAAATAAATGTGTGAGTGGTTCACCTTTATGTTTGTCCTTTTCCTTTCCTGCGACCGATGGCCTTGCCTTCCTCGTCCTTAAGTTGGTCATCTCGTCCGACCCGACTGGCGTCCTCAATGCCCCCAAAAATCTAGTGCCGATAAGCTACCCCGTTCGGATAACCTCGGGTTCGGGTTATCTTGGGTTCGGGTTGCGGTCAACCCTAACCCGGGTCAATTGCAAATCGGGCTGGGTTAAACCTGGGTCTTTTGGGTTCGGGTTGGGCAAACATAAGTTTAAACACTGTTGTAAATCGGGTTCGCGGGCCGGGTTCAGGTTGAACCCGGCCCAAGTTGCACCCCTACCTATACCCTTACAAGGTTATCTATCTTTAATAATTACAAGTTGACCATGGTATATTTTCTTCGATTGTTGCTAGTAATCTCTACCATGGGAAAGAAAAGATCATATTCAATATTTTTAGACCACAAAGTTAAAATCAATGCCCTTTTTGCGAATAGGCTTAGCCCACTTAAAAACCTCTACTTTGTCGGTTCGTTCTTTCTCTTGAATTTCAAATCCTATCATAGCTTGAAACACATGGTTCAGGCTTTAAGGCTCACACACTACCCAATTGCTGCAAATTGAAGCTATTGATTCATCTTTCAAAGGGATTGCATTCCAATTCTTGCCCTCTGATTCATAAATTTTATGTCAATGAGGATGCAGTTTCTCTATGACTTGTTCCCTGTTCAATAACATTCTTCCAAATTTCTACAACCCTGAATAATTGTTCTTTGGTCACATGCACCCTTATTAGGATAGCCAACAAAAAGGTTTCACTACTCCTCAACTCACCTTTTACGTGTCATGGCAAGCTTCTCTCTATTCATGTTGCCTTGGCTAGGAATCCAACACCACTCATAAAGGATTGATGCTTAGCTCCTCTTTGAAACCCATTAAAAAGATCAACTTCAGATAACAATTTATAAAAAGCAGTCTCCTACTCAAATAAAGCACTCAGCAACAGTAATCCCAGAGCTGGAGGTTTTTAACTAGAAGGATCTGCACAAAATTATGTGGAAAAACTTGGATTTCTAATGTGAGTCTCAGGTTCTAGAACAAATTATGCGCCTCAATAGATGGGCCTATTGTCAAAATGGATGGTAAAGATGAACTTCCTGGAGAAGATTTCTTAAATCACTTGCAAGCATCCCCTATTCCTTGATATGGCAAAGTTGGCAAATGCAGATGAGATCCAACCTTGGATTCCTCATCTGTCTACCAAGGTCCAAAATAACAGCAATTGTTATGTGTCATTTTCATTGTTCTTAATATTAAAACAGTATATATATGTAAATTCAAATCTCTGTGTCAGTTCAAAATTTTTATTTTGTCAATCATGATATTAAATCAACATTTCTGTTTTACAACTGTTGCCGATCATTTCCCATTGTAAGTGCTAACAAGAGCCACCATAACAGTTAAAATTTTCATTCCTTTACAAGCCAGCTCAGGGCTGAGTTGCACATCCATCATTTCCATTATAATGGGAAACGACAGTTGTCAAGAGGATCAATTGTATGGGGATATTAATCTTAACCAAGCACTGTTTGTTAGTGGAAAGTTTGTAAATATTCTAGTTTATGCTGGATAAAATTTTTAGCCATCATAAATCATGATGTATTGATTTATAACAAATATCCTAATAGTCAAATAAATAATAGCATGCGTACAATTATGTATATAGGTTATCACGGGTAACAATATAGTCATTGCAATACTTCAAACAAATTAGTCTACATTATGGAAGTAGACATTAGCATTACAAAATATGGTATATACCTAGGCATCAAATTATTTCCTGATCTTCCTCACTCATATTAGTATATATGTAACTTGCCTGCACAGGTTTCCAGTAACTACACCAAAGCACTAATCCAGACCACCAATATTTAGAACCTATTAAAATTCAACAAATAACACAACTACTACAGGACTTCTTGTAACTGATTACCTGCAACATTGGAGGTCTTAATGAGATCCTTTCATTTGTAGCAACTTGTGGGTTTTCTACTGTGATAAGTGCTAACTCCCCGTGCTCAACAACTGCTCTGCTTTGGGCTTCCTTGACTTTAAGTTCCTCCTTTTTCTTTTTGGTTTGAAGGTCAATAGGTGCAACTCCAGCATCCACAAAAACACACCTGGAAAAGTGTAATGCAGTTAGCATCTACATAGACCAATAAAAATCAAAGACATCATTCATGAATTTACTTACTTCCAGTGAGCAAAAGAATACAAATGCATGCAAATTATAAATTTTATGCCCAGATAAGACATCATTTGATCCTGCATGTGCTTGGAAAGCATTTTCCTTCCCATTTTCCTAACTTTTAGGTGAAGGAAATAAACTGGGAATTGGTTAAATTAAGTAACTAGCACTTCAAAGTGTGCTTGAATATCGAGCTAGTTGAAGTGTGGCAAAACAATTTTCAAAATAAAGTTTAAGATTCAGATGTACCTAGGATCTGTCTTTATAAGGACATGGTACATATTATAAGCTACTTGCATGGTTGTCACATTGAATTATAGGTTATAGGGATTCAAGAAAAGAACAAACATCAATTGTCATATAATTGAGTTTGACTTTGTCAATATATGACCACAATACAGCTCTATATGCCAACGTGTCCCCTGAATACATCAAATTTTATATATTTTACTGTATGTAGTTGAACCCATGCAGCCCACTTGTATTTGGGCTTGTGCAGCCAAGGTGGGTTCAGGCAGATGGACAGGTTAGATGTAGGTATTGGATGGGCCAGACGTGGCTTCCATTAATAATGTTATATATATTGCTATTAGGTATTAAAGACTAAAGTTTAAATATTGTAGCTACTATTTGATATTATTGTATTTTATATATTCTATTTATCTTTTAAATATTTTTAAAAAGATACTAACAGCATGGTTTTATATGAACAACCAACAAAGATGACACAGTTTTGCAAACTTATTGCTGCAGTTACACATTTTTGTGCTTGAATAAGAGCATATTAACTACATAAATTGACATCACATCCAGGGAGGAGACAGGACTTCTTATCCTGGAGGGGCTAGTATTAAATATTGGAATAATTAAAATTTATCAATCTTTTTTAAGTATGTCTCTACATTTTTTTTATATGCGCTTGGCAACTTTTAAAAAGCTGAAACAGAAACCAACTTATTTGTATTATAATCCTTGTTATCAAAACCAATATCAGCAAAACCAATACCACAGATCATACTGGTATGTTATTAGTTCCCACCCCAAGACAAGGGCCCAACACTTTTTCCTCACTCCCAGCTATGAATACTGCCCCTGTATCCGATGGTTCTTCTCAGTTTAGACCAGTACAGATTGGTTCATCTCATATACCAAACTGAACCTCAGTTACCATATTGGTACCTTACTAATAAAATATGATACAAGGCAGTATGGGTTAGTATAGCAGACTGAACATGTTTATTTATTTAGGAGAGGAGCTAAGAAACTCCACCATGCTTCATTTTTAAAAAAAAGGAAAACAATTTAAATAGAGAGAATACCGATAATAGAGACAAAGAGGTAATGCTGCTACATAAACAAGAAATAGCAAATAAAGTGGTAGATAGGAAAACTTATAATATTATTTAAAAAACTAACTTAAAATATGGTTTATATTTAACGTCTAGAATACATGCATATAAAAATCTAAAGATTTATAGTTCAAAACTAAGGGAACAAATAAACATACATCATGGTTCCTGGATCAAAAAAAATGCCAAAAAAACCTAAAAAAGATAAAAAAGAAACAAATCTCCTCATTGTTTCATGCTGCAGGTTCCCTTTTCTTTCTATTTTTCCTTCATCTTCTCATGGCATTATCCCTCCCCTCCCCTCATCTCTCTCATGAATTATTTCCACTCACCAAAACCAAAAGGAAACTAATAGCAAATGATCTTTATGATCAGAGGCTTTGTTTAGGGCAGTTTTTAGGAAAGAAAATGATATCGCACTAGCATGGTTTTCTTATTTGGATGGGCAATGATGAAGGAAGGTATTCTAATCATCTAATCACATTACTGATGAAATTGCAAAATTCTATTTCTAAATGAAATCTAATCATATTAGATTTGAGATTTACCAAATCTAAATTAATACATTTAACTAAATGCAGGCTGGAGTGCAGGTTGCATATGTATAGGCTTAGGAATACCCCTGATCACATCATCCATACTACTAGGTGGATCATTGAATATGCAAATTTCTATAAAATGTAAAATATTTGGTCCATAATGCAACAGATAGAGAGATGCAAAAAGGATCAAAGAAATAAAGAAGATTAAATTTTGAGATCATGAGAAGCAACATAAATGGAACAAGAGTTTATATAGAAGAAACAATGGCATTTTGTTGTAGTAACTAACTTTTGAATATATACCAGAGGTGATAAAGATATGATTGTGTATGTACGCAGATGCAAGCAAATGCAGGCAATGCAACATAATATCATGCAACAGAGTATAATTGCGCATCCTCATAAATCCATCATGCGCCTGTATACATATTCATATAAATATAGTCATGCATGTAAACCTGCACATAAACCAGTGCAAAGTTAATCCAGCACACCTGGCCCGGGCTGACTCAATCGCTGCTGAGCTTAGGATTAGGCTTTCAGCCTAACAAGCTGACCAAGCCATAAGTTTTTAGGCCCAACTAAAAATGGGGCAGGCCTGGTCTGCTCTATTTAGCCTGGCTTGGACCAACCCAGCATTCTATTATCTTTATATAATATAGTATACAAATCTTTACATATAGTGAAAATTAAAAAAAAATAAAAATGGATGGAGAAATCCTAAGTCCCTCCCTCCAAATCCCAGCTGACGCAGGGTGGACCGTGTCCTAGATCGAATCAGGTCGGGCATGCGCCTGTATCTTAAAATGGTGAACTTAGTTTAAGCCTGAATTTTTAAGCCTGAGTCAGGCCAGGCCGCGCCAAGCTTGGGCCTGGGTTTGAGCCATTAATAGCGTCTAGACTTTGGCCTGAAACAACCCAACCCATTAGATGCTTAGGTTTACATGCATATATAAAACGATACACAACACGAACATGTAAGAATGATGGAGAAGGTAAGAATTGCAGCAACTACCAAGGACTATATGGAAGACCATAATCAAGATTATAATAATAACTTCAATAATGACAATTAATGAAAATGGTATATTAGTGTAAACATAAACATGCAGATATGTTTACGCCCAGAGCCACCATCTAAATGTGCAAATGTGCAACAACAAATCAAGAAACAAATCAATATGACCAGTAATATCTTACTCGATGGTAGTCGGTGTAACAACAAACAGCTGCCTGCGATGCCAAACAGCACCAGTGGCAAAGGGAATCGCCACATCTCCAAGATACCTATACTGAGGGCGCAATGAAGATATGACTATGTACTGATGGTAGGCAAAAGCACAATACTCAACTGTTTGGTCCCATGCAGTCCACTCTGGCTGAGAAAGAAGACCACTTACAGGTTGGAAGGTTTCCCAACTGTAATATCAAAATGTTCATCAAATTAGGGTTTGAAATAAGGTATCTTGACAAAGCTGAACTCACAGCCAAGATAAATGTTTGTCATGGAAAAATATATGGGTCACAAGAACTTTGAAAATACAACTGAATTATGGGGGTCAGTTTTAAGAAGTTAACAAATAGATATATGTAAATTGGCATTACTCTGAAACTTTCAGTTGCTTCAATTAGCAAAGCAATGGGAAAGAAAAAAAGTCAGATTGTCTCATTCTCCAATACCTGTATAGCTGAAAATTTTGAGGTGCTGCTTCAGATTGTTTGTTCGAAGAAAAGGGATCATCAGTTGTTGCAAATCCATTATTGCCAAAGCCTGATAATGGCATGGATTGAATTGTAGATATAGCTGTTGCAGCTACAGGGCTGATCCTTCGTGACGTTCGATATGCTACACCGAGCAATGCACCACTATGCAAACCGATAACCTTCACACATTTTGCAACAAATAGCATCAAAACTAATTTAATAATTAAAAAGCAGGAGCAAAAACATTATTGAAGGGGAAATCATTCAGCAAACTAGAGCATTTAATACGCTGATGGAAACACAGTAAATGATTAACCTGCCATTGAATTTACTACTATCTCGCATTTTAGCATAACGCAACATAATGTTGAAGAGTATAGAACCACAACCTAAACTAAGGCACTAAATTTTTAAATCAATCATCATGTGCATAAGCAGGGAGAATCGTAAAATGTCAGTTCCTACTCGAAGGAAAATGTCTGTAAAGACAAGTCAAGACTACATACATACCGGTTCACTACGACCTTCAATAGACTTTGTCAAAACATGTGAAGTCCCATCATCCAGTAAAATACGCACTTGTACTGTTGCTGCAGAAGCTGCACTAGCAGCAGCGGCAGCTGCTTGAGCTGCTGCTGCAGCAGCTTCCTTTGCCCTTCTAGATGAACCGCCTTTAACAATGAGTGGTATTCTTGGAGGCAACGCAGTCTCCACCAGAGCAAATCTGTCACGACATGTGTCCCAAGCAAAAAGCCTTCCAGTTCCCGAATCAACAACCGACCAATCACTGGCTTTGTAGACTGCAAATGAAGGAATATCAGGCCATACAATAGCAACATACCTGCAAATATTAGAAAAACAAAGATCAATTGTGGGGAAAATATTATTGCTGCACTATAACTAATGATAAGAGTTGCATACCTTTTAAATGAGATAATCTTAAGATTAAATGACGAAATTCTTTAACAATTTAACATAAACCTAACTTGCTCAAAAGAAATTTATATGGGTGAAACCGTGAAAGTTTTACGTTTGTGTGAATGAAATGAACTATTAGGCTGTCCATAAGTTCTATTGCAACAAATAACCAAATAACATGATTTTACTACACAGTTCTTCAAAAACAAAAAAAAAGGGTTCTTCCAAAACATTTTTTGTGAAAAGCAACCCAGCAGGAATTTTTCATAAAACTAATTTATTTTAGGTTCTGATGCAACAAAAGCTGGAGAACAACACAGTTTTTCTCTTTCCTATTGAGCATCAAGAATTTGAAAATTAAGGAAATGTTCAGTCAAAAATATCAGCAAAATTTTTAAGTGGAATCTAGTCTGAATATGCAGAAATGTAGCATATAGATACCACTCAGCGTGTTTGGTATCATAGTTTGTGTAGCATAACTAAGGAGAACTTTGTACACTACAGATTGTTATTAGGAAATTTTGGGTAGAGGAGAGAGGGGTAGGAAATGGAATCTGAGTAAGTTTGGGAACGGTGTCAAAGAGAGAGAGAGAGAGAGAGAGAGTGCTTCTCTTGGTTTATCCTTCTTTTATGCAAGTGTCCTGTCCAAGTACAAATTCCAAGGTCATGATGGGACTTATATATTTAGCAGCTCTCACTCATTAGAACCTTCCAGGTAAACAAGGAAAATCACGTCAAACTCTGGTTTATGCAAGTCTCGGGCATTGACTTCTATTAAACTCTGCACATATTTGGAGCACCTAAGGGATTCATGTAAGATAAAATCAGTTAAAAGTTATGACTAATCATTACATCTTGCAGAGAAGTGCAACCAAAATGCAGAAGCAATATACCAATTACTACAATTAATGATAACATGGGTCGTTATGCACAAACAACATGCAGACAATAACACTAAGATTTTTTATCAAGTCAGAGATATTTCTCCAGCTTATTTAAATATGCAAAATAAGCTATTCTAGATTATAATTGTAGGACCAACAAAACTACTTAACCAAAGCCAAAAATAATGAATTAGTCTTTGGACTTTGGACCCTATCAATGCTATTGCTATAAGTTCAAAATCGTCACACTGGGAGGAGGCAGCCTGCCATTGTGGTAATACTTATGTACAGGTATGAGAAACCAGTCTTGCTGTTTATTATATTCCACAAAAGGTTGAAATCTCATAGCACATTAAACATAACATCTAAAAGTCTAAACCCATTAAGGGAAGATGCATAAGCAACAGCAAGAAAACTGCAATGGCTTCATATACTTGTTTGACATCCATGTGCTACAACAAGATGAAACTTCTAAGAGGGCATTTGGTAGCAGATAATCTATCCAGATTACCGGAATTTAAAAGGGACCCATCAGATAACTACTATGTTTGATACGTATTTTGAATGACAATCTATCTTGCAGTGGATACCACCTCAGGAAAGGTGGTTATCCACATTACCAGAGATGTGGTAATCTAATAAATTACTTTTTGACAAAATTGCCCCTTTTTTCTTTTAATCGCCCTCTACTAGCATCATCCTCTACCGATCTCGCTGGAACCTTCATGTCGAAGGTCCCGAGCCACACCCTCTTCCACGGAGTCGGACCACGAATCTCCGTCGCCCAGTGGTCCCACGGCACGCTACGAAATTTCTTTCGATCGGTGGCCTTCAGCATCCTCACTGATCACTTCGAATATAATTTATAAATACAAATTTTTTTAAACATTGTCATTTATAAATATAATTTTTTAAAATCAATATATAATAATATATAAATTTTTAATAAATTTAATTTAGAGATATTTTGGGAATTTATGTTATATGACTGATAATCTATTTGTCATACCAAACACAGTAATCAATATTACTGTTGCATTACCTGTGTATACCAAACACAATAATCAACATTACTGATAATCTATCAGGTGGTAATCTATCTTGTAGGTAATCCACATTACCATTCAGGATTGCTGGCGATGCACCAAATGCAACCTAAATGGGTTCTTACAATTGTTGGTCTCCAGCAAAGTTGATACTCCAAGATTGTGATTATGTGTGTGTGTGAGAGAGAGAGAGAGAGAGAGAGAATAGATCATTTCATGAGTCGTTCACAATAATGGCTAGATATGAATCCAGCAACCCAAAGAATGGAAAAACTAAGAAAAAGGAAAGCTATACCAGCAAATAATACCTATACAAGTATTCATATTTTGAAGATAAAATTCGAACAAATGAGATATCGCATAAAATGTTTAGGCTATAATAAATAGATAAAATGTGCATGTATCTTCAAACAAACCACATAGCAACACAATTTTAAGGTGATCACCATCTAAGATAGGTAGACATAGCTTGCATGCTATAAGACAGAAACTCACTTTCCAGAACTGCTCACTGAGAGAATTGAATATGAATCATGTGGAGCAGGTGTGTTAACGTGCTTCTTAATCTGCTTAACCAGCAACTGTTCCGTGGACTCAGCTCTGGATCTTCCAATTTCAGATATGCTACCAGTACTTCCCAGAGATGGATTGGCCATGTTTGATAGCTGAAAATTTAGTAACTTGAGCTCCCTTTCAACAATGTACACTGCAGAATGTTCCCTGCTACCTTGTGGTGTTGGTAGAGGAGCCACCGCCGGAAGAGCCCTTGAATCAAACTCACTTAAAATAACACCAATATTGGTTCCAGTAGCAACAAGATGTGGTTGCAATGGATGTGCAACCATGCAGTAAACCTACAATAAGACACCATGTTGTTCAACCTCATAGCCTTTAAAAAAACCAATGTATCAGTACCTTTTTTATTAATATGTTGTTACTTCAACAGATAACTGGTGTGACCCAAGTTTTAAATTATTATTGCATAGCAAATAGACAAGTATGAGACAATGGACATATCGAATGATCCTAATCCATTGGACATATACAGGATCAGTATAATAAACAACAGAAGATCCACAATCAATCCACTCAGGGTTTTTCTGTTTAAAGGTTTAGACATAGTTCTCGTGTGCACACACATGTATGTATAATCATGCATTGCATTCATATGTTGAATCTCAGATCTAAATTATGATCTATATTATGGTTTCAAACCCCAGTGGGATGCTGAGATAAGGTGCTGTCTTAAAGGTCAAACCATCATGTCATGATCCAAATATCATGATCAGCACGTCCTAAGACGTCCCCCATCCCGACTGTCAAGATGGGGTAGAACAGCAGGGTTATCCCATAGGAACCAAGATGGCCTTATCCCATTTTTAATTGCACAGATAGAGAAGGTGAGAAGAAATGCCATCTTTAATATGTTCATGTGAAAAGTCCAATTATCAGAATTGACTCGCAACACTACATCTAAATTTTCCACACCTCAAAATATTCATACAAAAGCTAACCATTCATTAAGTGCAAAGTATAGACATACCCTAAGTTTTTTGGTAGCTGCTAGAACTTGTGGAGGAACAAGTGATGATAATTCACACAATGGTCTTGTTAAAGCTGAATAAGTTGGATGTTCAATAGCCCTGTTAGAATTCCAAAGAAAGTACTAATAATAAGCTTTAGAAACACATTGCCTTAAATTATAAAATTTTCTTAGATTATGTTACAAGCTTCATGGAGAGAATTTGGACCAGAGTAGAGGTGTTCATACCATATATGAGAATCCTTAACACAAGTAAGAATGTCAAGATTTGGAGCCCGAGGATGGCACCAAGATGCCACACTATGACAAGCAAGTTTTGGAACTGGTTTTATACGCCTCAATTCCTAAATAAGAAAATACGAAGTATAAGGTTAAAACACCCACAACAAAAACAGAACTTATGGTGCTAAAAATATGAAATATGACAGTGATACCTTGAAAGAAATGGTGTCCCAGATAGCCAAAGTTTTATCAGCACCAACCGTAATGAGTTGTGGAGCACTTCCCATCACCCTTGAAAGTTCAACAGCCACAACCCCGCCATCATGTGCCTTGGGAGAAACATCATGGAAAGGTATATAAGCTTGAGTTGAGTCTACAATGCGTTGAATATAAAGCGCAAACGTATTGCTTAATTGAAAGAAGTCAAAATAATGAATAAAATGTAACAGAAATTAAATCAAGGCAACAAAATTTTAAGTCACAAGTTTGAAAAAGGCCAGTATGCAGCAATGCTAAAGAGCACAAAGCCAAAACAACGGCAATTGTGGAAGTGTTCTTGATATAAATAGAGAGGGTGGAAGAGAGCATGCCGATACCTTCAAACTAAGCTTGGGTACAAGTTCCCTTGAATCATTGATGTGGTCTGCGCTCCATAATATAAGCAAGCCATCACTACCACCAGAAACTAAGAATGCCTGAAAGTGCACATTTATGAAAAGCCATTTATTTTTTTTTAAAAAAAATCCATAAATAGCACTTTATAAGCCAAGCAGAAAACATCTAAGACCTGATAAATCAGATGAGAACGAATTCAGCATTTTAAACAACAGTCTTACCTAAAAGGCTTCGTAACTTTTTATTAAAAAGGGTTTTTTTTTTTTTTGGGGGGGGGGGGGGGTGTTCAATTAACACTTTTATAAGTCAATGGAAAAACATTTGAAACCTGATTACTCAGATGAGAACGAATTCAGCATTCTAAACAACAGTCTAACCTAAAAGCGTCATAACTTTAAATGCTTTGCCTCCAAATACACCACAGTGCTTTTACAAGGAATGCAGCTGCCATAAGATGGGAAAATATTTATCCCTCTAGAGTTAAGTTAGCTTTCACAGTTTCACTGCTTACCATATCCCTAAAACAATAAGAAGCAGGTCAGAAACTATAAAATTCTCTACATAAACTAACTCTGACTAGGGGCCCAGGCCCAAACCAGCCCAGGCTTGTGCAAACCAATCCCCAAGGAAACCAGGCCACGTGCATCTCAAGTTGGGGATTTTCTCAGGTTGGGCCAGGCCCAAATCCAGGTACTAATTATTTTACACTGAAATCCAAGCCCAGGCCTGGCCCCACCAGCCTTTATGGCCTGAAAACTGAGCCTGTGCCTTCTCTTTTCCTGGTCAAGTTATCAGGTCATTTGAGCTGGCCCAGCCAGCAGTCATAACTCCAAGTGTAACTGACATTGTTTCTTTTTTTGGTATTTATCTTCATAGATCCATTTAGGAAAGTATCTTTTATTGCAGCAAATCCTTTAAAATCCTTCTAGCTTGCTCTCACAACTTTAACTACATATTGATGCTTATCTCGTACTCTATATGGACACATAACTCATGCATAATCAAGATACTGTAATAAATGAACAACATTAGTAAGAAGCAAGGGAAGCATTCTCAGTAAAGGACTGCAAACCAGGAGTTGACCAGTACAGTGCCAGCATCGTATCGTACCAAGCTGGACCACACTTAATTACTTAGTAGGATTAATCAGGCCCAAACCAGGTCCTTATTGGGCTGAACGCTTGGAAACGCTCAATAAAGATTGGAACTGAGTAGTTTAGACTTCATTTGTTACCAAGATTTCCATATTCATGAGGTCAACATAACACAATACCAACTGAACTGGTCGGTTAGATCCAATATTGTATGCCATGATAAGAAGCTTTAGTTAAGAGGATCACATGCCATTTAGTCCTAAAGATATATAACCAAGTCAAGAAGTCAAATCATAGAATACACAAGTTTAACATGATAAATACTAAACTTCAGTCTACTATATAATAGACTTACCTCACCAGTGGCTGCCATAAACGTCATCAAGCATGATATAGATCCTTTATGACCTCCAGTATACCTTCGGACAAGCTGAAATGAACAATTCAGGATGAGAAATTTAGATTCTTAAACATGCAAAATTGAAGGGAAAAATGCAAACATGACCAAACCTTCCATGTTATCATAGAAAGAACTCTTATTACACCATCAGATCCGCCAAATGCAACAAGAGGGCCATCACCAGAAGCTGATCTAGAGAGGAATTCCATACTACAATATTGATTTGAGTTCAGAGAAATATTAGTCATAAACTACCAAAACAGCAATAAATAAAATTCCATGAGTAATATCGCAGCACAAGGTTGCAGAAGGTATGAAAAGCATCCAGATATTATAAGCAACTAAAATGAAACTTAAAAAGCAAAATGGTACGATAAACCTGCTAAACTTTTTTTTTATATTATCGTCAAAGAGATATAAAAGATTCTAACTCAAAACATGGGAAGAAAACATTCAGAAACATCAAACTAAAAACCGTGCAGCAGCAAAGTACAAAGCATGTGCAAATGGGACCATGTCACAACATGTTTGGAATGAAAATTGGACAAAAAAGGATTAAATTCTAAAACCACTACAGGAAAACTGCACTTTCAGCAACCTACAGCCAGTAGCACCAAAGGGATGCACCAAATAGGAATCAAAGAAGGATCTCTACATCAACCAAAAGAACCAATCTAGTGGCAAAAGGTTTGGGTATAATCAAGTGGCTAATGGTTTCCAAAATGTGACCAGACAGCAAATCATACAAATACACAATGTTAAATCCACATAACAGCAGTAAGCAAGAAGCAAATTGGTCCCCTGAAAATTTCTTTCCACCTCTCATATATGAGACAAGCCAACAAGAATTGGAACAAAGTAATAGCTGTAGCCCACCAAGTGATTTGTCAGATGACAGTATTAACTTCCTCAAAAGAATGATGTCAAATAACAAGCAGTTGCAAAATTTTCCTCGCAGGGCATGCTCTAAATGATATGAGGGCATGATCCTTCAAATTAGAAAAGCACCACAACAAAAATTTCATCATCAAAGGAAATCAAATCACATGTCAAAAAAAAAAAGAGAGAGATTCCATAGCCAAAATTATAGGCAAGAAGTGGTCAAAATAGGACTGCTTAAAACAACAACCATCGCCCTCTTTCTTTTCTCACAAATTTTTCATTCACCATTGTCCTTAGAAAAGGTTCTCTCTTCTGATCTACCTTTAAATCATGCCTCCATTTTTCATGAAAGAAAAGTTGTTTTATTAGTTTCTCATATCTTAGGTTTACAATTTGATGTTAGCTTGGCACCATCTAAAACCAAGAGTATCCCTATAAAACTAATTGGGTCAGTACAGTCCTGGTATTTGGGCAAAACTGCCTCTAATGGTCAGGTTACATGATCATCCTTCAGGTGAAAATTGTGGAATATCTGATTGATCCAAAGGTCAAAACTCTAAACTAGAGGACTCTTGTCAAGTCAGTAGCTATAACCTGTCAGGTTCAAATCATTTTCACAAGACATGGAAATGACATGATTAGTGAAACTATTATGGCACTTTTGGTTAATCATAAGCCAATAATTCACAAACAAATAAACATCTGCTTCTCTGTTTTTCCCTTTCCTTTGTAGATACAAAAGAAACAAGATAAGCTGATTGTTAAGTATAGAGAAAGAAGAGAGTTTTTCTTAGTGGTTAAGGACAATACAACAATTGCAGTGCTTTCGTATAGAAAAACAGAAAGTAGCATTATACTGCAATGAAACAATCCGCAAAGTGAACTTTTCAATATGTACACTGCATTGCATGCCACAACTAAATATGTTACTTCTAGACAACTTGGATGGACACTGAATAAAGAAATGTCAGTTTTCAAGCATTTATTAAAAGATAACAATCAAAAGCATGAAACCATATACCAAAGAAGGGACTTGTTATCAAGCTCCTGCTTAGGAACATCACGCCCACGCATAGTCACCAAATCCAAAAATATGGCTTTGTTCTCACAGCAAATGACAAGAAAATGCCGTCCTCTAGTGGATGGGGCAGGAGACATAAAAGCAGGGGAATGTTGATTGCCTGCAGTTGGAACCTCAGCAGCTGCAGCGCGATTACGCCAATGTTGCCAGAACCGCACATCGTCATCATAGAAGCTAACCTGCTTCACACTTCAAGGTCCATATTTCACCCACCATGGGGCTTAGTAAAGCTACCAAAAGACCAGTAAAGAGGAAACTAAGGAAGGCATAAAGCAATCAGTTTCCTTACCTTCCACCACGGATGGCCTCTGTGGGTTTTCCTTTGGGCTCTGTCAGCAACACAACCACAGATTTAGCAGCTAGCCCAACTATTTGGCTAGAAAAGTTGTACATGATTAAAAAGAAATTGGCTGAGTAGACCAATAAATAATTGATAAGACTCTGTGGTGAATGATTATCTGATCAATGCCTGGAGGAGGAGGAGGAGATTGTTTTCATGAAAACCTAGTAATATATTCTTCCAGTTATCCAAATAGCAAAAGGACATCTAATAGATTGAAGTGTCCAGACATCTGAAATGCCATATTTCTTTCACTTCAGCACAAAATCAGCAGCCATTGCAGGACAAGACAAAAGTCTAACAGCTTCATTCAAGTTTAGGACCCATTGCCTACTAGGGCAATATCCAATCCATCAGATGTCTGGTCAACTTTAAAACTAAAGCCAGTTAACATGGTCTTAAAGCATTGGCGCTTCAATCTACTCTTTAAAGCTCATCAATAAAAATTTAGTTGTTTTCCTTACCTGTGTGGTGAGACTACACAAGAACATGATAACATTAAAACACAGTTGAAGAACTTGGCTGAAGGCTTGACAACTTCAATTGAAGCCCTGAGAAGACCATGAGACACCAAAGGTTGATAGGGAAGAGAAGGTTCAATGGTTTATGGACATCATCTCAAACTATAAATTTCTAGATTCCCTAACTACTACTTTATCTTTATTTTAAATTTTATGCTAAATTACTTAGCTTTTTAGTTCTTGCTCCATGATTAGCTTTTCTAGAAAGCGATGAATATTCGCAAGCTTGCACCATTACTTGCATTACTCCCACAAAAATAAGGAGACTATGAAGTAGTTAGCAACAATTGTGGGGACCAGTTAACTGGGTACCACCTCTCCTCCTTTCCTTTATATAATTAAGACTCCATCCTAGAGGAGGAAATCCTTAAAAGACTGTCCATCCTTAAGAATTTAATATTGCTGGAAATCTCCATTCCTGGATTTTTCAATAGAAACACCCATCAGCTTCTAACTTCGAATTTGGCTATTGATCCTACAAAGCAAAGGCTTAGGTAGTTCCTCCTTTTAGTTCCTTCTTAACCAAAAGGTTTATCACTGGGCTGCAATTAACAAACAACTTGATCAAAATTAAAACTTCACTGGCTCTTTGACTAGCAATCTCAAAGGAATAAATTCTCCAAGCAAAATTTCAAATTTTGATGATCCAATTGTTGGCAAGATTTTTGATCTCTATCAAAGTTCCTTGGTCTATTTTGAAAATTTACTTATATCAAGATACATAATATGTGGACCTTCAATTATCTAGCATCTAGCACTCTCAAACCAGTTGCTAGTGACAACAATCCCAAGTGTTAGATTACTTGACAAACTCTTTTAATGTGATTGAATATAAGAAGCCTAAATCACTTTAAATGATCATACTCATTACATCTTACCTCAACTATTTGGGGTCAACCTTCTGGATCATTATTTGGTAAGCATTTCTATTTAGGGCCACCTTTGATATTATTTTGAGCCTTTGCATATCCCTTTATTTAAGCATACTTCAAATAACCTCCTAAATAAAGTCCTCTTTTTCTCTTTTGAAAGAAGTTGCTAGCTATATCAAAACATTTAGTCACAAATAAAAGAATATTAACTGACACATAATGGTCACAAAGATGACAATTAAATCTCAAGAAAAAGCAAAACTTTGACATGACTTAGTGATGGACTATTTATGAAATAACCAAAATTCAAACTTGTCATGGTCTAAGACAACAATCGACCAACATAACATCATTAATACATTGGTTCAAATTTTTAATGTCTAGATGAAACCAAATGAATGACTGCTGACATTATGGTTTTCATTTTCCTACTTGTATCCACTGACCAAGATGTTTAAAATCATCCAAGAGTACTGTCGTCCTTAATTCAGAATCATGCACGGACCAAAAAACTCGAGGGGTTTATGGATCAAAAAAACACAATACTGCAAGACCTTGAAAAGAGAAAAGGTTGTGACAGGATGATATTTCTTTCCATCTAGAAAGTTTAACACAAAAGCTGGGATCCATCAAAGACGGCATAACTAAACCGTATGCTGAGGGCTCAAGTCCAAAAGTGGAATGAAGGGCTTTACTTCAGTTATTCAAGTGGTCCTAGCAACCTTTTGAAACGAGAGCTCTCGTTCCATAGGTTAATTAAGGTTTCTTTCTTGCAGAGTAACATTTTTTTTTCCCAACTAAAGCCCATGTGCAGTAATCTTGCAATATGAAACAGAATATAACCGTAGTCACTGTAGTTCCATCATTCAAACATGAAAATAGAAAATGGAAAGCAAATCTTTTTTCGTACCAGATTCCCCTTCCGCGAGCTTTCCAGCTTCGCCCCAACCAGCCGCCTCTCATCAACGCCACCAGCTTTCAGCTCGTAAATTATCTAAAAAAAATCAAGAAACAAGAACAAGAAGGCGTTCCAGACATCAAGAAACCAGAATCATCGATAAAACAATCAAGAAACGTGTGGAATATCGAGGGATCAGGACCTGGCGGTGCTCCCAGTTCCAGACGGAGACGTGATCGGAGTCGTCAGCGGTGACGAGCCATGGATGCGTGGGGTGGAGCTGAATCTTTACGATCTTTTCAGCCGACGGACGGAATGCCCTTAATCGAAGCATCTCTACCCCCACCTCCTCTCAGCCGATCTCTCTCTCTAGAACGGAAGATCGAAACGCGATTGGAGGTCGGAACTGCTATGAAGATCTCGGGATCTAAGATCTGTGATCCAGGAAGAGCAGAATCGCCATCAATGGAGGTCGGAGGTCGGTCCGAGACGGGTCTCGCAGTGAAACAGCGAGATCTGAAGGAAGGGAGTTGGGTCGTTCGGCTTCCCTTTTTCTCGCCGAGGCGCGTCAGCTAGCAGGTGGAGACAAATGTCAGCCCGGCCCAGTTACCACTAAAAATGGGCCACTTTCCAGCCCATCCGGTGCGGACAATTTCGCTAGGCGCACGTTGGCCCGGCCGAGTTCCATCTATACGGGCCTCTTTCCAGCCCATTGGATAGCGTTATCCAACGTAGATTTGATCATTTGAGTCTCTTGTCAGCTTGAACGCTGGCAATTTAGGTCCCTGTCTTCTGACTTGCAATTGATGGAATGCAGTTCACTTAGCATTTTTTTTTTTTCAATGAAATCAATTTAAACCCTTAATTCTTGTGCTTTCAATCTAATTTATTAACTTAAGAATTTATTTTGCACCTGATTGATTTGAAAATTTTCTATATTAACGTGTTGATTGAAAAAAGGTTAATAATTGCATCATTTCATTAATTTTCATTTATGCTGGTGACTTCTATGATAGCCTCTCTGCTTTTGATAATCATATTTTTGGTTTAACTTCTGTAAAGATTGTTAATAAATTGTTTTGGTTTTCAAAACAATTACACCATGATAGCATCCCGGTTTTGGATAATTTGCACCTTTTAATCAATATTAAAGGGATACGATACAAACAACAATGCAAATAATTAACAATCTAATAACTCAAGTTCATCAGATCAAATGAGATCAAGGTGGATTATATTGGTTCAGGTGTATCTAGGGCTTGCATGCATATTTGCTCATTATTTATTAATGATTTGAATTTGATAGTTTTTGTATTTTAAATTCAAAGCAATTACAGTATGCTTGGCTTTGTCAAAATAAATACTCCTTGATCCTCGCAGTAGTTATAAGCACATCATTGTTAATTTGTATTTTCATATCATATAACAATTACTTATTTTTAATTTTTTTTAGGATAAATAAATATATCAAAAAATCATTAAGGAGAGTGATGAGTCAATAAAAAAAAAAAAGAAAGAAAGAAAGATGCTATCATGAAACTTTATTTTCGATTCTTCGATTTCTATTTTTTATTTTTTTAGAAAATATCTTTATACATCGCTTGTAATGCATGATTGGCGAGAACATTTTTATTCTTTTTGCATCATGCACATGGATCAATTGGCACAGTATGCACATTGCTATACAATGTGCGGTGTACAAGAACTTTTCTTTTTATATTTGACGATGACAAGTGAGAGATGGGAGTGAGCAACTAGATAATACAAATAATAACTAGTGTTTTTTATTTTGTTTTCTAGCTTTTAAAGGAAGAGAGCGAGCACTTAATTAGAGAACTAAATAGACTTAGCGGTCCATTTCATCAAAATATTCTCTTCTCATATACACCTATGTTAGTTACTAGATGATTGTGCCAGTTGATTGATTCAGTTGCTTGAACTGCACGTCTTATTTCTATTCGAATTATCTTCCATTTTAGGAGATAGGGAGAAAAAAAAAATTTCCAAATAGATGGAAGAACGCGAAACTAGATATTTTATATACGTGGCAGGTACCCAAACTAGTGCAGTAATTCATATCCTTAATGACTTGATTGGCTTTCATCTTTTGCCAAGATCATGATCCAGTTTGTGTGCTTTATTATGATATTAATTCAACTAAAGTATATAATAAATCAATATATTGGTGAATTTGTGCTCTGCAAGGCTTTCGAAAAATTGACGAATCTGAAAGCTAGGCCTGGAAAAAATTGGCAGCATGAATCACAATTGAAAAGGAAAAGAGAGCGTTTTTGGATCAAGTATTGGTGTCGGCTGAACACGACCGTCTTCGCAATGAAAGTTGAGGCGTGGTTGGCCTCAAATTGGGTCCTTGATAGAACTCCACCGGCTAAAAATTCCAATCTTCCACCAAGATCGCACCTAAAAATGCGGCTTGAGAGAGACCGAGGGGCATGTCGCCCAGCGGAAACCAACCGGCCTCTAAGCTCGACCAACTCAATTATCTCCCGTGGGCTCTTCGAAGCCACACAGGACACATCAAACGTCACTTTACGTGGCTATCGGCCATTACAATACGACTGGAATCCATCACATGAAGCATGCGAAGGATGGTGTGAATTGATATGATCCACTAATCCAATCAATCTTTTTTTTTTTTTCTTCTTCTTGAATTTCATATTTTTTATTCAACTGTGTTTTTATATTGAAAAGATGCACTTCTTTTGTTTCCCAAGAGCAGGGGTTAGACATTTGGCTTATCAGGAAAAAGACTTTGTGTATCAAGAGCAGGTAAAAGACTTTCGTGCATCGGGTCTGGTCATAGGCCGCATGTTTATACATGCGCGCATAATTCATTGGACTGTAGTATATCCTGCATGTATATGCGTATGGATGCACGATCAATGTATGCATCTGATGCATGACTTTACGTACCAAAAGCGATGCATAAAACGACGAAAGAACGCAAAAGAAGTGGAGAAAAGGACCCAAAGTTAACCTAGAAGGTCAGGCCCAGTAAGCCCAACAAAGGCCCTATGAGCTAGGGGTAAGCACCCGACCAATTATGAAAAAAATTAGATTGTGTTTTATATATAGAACAAGATAAGATTAAAAATTAAAAAAAATAAATTAAGATAAAAATTATACTTTTTATTTCTCATGCAAAATGGAATAATAAATTGAATAAGATAAAAATTATTCTATTTTATGTTTGGTGTTGATAAGATTGAATAGATTATGAGATATCTTTCTAGTTTGAAAATTATATCTTAACAGAAAAAAAAATAAAAGATGAAACATTATATGTTGCCGGGAAGTAGGGCGAAGGAAGGAGAGAAATAAAATAGTATTTAGAATAAATTATTTTTTTTGTAAAATTAATAATTTTATTAGATAAAATTTTATTCTACCTTACAAGTAATAAAGATGAAAAAAATTAAAGAAATCCGGTGCAGCTTTTAAGTAGAGAGGCTTTTGAAAGATCGGCAATCCCTCTTAAAAATGTCACCTGTCTCTCGTGCTGGATTAGTAGCCGCCTGAGATAGGGCTATAAGAGTTATTTCATTAGTATTGTACCATGGGTACTGCTGTCATCGAAAGCGAATTCGATCCATGCAAGTTGGTCGAAGAACCCTACTCAAAGGCTCTCTCTACCTTTGAAGTCTTAAAAAGTGGCTCTAACCTCACAGAAGTGTTATAAATATTAATAATATTTTAGACCAAAAAAAAGTAGAAAGGGGCTGAAACCAACCAGCTCACCAGGGATCACCTCTTGCGCTAGAAATAGTGTAGATCATGACTAAAAATCCACTAGACGATTTGAGGTTGGCGTTCGGAATTCCAGCTGAAACCACTGTTAAATTGATGATTGCACTCTTTGATTCAAAGTTGTTCTCCTCTCGTTACAAATTGGTTCGAGATCAACTGCCGAGGCTTTTCTTTGATGCACAGAGACAATTTTTACAAATCCTCCACCCAATCGATTCACAAGTAATGGGAGGGAATGAATGAAAGTACTCCTTCGTCTGAACCTCCTTCTCGTGGGAATTCCGGCTAATAAGGCAGGCGCTAATTAATAAGATATCAGGCAATCAATCCTACAACGGCAGCTTAAAATAGAATGATTACGATATTTTAATTACCTGCCGGATGGCTCATGGTTGGAGTTTCCCAGCGGTCACGTCCGTAGATGATGTGTCGAACCTCAAATTTCTCGCCCGATTACGTCTTAAACCAGCTTTTGCATGGGCTCAAGCCTCCCTCGTTCACGAAACTATCGTGCGGTGGTCACCGCTCAGCCGACGGATGGCTGCAAAGTTTCAAGGCCTTCGAGGACGTGGTAGGAACCTAGCTAAAGGGGCGGCTACCAGTGAACTTTCCAGAGCCCTGAACCCTAAGATAGTGTTTGATGATTCAAAACTTATTTTGGATAAATGTATGGAATAATATTTATCTAGAGGATAGCTGAGGAAATAAATATTTTTTAAAAATTATAAGTTTGTCATCAAGAATAACTTTAGTTGTTTCTAGTTCCCTAAAGAATAAGTTCAGGGAATAACCCATGGTTAATCATGCAATGGTTAACCATGGGTTATCCCTCTGGTTAAATTTTTTCAGACCTAGGCATGGTTAACCATGGGTTATCCTCTCTGATTAAATTTTTCAGACCTATCCCTTTTAGCTATAGCATTTGGGAATAAAAGAGATATCCAGAGGATATCCTTCCTTATCCCCAATATCAAACACTGCCTAAGGCTATGTTTGATAGCTTTTTGGCTATCATGGATAAATGTACATGATAGCATTTTCAGGAGATAGCTAAGGGGATAAGCACCTTTTTAAAATTACCACTATGCCATCAAGGGATAACTTTAGTTATTCTTGGGTTCCCTAGGGAATAAGTTCAGGGGATAACCCGTGGTTAAACATGGGTTATCCCCTCTGGTTAAATCTTTTCAGCACTATCCCCTATAGATATAACATTTGGGGATAAGGGGGATATCTAGGGAATATTTCCCTTTATTCACCCTATCAAACACAGTCTAAACCAGATCAATCAAATAAAAAAATAAAATTTTAAATTTTTATTAATTGACATATTTTGCGAATTATGTAGTCGATCGAATATACGTAAATATATTTTGAATTATATCTTTAAAAAAAATCAACACCACCGTTGCCGCCTCTCAGCACATGCAGTCAGAGATTCAAGGCTGTTTGTTTACCTCGTGGTCGTAAGCAGGAGTTCATCCTCTAGGTAAGAGCCATGTGTGTTGTCGGGGGGGGGGGAGGGCCTAGGTTTCTCCTCCAAGTCCAAGCTATCTAAAAATCTTCATCAATAAATTTCTAAGATATGGAAAAGGCTGTCGTGAAGAAAGGACCAGGGTGGCTCTCATTCAATGAACTTCTAATTGCATGCCATGAAAGAATTTGGACAGATATTGTTCTTAGCCTATGTTTGAATGAAGAGAAAAAGTAAGAAGAAAAAAAAAATTAAAGAGAAAAATAGAAGAGAAAATGAAGTTTATTTTGTTTGGATGGAAAGAAAAATAGAAAGAAAAAAAAAATTAGAGAAAAAATAGAGAAAAAAATGATGGACCCCACGTAAAAGTTTTCTCCCCGAAACCAAAAAGATTTCGGAGAGAAAACTTAAGTGCTTTTTCATTTTTTTTCATTCTGATATTGATCCTTCAAGAAAAAAATTGATGCATTTTTTAATTATTTATAATAAGAACATTATTATCATTATAAATTATCAACATTTCTCTCCTCTTTATTTTCCTTCCATTCATCCAAATAGAAGGAGAAAAAATATTTTCTTTCTAATTTCTTTCCTTCTACTTTTCTTTCCCCTCATTTTCTTTCCTTCCACTTTTCTCTTCATCCAAACAGAACATTAACGAATCAAGTGGCTTTCATTAGCTACCCATGGTTGTATTGTATTAAAGAAACTTGGTTTGGAATGTGATATCTCTGAACTGATGTATTAAAATGGTGTCTTTACCATCAATCCTGGCCTTTTACAAATTTCTGAATGGTAGAAGAGTTTCTGGGCTTTTTTACATAACCATTTGGAAGTAAGTCTGTGGTCCCTGAAAAAATTAAAACTTTTGTATGGCTGACTATACGAGACCATCTTCAAATTGGTGATAGAGTGTTAAAGAAAGGCATGCCAATTAGTTTTAAGCGTTCTCATGGTTAGCTTCACGAAATCGTCTTCAGATTGGCAAAAGAGTATTGATCAAGAAAGGTGTTCTAATTAGTTCTGGGTGTCTTTTCTATGAAGTAACCCTGAAAAATATTCAGCATCTCTTAATGGAATGTCCTCATGCTTTTAATATAGAGAATTTTATATTGCGAAAGGTTCATCTCTCGTATAGATCCCAAGACCTTCATCATTTGTAGGGCTCTTGAAGATTGAGTTTCATCCCTGATGAGGGGTAAAATCATCATTGTGTTATTGATCGCTTATATCAGCGATGAGGTCACGCCCAATCTAAACACCCCGCTTGCCGGTTGGCCAGCTGGCGTGATATCCTAACGACAAGGTCAAATTAGCTTTGATAAGGTCGGGTCACCCTGACAACCCGGACCGTCGTTATGCTTCGGCCATCTGAGCCTAGTTATCCTTATTCCTCGATAATCCGAGCTATCCTTATGCTTCGGCTATCTGAGCCGAGCTATCCTTATACCTCGGTAACCCAAGCTATCCTTATGCTTTGGCCATCTAAGCCGAGCCATCCTTATTCCTCGGTAACCCGAGCTATCCTTATACTTCGGTCGAGCCGAGCCATCCTTATTCCTCGGTCATTCAAGCCGATCCATTTTACACTTCGGAAAATCAAGCTATTCCTCATCCATGCCAGCCACGGCATTCAAAATATATACCTCTGCGGAATCCGGTACGGAAGAGTCCCTATTCGTTGAAATGGAATAAGATTCCAAACAAAGAATCATACTCAGGAGTGGCCTAGAGCCTACGCAATCGTGGAATCCCAAGGCATCAGCCGGCTCTCTTGGCCGTCGATTCTCTAACTGACAAGATACATATCCTACTGATCTCGTAACAAACTCGATTCGAATCCGTTTCAAATCATAACAACTTTCAACCCCCACGACACGCCTAGGGAATCAGGTGATTCTCTATAAATACCACAACATTTCAACCTCTCGGGTACGCAAAAAATTACCTTGCACATTCACTTGGCTTTACGGAATCAATTACTCCATTAGAGCTCCGATCGAGAGCTTGGAGGAAGATTCTTCTGTGAAAAGTCTTCTCCTCATATCTGCCTGAATCTCCACTGACTTGGACGTCGGAGGGTCCCCGTAGAGGACAACCCAAGAAAATCCTTTGCGAGCGCGGACTGTTTTGCAGGTTCCACCCTGGATGTCGAGATCGGAGTTCGGACCCGGAGCCGAAAGTGTACCCGAGTCGAAGAATGGATTTTCGTAGCAACAATCCCTAATTAATGTCATCAAACTTGCATGGAACCAGCTCGCTCTCTCGATTTATTGATCAATTTAGAAAAGACGTAACTCAAGAATCTTTCATGACATTCCTCTCGTTTCATCTAGCCTCACCTCAGTAAGTCTCACACTATCCAAATTATCATTATGTCTTTTTCAAACTTGGAGTTTTCTCCTTATTAAGCCTCAAGATCAACAATCCAAAATATCCTCTGCTTCATCTTATTACCCTGGTACTCTCCACTCATACCCCTTGCAAACATGGAATTGTAACCTTTGTTTATATCAATATAAACTTGGGTTCCCTCCTATTTGTGCCAAAAAAATATTAGACGGGTGTACCGGAATGTATCGTAAGGAATGAAAATGAGTGACTCATGTAAGGGCCTGTTTAGTTTGATGTTAGTGTCAAAATCAGAATTAAAATCAAAATTAGATTTTATTGGAATCGGAACCGCTTATTTTCTTTTTGTTTGATTCTCATGACAATTAGAATCAAAATCTAATTGATTTCTATTATCCATATTTGGTACGTTCAAATCTTAGAATTGAAATAACTAAAAACATAAATCCATGTACTTTATAAGCTTGTTCGACTTTGCTCGATCCATCTTTCTATAACACTAAGACAGTGTTTGATATGGGGGATAAGAAAGGATATCCCCTGGGGGATATCCCTTCTTATTCCCAAATGCTATAGGTGTTGGGGAGCGCGGAATACCCCCAAGATCATGGCTATAGCGTATATGAGTAATGCAAAAATCTTTTACCGTTCTAATCTATGAGTATAAGATTATACCTTCAGACTTGAACGCTGGAACACTTGATTTGATTGCTCGACCTCAACCTTTTGGCCTTCCACCGTATTCCCGAAATACCTTCTTCTCTCTCAAGATGGTGGGATCTCTTTCGGCCGACCTAGGGTTTCTTGCTTTCTTTTTTCTCAAAAGCGTTAACCCTAGCAACCAATTGAGAGGGTATTTAGGGCTACAACAGGGACCAAATAGGCAAATATGAAAAGGACTTCCCACGTAATTAAATCTCCTAATCCTATCCCGGGTTAGGATTTAATTACGTAAATTATAATTCATTCCACTAAAGAATTATAATTGTACTCATAATCATATTCGAATTTATATTTTCGAGCCTTAATATTAAATACTTATTATCTCCCCACGTTAAGATTACAGATATCCACCAATTAAATTTAAATACTGACAATATAATTTAATTGGCTGTTATTATTCTTGAGACTTATCCACTTAACTTATTTGATGTATCGGATTCAAAATCCACTTGCAAGATTTGATACAATCAAAACTTATAAGCTTTCTCAAGGGGATATCACCAGTCCAAATTAACAGGACGTGAATTCCTTCAACTATTAATATTCACCATATACATAATGTTATTGCCCAACCCACTGAGTTTATTGACTCATATAGAATCTCACTCTATGTGTAATCAAAGCAATAAACACTACATACACGTGTCTAGAAACAGAATTCAGATTAAGAGCATAAGTAATCATAATATTCATGAGTTCTAAATTATTTTATAAAGTCAGTATAAAATAATCAACTCAACTGGGTCCTGTTCAATACACACAAAGTGTACTAGCACAAATAGTTAGAATAAATCATTCCCCGTAGTCAAGACAGACCTACTAAAATTTGTGCTACAGTTCTACTTATGGTGTGTCCAATTCCATCTAAAACTGTGAACAATAAACTTGTATTCCAAAGAACCGATGATCTAGTCTTCTGTGTGTAAGCCGTACTCTACACACTAGATCAAATACTCTTTGTGAATACTAGACACATGCACATATATATAGTAAATGGCACACATTGCTCAAATGAATTCTCATTAAAAATGTAAAGACATAACATAAAGCATATCTTTAGTCTATATCTCTATCAATAGGTAGAAGGGATAGGTCTGAAAAAATTTAACCAGAGGGGATAACCCATGGTTAACCATGGGTTATCCTCTGAACTTATTCCTTAGGGAACCCAGGAACAACTAAAGTTATCCCTTGATGGCAGACTTGTAATTTTAAAAAAAATGCTTATTCCCTCAGCTATTTCCTGGATAAATGCTATCCCGTACAATTATACAGGGATAGCTTTTGGGCTATCAAACACTACCTTAATATATTCTAAAACTACCGTATCCGTAGAAGTGATGTGGATACAAATAGCAAGAGACAAAACTTCAGCTTTCAGCTTTTGATAGTTTCATATATATGAGTGCACGAAAAAAAGCCAGGACACTTGGTGCATGTGAAACAAAAGACAGTACGTTAGGGAAAAGAGAAGAGGCAAAGGCCATCCACATGTCCTGCCTCCGAAGAGCACAGCAACCATTGATGCTTCGGGTTGGTAGCAGGTATGGCAGTGATCGCTGGGTTGTCTCAGATGAAAGGTTTGGAGGAAGAACGTACTCGGCGACACTGCGTCGGATTTCAAATACATTTCCAGGCTCAGTACTCCACCTGAAACGCGACCATCAGCAGCTCTTCTTGGTGGTGAAATTTTGATAAGTTAGCCTGGACAACGCTCATGGGCCTCTATCTTATTGTCAGGCCCCTGCTGCTGTGGAAGGACTCGTCATCTATGTAGACCCTATGTTGCTCCGCGAAGCATCGGTCCTTTTTTTTTTTGATACAGATAAATAATCACATCAATATAAAATAAATCGAACCTGATATATTATAATATAATATTTAAGTGATAGATCATTCTATCGATAATTTAATCAGCTGCTGAATTAACCTTCTGTTAAATGTACTAAATTTGAACGCTATCAGCCTTCTAAAGTATAGATTGAATATAGTTAACCAAGAGAATGATTGATAAGCGATCTGGATCATCGATCCTTTAATCCTAATAAGCATCATCTGACAGGATAAAAAGCAAGTTATTTGTCACAAGGACCAGATTCGGTTTGACAGCACCAACATGGCTTCAATGAGACAACCAGTACTTTAAGATTTTAGACAAGCCACATGGCTAACTTATCACCTCTCTCTCTCTCTCTCTCTCTCTCTCTCTCTCTCTTTTTTTTTCCTTTTTTTTTTTTTTTGGGTGTGCCAGGGCGTCGAGGGGTTGTCAAGCTCATGGATTTGTGGCCTTGCCTTTTGAGCTTGGACCAATAATATGTTGCACTGGGGTAATAGTTGTGGTCTTTTTATAAAATGTTGGGATTCTCTGTGGTGCATTGTAAAGTGTGGTATATATTTTATCTCCTCATTAATTCTTTCATGAATGGCTGAATTTTTTGTTTTTTTTTTTTTGCTTCGATTGTAGGATTTATTATGAGTGATTTTCAGCCACTCATGAATGAATATGTACCATTTTTTACGATGTACCACAGCGGTCCCAGTCCTATAAATCTCGATGTCTACGTAGATTAATTAATTAAAGTAACAGAAAAGTTGGCTAATTGGGTTTGAATCCATCACAGCCTTTGTTATAGGAAAACTTATGACCGGACTAAGGCACATAAAAACTTTTTATTGGCCCAAGAGCCATATTAATTTTTATCCAAGCTAATTAGGGATGATAGATTATATTAATGGATCATAAATGAATTATGTTAACTTAAAGGTACCAATTTAAACCTGATTTATTTATTAATCATATCATAAATTTAAACCCGAACTAGATTTATATTATATGAGTTGCCTGATGCATTTCATATAACCTGTTTAATAAATAGTTTGTATTCGAGTTGATATAAACACATGATCTGTTCTCAACTCGGATTCAAATTTTTTTTTTTCATCTAATTCTTGTAACTCATGTTTTAGATTTTATCTGATTGGGTGATTGGGTGCTAAAATATCCAAATATCTATTGTAGTTGTTTTATATATTGAAAAATATATATAGTTAATTTTCTAACATAAATTACATATCTAATGGATCATATTTGGGGTTTGTGGGATGTTATCTTACATGCGATGGCTTATTTAATAATCATATTAATTATGAATTCAAAATTATTTACTAATCATGTTTAATGGATCAATCTAATTATGATTCAAACCCATTAATTTATAGTCGGTGCAAAGTCTCAACTTCCTGTCAACTTTGAGCGGCGTTCATAGAATATTGCATCCAAAATTGCCACGTACTCCTAAGGTTAACATCCATGCTGCCAAGTCGCCACCGTCCCAGAATTTGTAACGATCCGAGCAATACAAAATAATTACAAAGTACGTAGCGTCAAAAAGAATTAATCCGATGCTCTCGACTGGTCTCTTAATTATGAAGTTTCATCGATCGTCTTCGTCTACCACCACATGTGCCTTAGAAAAGGGTTTTTCTACAATGCATTCTTCCCACATTTCTAGCACATTCAGTTGCCTTTTTGACGACGCTGCTTCAAATTAGAAGACGAAGCCAATGGATAGCTTCAATATTCCAGCACGCCCCGTGACCAAGTGGTATGCATGCAGTCTTCTTTGTACGATCGAGAAGCCAGCCGGCTGCACCTACCATTCTCCATCAAGCAAGCAACGGTCGCAGCTCCACCTAATTTTTGTTTGTTCTGGAAGAAACTTCGTCAAAGCGAGACGTGGAAACCATCTTAGCTACATGTCATTTGACTGTAGTGTAGCTCTTTGTGACGTGTTGAGCGGGACAAAATTAGGCAAGTGTGAAGTCCTTATCCTATTATTAATTAATACATGCAATTTAATTGTTATTATAAAAGTAAAATTTCAAGGACTTAAGAGTAGGTCAATATTGGACCGTAACAACAACGGAAAAAAAAATATCCATGCAAAGCCAAACCATATGAAAGAAAGATTGAACAAAGAAAAGAGAATAATCAAAAAATAGATGTAAGTCCGTTCGAAGTACTGTAGCAAGAGCACTACTGTAGCTGGTTCCTGTTCTTTTCTGAGCCTTACTTTAAGATTTGTGCATCGATCTTTTTTCGAGCTGATCTTCGGTGATTCTCTCTGTTTCCACGGTTCGTGAGCTCTGGTCTGAGGCTCCCCTGTTCCCCCTTCAGTCCCATGGCTTTGGATGGTGGTTCTGATGGCCAGATCTCAGGGAGTCAGGCAGCGGATGCTAGTTTTCAGTGGGTGTCTTCTTCTTCATCGCCGGACAATGTGGCGATGCTGGAGGACCTCTTTCCGACGTAGTCCAAGTGTCGGTGGCGGAGCTGGCAGCTGAAACTTTGGGATGGCAACATCGTGCTGTTTTGATGAGGACTTTCCATATATGGGTTCTTGTCGAGGCTTTCATCAGGGAGTTCCGGCACAGAGGCATTTCCGACGAGATCATCCCCATTAGCCTGGCATTCCGGAGCTACATCTTCCATTTTGCTGATGCTGATGCTCGGGACTCGGTGCTGCAGAGGCCTTGGGTGATTAATGGCCAGCCTGTAGCGTCTGAAGCTTGGAGGCCGGAATTCGTCCCGGCGGCTGATGCCATCTCTTTGGCTCTTTTGTGGATCAGATTGCGCAGCCTTCCGATTGAATTTAGGAAGGAGGAGATTCTCAAAGAGATTGTAGCGTCGGCGGGTCAGTTTGTATGTATTGATTCGGCTACTCAAGCGAAGAACAGGGGAGGATACGCCCGTGCTATGACAGGAAGACATCCACGCTGTGCTGGCTATGTTGATCTTGAGCTGAGGGTCCGTCAACGTATTGAGGGGTGGCAGGTTTCGGATTTATCTATAATGGCAAGGGTCACTATTATCCGAGCGGTTCTCTTCTCCTTCCTATGTATCTTCTTTCCAATGCTGCCATCACGATCACTTGTCTCAGTTTAGGGATTTCCTTTGGGCCTCAATGCAGGATGGGCATGGTATTCACCTTATGTCTTGGGAGAGGGTTTGTATGCTGATCCAAGAGGATGGTTGGGATTCAGTCTTTGACTTTCGAAGGGAGGATCTTTTGGCCAAGCATGCCTCGCGGTTCATTCTGGAGCTGCAGAGTCTATGGAGTTCTTTTATGCGAGCGAATATAGTGATTGGACTTCCTCCTCGCATATGCAGTCTTCTCGTCGGCATTCTCCCTTCTGGAAGGAGGTTTGTCGTTATAGTAGCTCCATTATGGAAAATACTTTGTGATGATTGGAGATGGCTCTTCCATTGAGGTTATTCATGATACCTGGATCTCTGACATTCCTCTATCTCGATGGCCCTCCTTCGTTAGTATTGATGTCCCTACTAGTATGAGAGTGAAGGAGTTGATCTCTTCTGATCCTTCCTCTTGGTATGGCCTACTGGTGTCCCAATTCTTTGGAGAGGAGCTTGCTCGTCGGATTCTATCTATTCCGATTACCTTGGGTATTACCTCGGATTGTAGACTTTGGCGGAGATCCTATCTTCCTAGGGCCCCCACGAAGGATCTTGTGAAGATTTTCAGGTCTCAGTCTCAAGGGCAGGTGGATGCTGCGTGGATCTGGAAGCTTCCCATCCTCCCCAGGGTTCAGCTCTTCATTTGGAAGCTTCTGTAGGAATGCCTTCCAACTTGTGCTATGCTTGTGAGGAGGGGACTGCCTATCCAGCCTATTGTCCGCTATGTGGTTTGGAGGAGGAGTCTACTGCTCATGCCATCTTTTCTTGCCCTAGAGTGGGATGGATCTGGCAGTCAGTTGGCTTTTATGTAGATCGGATCATACGGCTTCTCAGTGTTCCCGCTTCTTAGATGACCTCTGGAAGGCCTCCCAGGACAAATGTGCTCTATGGGCTTCTACGGCTTATCAGATCTGGTTGTCTATGAATCAGATTATTTTTATAGATGTTGGTATATCTTTACAAAGGATCATATGGAAAATTAGATCCCTGGCATCGGATTGTGCCGTGGCTTCCATTCAGGTGGTTTTGACTCTTTGGCCTCTCTCCTGCTGCTTCAGCAGCGAACCGGCATACGATTTTCATATCTTCGGAGCCCCCCTCCAGGGTTTGTCAAAATCAACTTTGACAGAAGTGTTTGCGGTAGATTAGCAGGATCTACTTTTATCATCCGCGGGCCGGAGGGCGATCTATTGGCGGCTGGAGGGTTTGGTAGTCTGGACTCCTCTGTCCCAATGACTGAGCTCTATGCTGCTTGGGAAGCATCTCCTTTGCCATTCGATCTCTTCAAGCTCGCAACCTCATTATTGAGGGTAACTCTATGATTGTTATCCGGTGGCTACGGAGGTATCATGGCTCCTTGCTCCTGATATACCGCTCTTAGATGATATCTGAATATTTTGAGGGAGGCCCAAGGTGTTCAGATTCGCCATTCTTATCGGGAACCTAATTCGGCGGCCGATTGGGTGGCTTCATCAGTGGCTCACTACTCTGGTTTTTGGCGATAGAGGCAGGGTGATCCCTGCCCTTTTGTTCTTCAGCAAATCTTGTATTCTGATGTTCAAGGGATGACTCGTACCCGAGTTGTATGATCGCCCGATTGTACCAAAAAAAAAGAAGAAAGATTGAACGTCATACATGTATATAAGCCGAAAAACACTTTTTACACCGCATCTTTTTCCTTGTTGGTCTAGATACGTATGATATTCATTAAAAAAATATTAAAATACTTTTACGATATCCTAAAGAAAAAACTTATGATATCCCAGTTTTAAACTTACAATACCGTAGTTATAAAATTAAGACACCCATTCTGAAAGCAAAAAAAAAAATTACGACACCTCTTGTAAACTTGCGACACCATAATTATAAAAAGACACCCATTCAGAAAGCAAGTCTATACATAAATTCCAAAAAAAAAACTGAAACGATATTAATGCATGTCACGTCCAAATTTAAGATGACACCTTACGACACCGTAGTTATAAAATTAAGACATCCATTAAGAAAGTAAAAAAAATGGCATCCCAATTATAAATTTACGACACCATAGTTATAAAATTACGACATCACCTAGAAAATATGTTTGTACACAAATTTCAAAAAAAAAAACTAAACGAGTATTACTGCATGTTAGACAGCTCTTTTTTGGAATTTGTGTATAGATACGTTTTCTGAGTGGATATCATAATTTTATAATTATGGTGTCGTAAATTTACAACTGAGATGTCATAATTTTTTTTGCTTTTTGAACGGGTGTCTTAATTTTATAACTATAGTGTCATAAGTTTAAAATTGGGTATCATAAAATTTTTTTGCTTTCTGAACGAGTGTCTTAATTTTATAACTACGGTATCGTAAGTTTAAAACTAAGTATCGTAATTTTTTTTCTCAGGATGTCGTAAAGCTATCTTAATATTTTTAATAGGTATCGTATGCATGTGGACCAATAAGAAGGAGCGGTAGCCCACGTAGGACTTGCACTGAATGTGGTGTACAAAATCTTTTCCATATAAACCCTAGTCTTTGTTATGCCCGTATGGTATTTGATGTGGCTGATCAGATCACGTTAAGGCTAACAGGAGTGAGTGACGAAATCTCGGACTCCAGGTCCCCTCGGCCTCGGACCCCAAGGTCCCCTCGGCCTCAAACTCCAGGTCCCCTCGGCCTCGACTTTGGGTTCCCTCGGCTCGGATTACGACTGCCATATGGCCCACTAACCATCTGCAACCACCACGTGGCCTACTAACCATCTGCAACCACCATGTAGCCCACTAACAACCTGCAGCCGCGCATTGTCACTATCCATTACGGTGCACGCCTGACACGACTAGGCCCACCTACCATCTGTAGTGCCGCATCTGGCAGGGGACTAGCAAGACGGGACACCTCTGATATGCTCAGTGTTTGTTGCGACCTATCTTTGCCTTGCCGCTATCTACTACCAGATATAGTTGTTAGACCCGGACCGGACATCGACCAGACCAAGGGCTTGGGTCACCGGGTCATTGGTTCAACCGGTCGGATCATCGGTTGAACCATGGTTCAATTATTTTAATATAAAATATATTTTTAATGATAAACTCTAGGTAAGAACAGGGGATAAGGCTAGGAAGTCGGATAAACTATAAGAACAGGGGATAAGGCTAGGAAGTCGGATAAACTCTAAGAATAGGGGATAAGGCTTGGAAGTTGGAACGGCTAGGGTTCTAAGAAATAAGAATCACGCAAAAACGAAGGCCAAACTAAGAAGGAAAAGGATCATATAGCAATGAAAAACAATAAAATGGATAAAATTTGGAGAATTTCAGTAAGAAATCACATCAGAGCATGATAAAAAGATCGCCTTTTTCCAAACAAAAAAAAAAAAAATGAGATAGAACAGAAGAATGATAAACTCCGGGTAATGACTGTCTGTTCTTACCTAGAGTTTATCATTCTCGGAAAGCCAATGAGGTCGTAAAAAAGCCAACGAGGTCGCAAACATGAGTCATTAGACGGACTCTTTCGCCAGAGTTTCATCGCCGAGCCGCCAAGGGACGAAGGTTGGACTCTTCCGCGCAATCGGCGTCGGCGAAGGTACGAAGGCAGGGCATTGTCGAGGTCAAGACTCTGAAGTCTGAATTCCAGGTTTGTCCCGATCGAGCCTTCGAGTTTGAGCTTCGAGGACATCGACATTCGATGGCTCGCAGAACTGCAGAAGTCTAAGGGATGAAGGCAACAACCCATCGGTCATTGATTATTGATAAACCCGTAACCTATCCGGTTCAGCTGGGTTACCGGTTCACGGGTGAACCGGACGGGTTAACCGAGTTAATTCAGGTGACTTGCACATCCGATTTTCTGCTAGAATCGGACCGATTTAGCCTTCGGGTCCCGATTCAATCGGTTGAATCGGTCGGTTCGGTCCAGTTTTGATAACTATTCTACTAGACAATAGCGTTTCAGAATTAACCACCTTCTAAAAGTGGGTAAGAGAAATCTTTGGATATATATAAGAACCTTCACTAACAATGAGAGAAGAGATTCAAACTCAAGTTCTTTAGCTAATTTCTTTAGCTTTTTTTTTATTAAGTTGCTTACTCGAATGCCTGAGGATTTTCATCAATATAATCGTTTCTTAAATTTATTTATTATTATTATTATTATTTTAATGCAGAAACTTAGTTGAAAAGAAGGCTTTTCATTATTTGAGATTCCGAAAACGTGATTTGACGGTACCAGTATTCTCATCAATCAAACCATTATTAATTCTCCTCTCGAGAAAAACATCTTCAAAGATGTATGCAGTGGCTGTCAAAATCCAAGTTGAAAAAAAAAATTTCTACCATTTGATTGCCGCATGGGCCCGGCGTACGTAATTTGGTCATACCAAACGTCGTAATTTGTACCATTTGATTGCCGCATGGGCCCGGCGTACGTAATTTGGTCAAACCAAACGTCGTGATTTCATAACACGTGCATGGTGCACAAGAGGCATGATAATTGCATGGCGCAAGCACATGGGATTTAATCAATGCATCCCTCCTCCCCACCAATGGTCAAGATTCCAAGCCGTGAATTCTGGCTGGTACGATATATAGGTGGCAAATTAATCCCAAAATCCCCATCATCTCAACATGAGTGATATGATGTGGAACATGAGTCCTGATTGACAATATATATGCTTTGTTCCATAAAGTATGAACAATAATGATTCTATTTGAATGGGCATGTGGGCTATGAATGAAAGATAACCATCTGTGTTCAAGATAAAACGCATATATAGCAGTCATTCAGATCACAGTACATTGCAGTATAAAGTATTTGAATGACTCGGTTAGTACATACATACACACTTGTTGCAATCAATCTCTCTTCATGCCAAGCACAACCTAAAAACATGTGCCACCAAACCAACTGAAATAATTGAAGGCATCGACAGAGTTGCAGCATGGAAAAACCTTGGAAGTTTGTTTGACTTGAAAGATATGGCGGCTCGCTCACCCACAGACAACTTCGCTTTTCGTCACGTACATGACCTGCTACCGCTGGACTGGTATGAGCTTTTTGAGATTGAAGAGTACACCTGCTACCGCTGGATTGGTATGAGCTTTTTGAGATTGAAGAAAATGTTGCATTAAAGATGTTAACTTATACCACTATAAATATGTATAAATCTTAATTTCTATCTAGGAAATGCAATTCTATGCCAAGTAATAATTGCAGTTATTTCCTTTGTGTGCTTGGATGCAGACACAAGGAATGTTGTGTGGATGTTGCTAGGAGAAAACTGGATGAAAATACAATATTTGAAAGGAATTTACCAATTTGCCCCTCTTGATATTATGTTATATTATATTATATAATGATAAAGTGAAATAATATATATAATATATTATTATATAGATTATGCCATACTATTAAAAAAGAAATACATTAGGCGAAAGTAATTTTGCTAAAAAGTTTGGCTGTTCATATTTTTTTTACTATAGCAACATATGCACTCTCTTTTTTTATATATAAATAAATTAAGTATATTTTAAAACTAACTAAAAAATTTAAATAAATTATTTTTTTAATAAATAAAAAATAATATTTAACCTAAATTCCAAACAAATTGAACTTTTTTTCGCATTACTCTTCACTCTCTGCAATCCTACTTCTACCATGTTCCCTGTACTTTTTAATTCACCCTCTCCTGCTTTCCTTCCCTTGTTCCTTTCTCTTCCATCCAACCAACCTCCAACCCCATAGCCTCTCTCCTTGTCCTTTCTCTTCTTCCTTTTTTAATAATTTCAATGCATGCATCTCTCCTCCTCTTTTCTTAGCATCCCAGCTGCTGGTATTCGTGCCTATACATGCGTAGTCACACATCAATTATGTATCAAATAATTGGATACATATATTATCATGCCTTGAACCCATTATTTGGCCCAAGGTCTTTTGATATGGCTGTACCTTTAGAACAAAATCTTAAGGTTATGCAAGGCTTATTTATCTTCTATATATATATATATATATATTTAATATATATATATATATATATATGACTCAAATCATTATAAAATAAAATATTTAATCTTTAAAATATTCTTATTTGATATCACATATAAAGATAAATCTCTCAACAGTCCTAAGCCCTACTTGAGCTAAATTCTTGATGCATTGATATATTGCACCATTTCATTATACATAGTTATACAGTATATTTATATAATAGAAAAATATGTATAAGACATAGTAAATCATGTTTATATTTTTATGCATTATTTTATTTTATATATGACATTGGAATCACCTCAATACTATATTTTTATATGTACTCTGATGATGCATACTAGCAAATCGGTTGTTTCAATGCTCCATATGTAAACTTAACTAGTATATCACTACATATCCATATTGATTTTTATAACACATATTATTAACCTAGTTCATTAATTATCTGTAGCTAAATTGGTTCTATACCAATGAGCATATAACCACCACTACAATCCTAGTCATTAGTAAATATATAGCCATAACTATTACGAGCATACAATCATTATAGTAGGTTCAATCATCAATGATGGCACACGTCAAAGTTAAGCTGGGTCACTAGAGTTGGGCACCGGGCCATGCCGCCGATGGGCCGGCACGGTTCGGCACGAATCGGGCCATTTATTAAATATAAAGCCACCTTAATGGTGAAGGATTTGGCATAGACCCCTACCAATTTATTAATTTAAAATCAAAATAATATATGAAGGAAAGGGATGTAGGCTGACCTCCAGAATACAATAAGAAAGAAGAAAAAAAGTAAAGATGACTCACTTTAATAATTAAAAAAATAAAAAAATATAATTATAAAAATAGAGATGACTCATTCATCAGTAGTATTTGTGTCATCGTCATCTTCGCTGATGAAGTCATATCCATCTTTATCTTAAAGCCTCACCCAGCATCCAACTAATCTTTGAAGCAGAGAAGCATCTCAACCGTCTGCCAGTCATCCTACTTCTCTTTTCGTCCAGAACGCTGACCTGCACTGAAAGCATATTCTGATGCTACTGTGGACATCGGTATAGCTAAAATATTTCGGGCAATGGCAGACATAACAGGTTATTGATTTCTAACACTTTCACTAAGCTAATACATCTAGACTCTCTATTTGATCTTCATCATATGCATAATGAAGATTGTTTGTAAATAAAATTCTAATTCATTACTTAAAGATGAAGATAAAAAAGATGATGAAACATGTGTGTGCCTTCTAATGAATGAAAAAATAGATGACGAATGAGATTTAGAAAAAGAAACAGAGCTTTGAGCAGGTATTCTAGATCCACAAATTTTATCATCATATAAAGCATAAATATCATTAAGAAGTCGTGTCACCTCATCTTTAGCCGGTTCAAGATTTTGATTCATGTTTTCATAATATTCATCAATTAAAATATTTACGCCATTTAATTTAACCGTTGGATCAAAAATAGCAGCTAAGTTATGCAAAGGACATATTCTATTCCAATATTCATTTTATTTAGTTTCCATATGATGTATAATAGGTATTAAAACATCATCATATCTATATTCTTTAAATTTTTTACTGATTACATGTGCCTTTTATAAAAATAATAAGAAATTGGATAATAAATACCAGAAAGAATATTTGTAGCATCATAAAAAGTAACAAAAAATCTTTTAAAATTTTATCTTGATTCCAATCAGCTTCAGTCAATGTAAATCCTAATCCGCGATCATTAATATAAGCACTTAATGAGTTCTTATATGATATGCATCATGTATCATGGTATAGATACTATTCCAAGAAGTAACTACATGATCAAGTTTATTTTTTTAAATGTTTACCATGATCTATACATAATTGTTTAAATTCTTGAAGTCTTGCTCTTAAAGCATGAATAAAAAAATTATATTTCTAATTTTTGAAATAACCTTTTGAATTATGTCCATGCCAGATTGAACAGAAAGATTTAGTATATGACATGCACATCTAATATGAAATAATTATCCATTTAAAATGGGATGCAAAGAGTCATTTAATAATACAACAGCAGAATTATTATTAGATGCATTATCAAAAGTAATAGATATATTTTATTATTAATATTATATGAGCATGTAGTTTGATAAATAGCATTTGAAATTTGTTGTTCCGAATGCAAAAAATTAAAATCACGAAAAGCAAGAATTCGTTTATTTAGTTGCCAATCATTATCAATATAATGAGCAGTAATAACAATAAAATAATTACTATCTATAGATGTCGATCAAATATCAGAAGTTAAAGAAATTCTAGCATTTAAATTTGAAAGCATTTTAATTAAACTTGTTTCATTGCTAAAAAGTTTGTCATAGCCACTCTTCTAAATGTATGTCTACTAGTTCTTCTATAAGCAGGTTGTAGGCCTAATTGAAAATAATGTTCAAAATTATAAGATTCACATAAACTAAAAGGTAATTTATCCTGAACTATCCATCTTGCAAGTAATTTTCTTTGATTTTGATGATTATATACAAATTACCTACAAATGATCCCTCTTGTATATTAAGGGTACTTTACTGACGGAAATCATGCATCCCATGAGTCTCTATATGTCTTTTTAAATGCCATGTTCCCCAAGTACTAGTACAACTATAAAATTTTGCATATTTTTATATTTTGATTTGTAGACTTCATCAATCATAATTCTATCGAAATCATTCCAAACATTACCAGTTCTCTTACGAGAAGAGGTTTGACATTCACTGATACGGGCTATAGAGAAAACTTAGGAATGGAGATTAGTTTCCTCACCCTCAGAAAAAGGGTGGATGCCGAAATTACTTTCGTTATAAGATGTCATATCTAAAATTTTTAATTAATAAATATAAAAAATAAAACTAACCATAAGAAGGAATTAAGAAGAGGATCAGAGGTAGAGGCTTGGAGCCGAAATTTGTGAGCTACTGAGCTTCCTCTTGTGCTCTCGCCAGCCGCCTCTCAATAAGAAGTCACCTCATTTCTCATGTACTTCTCAACAAGAACCTCCTCTTGTGTAGCACTTGAACATTTGCTAGAGCACTTGCAAACTAAAAATTAAATTGCTAGAGCTTGCTAAAGAGAGAAATAGTAATAGTAGAGAAGGAGAGAAGAGTTGGTTTGATGTGGTGAGAATGAGGAATAGGCTATTTATAGAAGTCCCAAATTTTTTTTTCAAAATACCCTTCAATATAACTGTTATATAGTTGTTGGGGGAGGGTAAAATGATCAAAACCCCTCATAACGGCCGTATCATGTCAGGCATGGCCCGGCATACCTAAGGCATGGTACGGCCTATGGCCCAAAATGGGCCATGAGCCGTGCCAGGCTTGAATTTTTTTTAACCGTGCCATGGAAGTAGCATGTTTGGTCTGAACTGGCACAGCATGTCCCGTTTGTTACTGTGCTAGGCACAACATGACCAGGGAGCGGCCCGTTGGGCCTGGACCAGGCCGTTCTAGGCACAATCCAGTGCCCAACTCTATGGGCCACTACCATATGCCAAGATGGGGTAGAATTAGTATTGTGTACCATCAATCAATCCATACTAAGTGCTAAAAATTAGTAATTACTTGATAGTTCTCCATAAGTCCATAAGCTACGGCAGTGGTGTCCAAGCAACGACGATGATGCTTTAAGGGGCTAAGCCATAGTAATAGTCATTGGCTTGGATCCATAACAACAAAGGAGCTAGAGAAGAAGAAGAAAGAGAAGGAAGGGGAAAAGAAAAAGAAAGAGAGAAAGGAGGAAAGAAATGAGTAAAGCAGAGGAATGAAGGTGAGGCTAGGGAGGGCCAAGATCATTTTATAGCATATGAAGAGGGTGGGTTTCGAGGTTTGTTATGGTGGTTGGACTATTAGGGAGCTTAACTATAATAAAATGATAAGTAGGTTATTGAAGAAGATAAGTTTTAAAATGTTTCATGGTTTTATTTGGAAATGAAGCTAACAAAGATACAGCATCGCATATAAAATCCATAAACCTAAACAATACCTTTCGCCTAGTTTTTGATGATATTTTAAGTTATTATAAATAATAGTAGAGCAAACGAACTCATAACCTATATGGAATGAAAGGCAATATTTTTATAATACCTTTTGATCAATCTTCTTGGATGAAGTCTTGGACTATTACATGACCTCTCTTCATTTACCATCCTTTGATCTCCATTCTTATTTTATAAATTCTAATATAATTTATATCATATATTATTATATATTTTATTTTCTAAAATATTTCTATAAATTTTGTTCATTATATTTTGTTCATAATAAGTTTTACATTACTATTTTTTTTTTTCAATTTTAATTTTTTTAATCATATTAATTACTTATTTTTTATATTTATATACATTTCTATGACATCTTCTTTTTATATAACTTATTTCTTTCTAATTTTAATTAATGTACATTATTTTTTATTTTGTATTTTTATTATATATTTTTAAATTATATTTTACTTTCGTGAGATTGTTTTGTGTTATAGTTTTGCTATGATTTTATATTTGCATTTATTTTTATGGCTTAGTTTTGTTCTATTTTTGTTTTGTATTATTTCATTATATTTTGCAAGTGATTTATATTTTACTTTCTTATTATGTAAAATTTATTTTATTTAATTTTATATATTATTTCTATTATTATTTATTTTTAAAATTATTTTTAAATTAGTTATATATTTATTTTAATACTTTAGTCATCATGGTTTATCAAACATGCATTGCAAAAGTTTATCAATCCTACTTTTTTTCGTACTTTTTTAGAAAAAAGGCTTTAATTTAAAGCCGCTTTCTAATGCCTTCAATCTTTACTCAATATATTTTTAAATTTTTTATTATTTATCGTATCATTCAAAAAAGTTAGCATTGCAATTACTACTTTGCTAGTATTACATCATTGAAGAGTTAGGTTTTTTTTGTTACGGCGAGAGATCACACCAATTTAGAATAAGTCAAATTCGATATATCATAATACAAAATTTATGAAAGAATAGGCGGACACAGATCTCCTGGCTCCCAACTCCAAAAGCTAGAATGGTTGGCCACTCTGGCAGCAATCCAGTATGCCGTAGCGTTGGCTTCCTCGAAGATATGTCGAATCTGGACGCAGTGAACGCCCTGCAGGAGAGAATGAATATCATAGATCAAGGGGTTGGTAGGCACATGATCGCAGTGATCCTTGTGAAGCAAGTGAATCAATGTAATAGCATCCCCTCAATAATAAGACAACTAGCGCCAAGGCTGCGAATGACAGAGAAATACCAGCCCAAGCGGCATATAGCTCCGTTAGAGGCATCGAGGAGTTAATATGGCTGAAATCCCCAGCAACCAGCATCGCACCATCGGACCTTCTAATCACAAAATCTGACCTAGCAGCTCTACTATAAACATTCTCATCAAAGTTGATTTTGATAGACCCTGAGATGGGGGCTCCCAAGAAATGTAGACTGTACGCCGGTGCGCTGCTGAGACAGCATGGGAACCCCAGGAGCCAGGGCTATTAGTATCAAGAACAGTCTGACGAAAAGTGTACTCAGCTGATAAAGAGAAGGTTGTCTTGACAACCCTATATGAAGGAGCAGACTCATCAATAAACACAAGTCGGTTCCAGAATAACCATACTTGATTAGCAATGTAAGCCCTCATCATAGCCTTGTGAAGGACATCCGTCCCCAAGTCCCGTCTAATCAAGCCGAGGAAGGAGAGAGAATAAGAAGCAGCACCAACATCCCAAGGCTGGTCGCCAGCAATCCGCCAGATTTGTCTAGCTTTGGAACATATGAAAATAGCGTGGTCAACCATGTCCTCCTCAGTACCACATAGCGGCCATGTAGGTGGGATACCCAAACCTCGCCTAGAGAGCACAGAACAGGTAGGAAGATAATTTCGTGCAATCTTTCAAACAAAAAGATGGACCCTAGGATGAATTGAGAGGTGCCAAATCCAAGCCACATCCAACGGTTGCTATGACTGTGGTCTATAGACCCTGAGGAGGTCCCTGATAGGAGCATAGGCCAAACAAGATCACCGCCAAACCCTAATGTTGGGGGTGTGACCCGAGACAAGAGGAATAGAAAGGATGTGACGATGAAGATCATTCCCAAAGAATATGGACAACAAAGGAGTATCCCAGGTAGAATGATTCTGAGCAGTAAGATCACTAACCCTCATCCCACTAGGAATGACAATGCTGACAAAGATGGACCATCAGGATAAGGAGAAATCAGCAATTCAGGTATCCCAAACAACATCCACTGAGACTTCATCACCAATCATCCATGATATGTTGTTCAAGATAGTCGGAGCATGCCAGCAGACCTCTTTCCAAAGAAAGAATGCCTTTGGAAAGGCAGTGGATCAGCAGAAAAATCTAATCATCATATTTGGCATGCATGAATGAACTCCACATATCGTGTGGATCAAGTAAGAATCAAGTGGCATGCCTAGCAATCAACACCTTCCTCCTAATAATGAGGGATTAGAAAAGTTAGGTTGCACATTTTTCTCAAATAATAGGAGGGGTATGATAAGCTTTTAAACCAATTTATAACCCGGTTTTAATATATATAGTTTTTTTTTTGGCCGGATAACCGGACTAACTTATCCCCGTCGGCAACTCTCACACGTTTGATTGCGTCACATTGATGCGGCCACGTTCGATCTCCCTCGGTGCACGTCTCCATCCATCTCGTTCTCTCCCCTTGCATTCCCTTGACAACGCCCGATCAAAACAAAGCCGGCTCGCACGCGGGCAGGGGAACGCCAAGATGGTGGCATTGCCCCTGCACTCGTCCTTCTCCAACCGTCCAAAGCCTACGCAGCACCGACGCATCACTGAGGCCTCTTGACGTGCCACCGACGTGTCTTGACGGCGACCCTTCGAGGTTGGTCATATTATTCTACTCGGCGCTATTCCGCAAAGCGAAGCAACTCTACTAGGGTTGGAATAAAAACTATTTTAAGTATATGCCTGCGGGCAGCGGTGGCCTGCTCCCAGTGGAGCCGAGCCGGAATAAAAACTAAACTATTTCCGGACCCATCGGTGGTTTATTCCTGCTTCTGGTCCTGGAGAAAGCGAGGAAATGGATAGGCTTTCGACCGTGGTTCCATCGCCCGGTCCCATGGTACGGTCCGCTCCAATCCCGCGGCGCGGGGCGGAGACTTTTGGGCGTCGGTGACGGACCGGGAGCCGTCCCTGTGAAAGCCGACACGTCGGCATGCCGTGGCGGTGAGGAGATGCCGCTGGATCGATGCCGACCGCCCATCGTACCGATGGGCTGGCACGCAACGACGGCAAAACTGCGTTGAAAAAAATAAATAAATAACAAAGAGAAAACGAAAGCATGGCCGGCGGCTCTTTACCACCACCGTAATTCCGTTGCTGGTTTACGGGGTTGACATGGAGAGAACAACAAGAAGGACTAAATAAACAAATAAATAAAGCAAAAAAGAACATATAAAATTGATTTATATTCACGCTGCCAATGAATGAGGAGGCAATTTTTTTTTTCTAAAAAATGATAGAAATTACAAAATTCAATCCCTCAAATCATGTAATATTCTATAAGGTTTAGAAATAAATTTCAAGGTATATTAAAAGTTTTGTTCTCATTTGATAAATATTATAAGTAATATTCTTGTTGGGCTTATGAACTAAAAGGAAAATCCTAACGCAGTTGCTTTGAGTGGGATTATTGATGCATGATTATTGACCATTAGTTCATTTTACTAAGACATGTGACACATAGCATGAATAAGTTTATTTTATATATATATATATTTTTTTTAATTTTAAATTTTGAATATAAATATTATATTAAATCAATATTTTATCATATTGATCGTTGCATAATTAAAAAATAATTTATTGATTTAAATAAAAGTAACATTCGTAGTTTTTGAAGGGATTAAAAGAGAGAGGGAGAGAGAGAGATGTTATAATGCCCACTATGTAATCCTTACATGATCCAGCTATATTTCAACTAGGTCCACCATTTTTCTTTTTTTTTTGGTTACAACTAGGTCCACCATATTACAACTATTAACAATTTTATTTTATAAACTACCAACGCCCTTCAAATATGTCCCCCGTCAGCGTCCATTATTATTTTCCCCCCTATCATCAACATGTTGTATTAAAGCTGATCGATGCTTTTTATCCATTCTCGACGACCAAGTTTCCGAATAATTTTTTACATTCACGACATTGAAACCAAGAACTTTTATGCGTCATTGCTTTGACTTTTCTCCATTCAATCGATTCGATTGACATTATAATTCATATGTCTGCGTCTCAATTTGTCATCCGTCATGCGAAGTTGATTAGCGACCCATTAACAAACGTCATAGCTGACAACCGGCGTGCATCGAGAGACAGTATGTCTCGCAAGGCCGCATCGTTGCACGCGGGATCAGTTGACGCAGAGGCAAGTTGGCACCAGGTAGGCCGTCCTCGCAACTAAAAGCTCCGCTGGATCCCACGTATTAGTTACCGGATTGGGGCCTCCGCCCTTTTGGATAAGTGGGTCAATGAGAACAATTATTGTTCAACGTCCAATTCCAGTTAACTAATCCATCCAATTGCTGGTTTTTTAGACTTTCTGTGGGTGGTTGGGCTGGTGAATGCAATAACGCGGCCAATTTGGTCCACCTTACCCTTTAAAGGGTCTGAGCTGCGGTCCACCGAACGTGTGGTCCAGAAGTCCCCATCAAGAGAGATTTCCAGTCGGCGATATCTCTCATCCCGACCCGACTCGAGACTTTAACTACCAACGGCAGCTGCCGGCCACATGACGGATGCCCTCCTCGGGGCACGGAGCTCCGACGAGGCCGCTGTCGGCACAAGCCGGAACCCTCTTGGCCCCACCGGATCCGTGCGACCCAACCACCAAACCGCCACGTGGGTCCCGTAGGCGTGGACCCTTGCGTGGATACACGCTTTAACGACGTGGCAGCTAACGATGGGAAAGTTTGTTGCGCCGGATTCGCGGGCCCCGCACCAAATCCTCGGAACAGACTCGGGGCCCACCGATCGGAGCCCCCGAAGCGCGCCGGTGACGGGAATCCCGCTCTCGGATAATTTTATTTATTTATTTTGTCGCTGCTACATTTATCGAATCGAGGAGGACGGCGATTACACGGATCGGTCCAGGAACGGTCATGATTGATCCACGTGACGGGTCAGGGTGAGTCGGTGATCTCAGTCAACGGTGGGTGATTGGACCACCGCATGACCGGCTAGTCCTCTGTCATGATGCCGGCTCTCATGCCTGCCGTGACCCAGGGGCACGTTTGGTCGAGGGAAATGAAAATAATATATTCTAATTTTGTATTGTTATATTTATATTCGGATAATATTATTCATTCCATCAAATATAAATATAACCATGAATTGATCCGATAAAATAATAACATTTTATTATTAGCCATTTTTATCGATATTTAAATAATCATTTTAACTTGTTTTGATTAATAATGATATATTTAATGATTAGTAACTTAATTATATTTGTCAAAACAAGTAAGCAAAACATAATAAATATTTAAGAATATGTACGCTTATTATTTTCTTTTAAATTATTATTATTATTTAAATTAAAGATTAACTCTTTTTTTTTTTTCTAGTTTATATATGTGTTATAAACATGACAAGTTCAATTGATTCCATTATTTGCACCCCTCTTATATTTTTTTAAAAAATTTAGCATAAAAATAGATTTTATATTTCCTTCTTTGATGAACCAATTTGTTGCAACCAACGAACGATTGTGATGATAACATGCATGATCAATGTACATAAAAGATATCATGCCGTTATGGATTGAAGACTTAAGTTTTTACATAACATGACAAACTGATACGGTATTAGAGCTCGTAATCATCAAATATCCTCTGTTTATTTATCATCATGATTGTTATTTATTTATTTCTGACTCAATTATTCATTCACGTGCATGCATGGCTTGAAATGTATATGATAGGGGCATATGGCTCTTAGTTAATTTAAGCTCTTTTGGGATAGATTGATTAGTTAATTAGTTTGAGTCGCATTATAAAATTTATCTTAAGCAAGCTTAATTATATATTTGAGGTTTAATGGCCTCTGAATTCTAATTAGCAACCCACATGGGGTTCTCCGTTAAGAAAGGAAACATCACATGCCTCTTAAGAGTCCTGGCCTGCACGCCGAGCAAAAAGTTTCATGAGTTTGGTCCAGGGCAAGCGAAAGGGCTAGGCTGACCCCATAACTTGTCCTTTTAGATAACGAGGGAGCCAAGGACCACCACCTGAATGCAGACATTTTTTCCTGCAACCTGTGAGGTCGGTGCATGCCATATCAACTTGGTAGCATCCAAAATTTAATCAGGCAAAGGCAATGTCCTTTGTGAGAAAGAAGTCTCTCTCTCTCTCTCTCTCTAGGTTCTATGGGCGAACAAAAGGTCCAAAACTGACACAACGGCAGTTATGTCCATTTTAAAAAAATCCATCACCACCTTGTTGATAGGAGGAGAATATATCATTTTTCTCGACCGAAATATGCCAAACTTTCATCTAAAATACACGTTTGATCCTCAAACTTTCATTTATTACGGTTTAGCCTCCTCTCATGTCATTCACTCAAACTTTCAACCATTATAATTTATATTTTTCATACCATCTTAACATGAATACATGAATTACTATTGATCATTTCACCAATTTTAACTAAATAGAATGAAATCAAAACCTTTAGCCCCATTCAATTCATGAGTTGGAAATCCCTTGATCTACTTAAACAATAAGCTATCGGTTTAGTAAATTATGCTCTATATTGAAATATTGTGTTGATTTGGTATGGAAACAACATGTAGAATCTTGATTTTAGTTGTTTGAAATATAATGGAACATGAGGAATATTATAATAGTTTTAAAATAAGAGAGGCTAATAAACCATAACAAATTGGAATGGTGGGGGCTAAAATGAATTTTGGTTGAAAGTTAGGGGACTAAATATTTGCCGTCCTTTCTTATATTTTGGTTGCATTGGAAGGGGGGCCTACCATGTGAGGCACATCAGACATGGAGCACCGTGTAGAGTCACATGGCACGGCTGAAGAGGATGCATCCAATTCGATGGGTGGTGGTCAAGTGGCCGGAAAGTCCGAAACAATGGGTGGCCAAATGGCCGTTATTACAGTTTAAAAGAAACTGATTACCTAACCGACAAGAGGAGTTAATGGCGTTGGATGATTAATCTAATGCTTGCTTCCATTGAATGCATGCGAGGGCCTACCATGTGCAGCACTTAAATCACGGTGCTCGTTGCGAAAGCATCACTTTACTCCAGTTCAAGAGCGAGTTGGATTGGCACTCCTTTGCTCCGTTTTAAGCGGTAACTTTTTAGAAACTTTACCACTGGAATAGAGCCAGATTGAAATTACCAATACGTGGCCTGTAGGCTAATGCTCTGGATGAAAAAGAAATGTAAAATTTTTTTTAAAAAAAAAGAAATGAAAGAAAAAAAAATTAAAGAATATATATATATATATATATATATTTCTTTCTATTTAAATGAGTGAAAGAAAAATAAAAAAATTAATAATTATAATAATAATAATATTTTTATTATAAATAATTAAAAATGTATCAATTTTTTTTTTAAGAATTAATATCGAAAAAAAAAATAAAAAAATAATTTTAAATTTTTTTTCGAAATCTCTTCCGCTTTGAAGTGAACTTTTACGTGAGACTCCTCATTTTTTTTTCTTTAATTTACTTTCCTTCTTACTTTACTCTTCATTCAAATAAAATAAATTTTATTTTCACTTCTATTTTTTTTTTTTTTTCTTCTAGTTTTCTCTCTAATAGAGACTTAGCGTTTGAATTAATTAAATGCATTTTGAGTTTAAATTAAATCCTATGGATCGATTTTCTTTATGTTGTCTTTCCTTCAACGCTTGATCAAGACATGGTAGATTTCCTGCATCCAGTACACTCGGATGACAAATTTTGGATGAATAAAAATAAGAAGAAGAAGGGAAAAAAAAAAATCTTATGAAAATTTTTTGCTTTGTCTATCAAAATTCATGCGCCCAACTTGCAAAATTCGCTGACGATGGTCCTAAAAATGGATGCCTCACAGCCTCAGTACGAATGGGAAACAGCTTTAGTTCAGGAATCATGAATCCACGTGTCCAACAACGCCAGTAAACAGCAAAGAGTAGGCACCAAGCAAGCAAACTTCGAGAGGGTCTTTGGAACTCGAAAAATGAATGGCATTGCACGTACCTTCTCTTGTTGGAAAAGTTATGCTTCATTTTCTTGGGGATATCACAAATTGGTTGGCATTGGCCAATGAATGGCAACAAGGAGGTGCCACGTGAATACATGTTGCACCTTTCATGAAAAATTAAAATATATCATCTTATATGATTTCGCTTCGGAGCATGTCACATGCCACGCACATTAAAGAACCATACAATAACGTTCAAGAACCAGAATTTTTCTTTTTAAAAAAGTTAGATTATATTATAATTTTGTCATGATTTTATTAAATTTATATACTAAATTTTTGTAAAGTAAAGTACTTCTTTCTTTATAACTAATATAAATGTATTTCATCGTATCATTTCTTATATATTATATATTACTTAAATTTATTTTTAAAAAATAAAAAAATTCAGTATATTGCTTAAGGTAGTGTTTGATAGAAAAATATTATCTATGAATAAGTGTACGGAATAAAGTTTGTCCTCTGACTATCCCTAGGGATATCCCTTGGCTATCCCATTGATCATATCAAATGCAAAAAGATAAATCAATAGGATAATTTTTTTTACTCTTATTTAAAGGGACAACCAGCTATTTATGCATTCTCTAAGGAATAAATTGAGGGGATATCCCATGGTTAACCATGGTTAACCATGGATTATCCTTTTGATTAACTTTATTCTCAACTATCCCTTATAGTTATAGCTTTTGGAAATAAAAAGGTATATCCTCTGGATATCCTCTTTTATCTTTTCTATTTCAAATACTACCTAAGAGAACTTCTAAAATTTTGAAAGATAAGTCTTCCATCAACACGCATGCCTCAACCTTTGTATTCACCTTTGTTTTCAGAAAGAGAATTAAAAGAAAGGAGAAAAACAAAGCGAGAAGGAGAACTTTATAATTAGATTCAAGACTAAAGCATCATGTGCAATCCTACCCCACCATCTAAGCATGTGTTGCTTTATTAATAACATGAGAAGCAAAGGAAATAATTTGTTAGGATTTGTTGATTTGATAATTATAAAGGTTATCATGTCACTGCCCCACATAAAGCTTTACCATTAACCAAAACATGAGGTCAAGTAACATTGCACTGCTTGCCTTTCTTCAGGTAAATAAATGCTTTATAATGCCAAGATGATATAATTTCAGCTTATAATACTCAATCTATTGGACTTATATAATCAATCGAACAGACAAAATCTACAGGTCCCATAGGTTGGGATTGGTGGAATAAAAAAAAGTAGGCTATCCCATTTGAAGGGGACAAAGAACTGTAACTTTTCCCCTAGGGATAAACCGTTCCTTTTGGGAGACAGTAGTCCGGTCACCTACTCTGACTGCACCCTTCCCCTATCCTGACCTCAGCCAGAGCCAGAGCTGCGACCGCAATAAATGTAACATCTTCAAAATCTTATAGCTTTTATAATATTAATAATATTTTATTATAATAAAAATTAAATAGTTTCAATAATATATTGAATGTGTTGATTATTTGATAAATATAAAAAAAATGATATAAATAAATATATTTTTTATATTACTAATGATTTTGATTTAAGTGTCATAGATTTAAAATTTTAGTCAGTTAAAATTATAAGAAAATTAAGTTTAAGCATGGGTTTGCCCTTAAGTATTGAGTTTTCATATTTGGAGTCGACTTTTAGGGTGAGGAACCGACTCTGGTATATGTTGGTACGCTTTGGCTTGCTTTTAAGTCGACTCCCACAATGATCGAGCTAAATGAGTAAAAAAAAATAGTAAAAAAGTAATTCTGCATTCAGCTTGAGCTGACTTTATGGCTCAAGCTGACTCCTCGAGCTAACTCCAGAAGAGCAGGAGTTGACTCGAGCAGAGGACTCATAGAAATTTAAGTGTTGACCCCTCATTGAGTAGAAAAATGCAATTTTGGGACATTTGGAGCTCGAGCCGACTCGTGGCTTTGCTCAAGTCGACTCGATCCTGTCAGGAGCTAACTCCAGAACCTACAGTTGACTATTTTAGGATTCATTGATAATTAAAAAAGTGGTTGCGTAGTGACTCAATGGTGACTATAGATTGGTATACTATCTCGAGATGGTCCTATAGACATCTTGTGTGCAACATCAGGAGCATTATTACTCAAGATATTAAGAGATTTTTAAAAGTTAAGCTGTTGTTAAAAGCAAGTTGGGAAAGATAATTGAAGGGTAAAATATCATGGTTATGAGTGAGCCATGTATTTTTCAAAAAACATATATTAATGACTATCAAGGGTAAAATGTAAATTTTTTCAAGTCATTTAAAATCTCTTTTCTCATATCTTAGCCTCCAAGCCACCGCTTAACTAGAAAATAAAAGGGAAAGAGGAGAGTTGGTAGAAAGAAACAACGAAAGAAAGAAAAGAGAAGAAAGGAAGAAGAAGAAAAGAGAAAAGGAAAGGAAAGGAAGAAAAGTTCGGGGAGGAGCTAGTTTTCAAGGTAAACTATAACTTCTTTAGACTTTGCATGGTTTTAAATTTTCTTAGATTCTTGTAGGAAGAGAATAGTAGAGGTAATCTTAGATAGAAAAGGATGAAAAAAATAATGAGATATTAGAGGTTAGAGCATGCATGCATGGTTTCAGGAAAAACCTTACATGCAAGTAATCCTAATAGCTATTGTGTTTATATGATGACATAGGTCAAGAGAGTTGTTTCAGGAAGCAGGAACACCGAAGTTGAGTACCAGTTGAAGAGTAATCTGCTAAGGTGAGTGAGTTTTTTATCTAGCAATAAAAAATTTATTTTGATTTATTATAATGATGTTAATACCTAACCGTGGTATGATATACTTAGTAGAAGAAATATATATGCTTTTAAATTTAGGAAATGAGGACCTAATATATAATATTCTGATGCATGGATTTTGATGCATGAGTCTTTGGGCATGGGTTTTTACTATACAAGTTAAAGCATGAGTCTCAAATAAAAAGAATAAATATGGGTTTGATATGTAGATTTTTTATGCATACATGACATATTTGCATGATAAGGCTTTACAAATAACATGTTTGATGTATGTATCATACCGAGCCTCAGGCAGCTATGGGGCTGACCATCCTTTAGGAGCATTTGGTAGCAGATAATCTATCCGGATTATTGGTAATTTAAATGGGATCCATTAGATAACTATGTTCGGTACATATTTTGACTGGCAATCTATCATGCAGTTGTAATCTTGAGTGGTAATGTAGATTACCACAGGGGGAGATGGTTATCCACATTATCGGATATATTGTAATATAATAATTTTTTTTGACAAAATTGCCTTTTCCTTTTCTATAAAAATAAAATTATCCATTTCTTCAAACAAAATCATTCCCTTCTTTTTCTCTCTTTTTTTTCTCGTCTCGCTGCCGCCGTTATCTATTTTCTCATATCTCCAAACAAAAATAAACCGCGGTATTATTCATCCATAAAAAAAATTGAATAGAAAAAAATTAAAAAATTAGTGTTCTTAGCAACGTCTCCTTGACAATGCAGCGATTTAAAAGTTGATAACATCTAATTACATTACTTTTTAAAATTTAAAAAATAACTTACATTTTGCTATCAACTAATCGATCCATTCATATTATCATAATATATTACTTATTCTATTAATCTTAATTAATTTTATATAATAAAATATTTAAAAATAAAATATTTTTAAAATATAATAAATAAATTATGATAATTAAAAGTTTAAGAATAAAAAAAATTGAATAAATGTTTAAATATTAAAATATATTTTAATTTTAAAAAAATAAATCTAGTATCTTCTACTTATATATAAATACTTTGATTTCCGAGTATTTGGGGTAATTTAAAAATTTTTAATAGATTTAATTTAGTATATAAATTTGATTTAGGGATATTTTAAAAATTTGATGTTATATGACTAGTAATCTATTTATCATATCAAACACAGTAATCAATATTACTATAACATTACCTGTGTATACCAAACATAGTAATCAACATTACTGTCAATCCATCCCGTGGTAATCTATCTTGTAGGTAATCCATATTACCATTCAGGATTGCTGGTAATGCACCAAACATACCTTTTAGACTATGTTGCAGCATAAACATTGTACACTATTATTGAGTCGGTACCTCCTTGCGATTCAATCGTACGATAATCCCTAGGGCCAGAGGTGAGTGCATGTTAGACCATGCCTAGTGGGGCAGGTTGCAAACAACCCGTGGGGGCATGAATCATAGCTCGAAAATGAGCTGAATACTGTATAGCTTATGGGGGCAAAGAGAAAACCCAAGGTTCCAGGGTCAAGGAACAACTCACTATACCGGGTGAACTGCATGGATAAGGGGTGCTATTTGTGCGAAAATTCTGTTACAGTCACGCACCTAATGAATGTACATTTACAGGAAGGCGACCATAGGATAGTACCTCGAAAGCATCATATAACCCAGCATCATGATGGTTTTAAAATATGCATTTATATTAAAAGGCCAGTGAGCTAAAAGTATTTCCAATGGGGAAGGGTTTTCAAAAGAAACGTCGATGGGCAAGATTTAAAAAGTATACAAAGTGTTTTATAAAGAGCCAATAGGCTAGATTTATATCCCAATGGGGATGAATTTATATAAGATGCTAGTGGGAAAGTTTATTCCAGTGGGGATCAGGGAATTGAATAAAAGAAGTATGGACTGTATGAAAGGAATGTTTATGTTTTATAATACATTATGCATGGATTTTCTTTATAAATGCCTTATTTTCCGGTGAAAAAAATATTCAGAGTATTTCAATACTAATATATTGTTGCAAACATAAACTACGTTTATATTCTCTGATATCATGCTCAAATGAGCATTCCATGTTTACTTATGATATATATTCCGATTTGATCTGAAATGGTTCTCTCTCTCCCGTGGTTAAACGGTTATCCAGTCACTAGGACTTAGGTCTCACCTCTCTATGGTTGATATTTTAAATTCCAGATCAGTGAGTTGGCAGGACCAGACCCTTAGCTGGTGAGGCTTACTTGGATGCAAAAGTGTATTAATGATAGCTTTGTGTATATGAAGTTAGTGTGGGGTGACTTTCGTGTACATGTGCACAAAGAAATTTGGTGATGTGTCTTAAACTCTTTGAAATAAAAGTAAACATTGTATTTTAGAGGAGATTATGAGTATAATATGTGTATATATGAAATTATTATCAATTGTGAATGTGATCCGATAAACTGTCTGGGAATGTCCAGAAAAAAAAATTTTCTGAGCAGGATGATGTAAAATATTGAAATTATATTATAGTGATGTATATGTATATTTGAACAGATGATGAAAAGTTTTTAATAGGATGAAATTTTGAGTGTCTGTCGCTTGTGATAATATGTTGTAGTTCTTTAAATCTTTATGAAGCGCTACATAAAGGCTAGCAAAATTCTATTCGATTATCTCGATTATCTAAGAGAGGAGGCGCCGAGAATAAAAGCCTTTGAATCCTATAATGATGGCCCCTTTTCAACCTCCATGCTGAAGAAAATCCTATCCACAATTTAAATCCGGGAAGGAAATGAACCTGGTGGCCCCAATTAATTTAGGACAGACCTTATACTTGTCACATGAAGCATAGGCATTGTTACGGTCCTAATTTAATCAGAATTAGTTATTCTATCTTGTTATTCCAATTAGAATAGATTTTATATCTAAATTTATTAGATACTTGTTTAGTTATCTCTTTTGATGAGATAAAGACTTGGAGGATGAGTTTTTTTTTTTTTTTTTACTGAAGAGCGCCCTTGTGCGACCATCTTGTTAAATAAAGAAAGAAAGCGAATTTGCCTGATTTATACCCATAATTTTTTGTTATTATTATTTTATTATTAAAACTTGTTATCTCTCTTTAAATTTATCATTTTTCGATAGTTAATCATTATACAAATATTTTTGCATTTGGTGCTTGTTTGCGATGATCTTAGACCAAGCCATCTTGTTTGATGGCCTATCATGTCACTCTACAGGTGTTAATCAATGTGTAAGATTTTATGCATGATATTAGAAAGACAAAATTTTCAACATATTTTTTCACAATGTGTAAAATTTTTTCATAAAGACAAAGGATGAATGATTATCATAGTCAAACTCCTCTACTTCTAGATTAATAACTTTAAAGAAATAGAATGTCATTGATAACAACATTCCCATATAAGAACTATTGCAATCAAAAATTAAAAAAATTCAGTCAAACAATAACATAATAACTAATTATCTTAAGTAAATAATTTCTTTTTTTTTCTTTTCAAAAATAAGAGGGATTAATGTTGGCCTTCTATCTTATAATTATTTCATTTCTTGAGAATGACACTACTGTAAATCGAAACCCATCTTTCTCGTAGGGATGGCAAGGGGACGGTTTCTATTGGATACTCTTTATGTATTCTTTTGATTATTTATATAAAAAATAAAATCATTTTATTAAATTTATAATTTATTAAAAATATAAAAAATACTAATAAAAAGTTATGATTTGATGTGTAGAATGGTTGCATAAAAAATAAAGGAAAGATAAAAAAATTTACTAGGAATACCGTTTTCGATCATTTATCTGTTTAATTGTTAATAAAATAATTTTATATTTATTAAATTATTTAAATTAAATTTTTTTTAATTATTAAAAATGATACCAACCGAAAAACGGTCCAGTAGCAAGAAAATTTATCATCCTAGCCACAGCAGCAAGATGTGATGCTACTCAAGCAAGCACTTGGTTGTTATCTTAATCCAAGAGCTCACTAGGATACAACTCATAAAACTATTCACAGAACTTCAGCTATACGACATTTTAGCGAAAATAAACGTTAAATAGCAGAGCGGTAGGCACCCTCCTCGGCTGCTGCCGGAGTCCCTCGGTACTTGGGTTGTTATCTTAATCTTTTTCAGTCACGAATCAAACCCAACCTAAGGTAATGTTTGATAGAAAAATATTATTTATGGATAAGTGTATAAAATAGAGTTTATCCCTGGATATCCTTAGAGATATCCCTTGGCTATCCCATTGATCATATCAAATGCAAAAAGGTAAATTTATAGAATAATTTTTTTTTACTCTTATTTGAAGGGATAATAAGATATTCCTGCATTCTCTAGGGAATAAGTTGAGGGATATTCTATGGTTAACATGATTAATCATGGGATATTTTTTTGATTAACTTTATTCTCAGCTATCCTTATAGTTATGATTTTTAAAAATAAGAAGGAATATCCCTGGATATTCCCTCTTATCTTTCATTTCAAACACTACCTAAGTGCCGGATTGCCAACTCGACTGGTGGTCCAAATCCAATCCGATGACTTCATCATCACGGCAACGGCTTTCTCACTGACGTCCGTCTGGATATCGCGATTGCGATGCCGTGTTAACAATTTCACATGGAAGGATCAAGCGCACGTGAGGTCAGATTCATGAACAAGAGCTGTTTATTATCTCCACAGAATTAAACGTTCGTGTTATTATTTTCTTTATAAAATATATCCAAAGTTTCTGGGAGAAAACGGACTGCTCTAATGAAAGGTACCTCTGAGAGCTCCCATGTGCCGGTTGGTTCTGGACAAACCCAAGGCGACGACCATCCACGGGATATGGGGTCTTTTTTTTTGTAGTACTGCGGTCTCTTTGGGCTCGATTTCTCATATGGCAAAGAGCGCGCATCTCCAAATCCCTACAATAAATATATATATATTGTTATTGGTTGTTACCAAATAAATTTTTGCTTTGCTATCCGATGGTAAGACATACGACACATTTTATTAGAAGAAACAAGGGGGAGTGTTAAATGAATCTGGATGGTTTAGCTTCGATTGAGGAGAGGTTTTTTTTAAGACAATCAAGTACATTCTTCTCTCTCTCTACAATAAATAAAATCTATTGTATATTTATACTTTCCACGGTCATGAACATATTATTCAAACCAAGTTTCATGTGTGTCCCCTCTCCAATCATGAATCAGCCCACCTACCCTTTCAAGAATAATTTTGCTTTCAACCACCGAATTGAATGGGAGAAGTATGCTACGTTAATGTGCCTTAAGTGATCCACATCTTCATACAGTTAATAAAATATTAAAAAATAAAATCCAACAAGACAAAACATAGAAGATGAGTAAAAAATATTTATACTACTTATCTGATGTTGCAGATGAATCCTATGATGACACATAGTAGAATTAAACTTCCAAGCATGACGAGAAAAGGCTGCCCTTCTTAACAATCGCTCTGTTCAAAGTGTGATCAACGCTTTATTATCTATGCATGATAAATCTAATCCTACAAGAAAAAGGGCTAACCTATTTCTTTTGAGATATGGTCTTATTCAGGATTAATATAGCTTAAAATCGATAAGTAAAATAAGTTTTCTCTTTTTGCCTAAGCTCCAAGGTAGTGTTTGATAGAAAAAATATTATCCATGGATAAGTGTACGGGATAGAGTTTATCCCCTGGCTATCCCTAGGGATATCCCTTGACTATCCCATTGATCATATCAAATGCAAAAAGATAAATTCATATGATAACTTTTTTTTCCTTTTATTTGAAGGGATAACCAGCTATTTCTGCATTCTCTAGGGAATAATTTGAGGGGATATCTCATGGTTAACCATGATTAACCATGGATTATCCCTTTGGTTAACTTTATTCCCAGCTATCCCTTATAGTTATGGCTTTTGGAAATAAAAGGGGATATCCAGGGAATATCCCCTCTTATCCCCTATTTCAAATACTACATAAGTATCTGAGCTTTAGCATTTCTTTATTGTCTCACGTGCAGTTGATTTGAGCATTGAAGGATTTTTTTTTTAAAGAAAAATTTTGAAATCCTTTAACACGGTTATCTTTAAGCCTAGAATACAAGCAATGAAAATAAAGTGAATAATTGAGAGGATACTTTACCATGCTTGATTAAAAAGAAATCTTATCTTTTAATAATGAAGGAAAAAAAAAAACATCAACACTAACTATTTTCTTATCATGGATAAAGAAAGTCGGATAAAGAGAGGCTGCTTTTTATTTATCTTGAATGTTAGGAGGGAATAAGATTGACTTTAACAAAAAGAAGATGAATGTTAAATGTCTCGCCCTAATATTCTAAGAAAACTAATTTAGAATAATGGCTTGATTTTTTATTGTATTCTTCTAAAATATTTAATTTTGCATAAAAAATTATCATAATTTATAAGATAGCTATAAATATAGATCCCATGATTATAGGAACATCCATAATGTATGTACATTGAACCCGCATCTAATTGATTATGAAATGAGTACCTTACCACTGTATCAATCTGATCGTTGGTAATAAAGAGTGAAAGCCCAAAGTATTTATCTAGCTAGGAGTGTAGAAGTGATGGTTTAAACCTGTGACGAAATGGTTCAAAGGCTAGTCCCTTACCGTTGCGCCAATCTGATCGTTGGCAACAAAAGGCGTAAGCCTAGGGTTTTGATAAAATTTGAACAAGTTAAAGAGAGGGAGGAATATTTTTTTTGGTTTAATTAATGGTATTAAAAATTAGTACATAATATTAATTTTACTTATGACTTTTATTTTTATGCTAGTGAGAGAATTTATAAATGACATATGGTACAAGATTTTAAAATCACTAAGAGATTTCTAAGAAAAAATTACTCTCTGATATTATTTTTTTATTTTTAAAAATATCTTACAAGTATTAAGGGTTTTATCCCTTAGTAAATCTTTAAGAGATCAAACTTTTCTTATAAATTTCTTACTAAAAATTATTTAAATAATCACTCACTGATCCCTTGCAGATTACCAAGGGATTTTCAAGGAATTTATTAAGAAAAATATATCCCTAGCAAATCCTTTAGAGATTCCTTACTGAAACTAGATTTTGAATATAATTTAAAATTTCTTAAAAAAATGATTTCTAATCTTTTGATAATTTTCTGAGGGACATATTCCTTGATGGTATCCCTTGGTGAAAGGCTGAGCTTTGGTAGTGATAAAGCATAAATACGAAAAAAAATTCTTGATGATTATCCATAGCTATAAAGTACATGAATATTAAAATAAATTCTAATCGTTATTAGGAGGTAAGAGTACATAAGTTTGATTAGGTTTCCTTATAAAGATATTGGAAAAAAAAATCATAATTATAAAGAATGCAAGTATTGAATGGAAGATAATAATCGTGGGGAGATGAGAGGATCTGTACTCAACTTTGTTATATGATAAAATGAAGTTATTGCAATGAAATGAAAAAGGAAGTAAGTTAAATGAAAAATTATCTAATAAATTGGAAAAAATATTTTCAGTGAAGGGAAAAAGAAGCTTTATGTCATTTGAGTTTTAGCTTTTAGCCATATTTGGATTAGATTAGGCTTTATTTTTTTATTAACTCAAATTAGACTCTCATAACATATATGTCGGGTTAAGTTGGGTCGATTGAAAGATAAAAAATCTAGCCATTGATTTTTTTTTTTTTGAACCCAACATAATCCATAAGTTTAAAATATAGATTAGGTTGGATCTAAGTTGAATTATGGGTCAACTTAATTTATTTATAGCTCTGCATGCCAGTTTAAGGGGAGTATTATGCAAATACTATCAAAGCACGGGTACCTTTAAATCAATTTTTAGATTGATTATAATATTTTTCTTTTATATCAAACCTCGTTAAACATATGTACTCTTATTTTTTTATAATTAACAGATAATCTATTCCATGCTTTTACACTCTATAAGCTTATATCTCGCCTTGCATGAACTAAGCTTCATCAACTCACGTGCCACAGAGCTCTCGCCGAACGTGTGAAGTTTAAATAATCCGTGAACTCTCTGAAGGCGATTAAAGTTTAGGAAGAGATCCCCATGAGGGCGTCTTCTTCCCTGCGGAGCTGCACGTGAGTCGAGATCAGAATAATACTGACTTTTATCCTTTAAAATTTTCGTTTACAACGCCATTGTTGTCATGGCTACAGATAGCGAGGGATTTTGCACCGAAAGAAACGAGTCTAACATGGAGACAAACCATCGCAATGGCAATAATTTGGATCCCATCCTTAGATATTTTGGACGTATCGATCTGCACCCAGGCCACGTTTGTCCGTTGTCATTCGAAATATATATATATATATAAGCTAAAATATAATTTTGATTTTCAAAATTTTTAATTACCGTAGTTTAATTTTTCATATTTTCAGAAAGTTCTACTCTCAATAATTTTTTATATAAAAACAATTAAAATTAATGATAATAAAAACTTTTTCATACCAACATATTGATTTTTAAAAATTTAATATTCTTAAAATAAGAAGCTATATTGTGATAATTAAAAGTTTAAGAATCAAAATCAAATTTAAGTAAAAAATTTAAACATCAAAAGTATGTTTTGTCTTCCTTCTTTGTTTCAAAATTACCATCAGTTTGTTTGTTTTTCACTTATGTTTTGATTTTCTATGCTGCAAATTAATAATGGAGTGGATAGGTTTCTAAACTTGTCATCTAATAATAACAGCAACAAATTAGGGTTCACAAGTCATGAGTTCACAATGGTGATATAAAATTTGCATGGTACGTAACTGGCACTTCCACCTTCAATCTAACAAGATCCAAAAAAAAAAAAAAAAAAAAAAAAAGCAAGCCAAAAATCGCATGGATGCTCTTGTTAATTTGAAGCAATTAATGAAGATGGTACAATACCTAACTTTTTTTTTTTTTTTTTTTTGATGATAGGCAGGCGATCATATCGATGAATCAAATCTGAAATATCAAAATATATAATTTATTATAAAATAACAGAGCAAGAATAGTCAGTATACTATTTCTATTAGTCAGGATCAAGGCAATCCAATTGACTACATTGTTGACTTCTCTATAGACATATGATGAATCATCGATGCACATAGATTGAGAACAGCTAATATATTATTGATCAAAAAATTATGTAAAGAATAGAGATCAATATTCTATCTAATTCAATGAATAATTATAAATTTTTTTTTATTAATAACTATCCGATAAAAGCACAAGAAAATAAGCACAATACCCAACCTTGGCACAATACCCACCGCATCGACCAACTTGACCTCTCACGATGGGTCCTTCCAGCACGTGAGTTGGTGGCCTTAGCCAAGAAACACGGATGGGATTGTTAGCATATTTTATATTTTTTATTTTGAAGGGAATGAATAAATTTGCTTCACTTTATACTGGATGATAAGAAATTTTAACAACCATGCATGTTATTGAGGTCACATGAACTGACGATGATGTACGAGAGAACCCAAAGTTAGCATAATAGATAGCTATATGTGTTTTCTCAATAAAAAGGTGTTCAATAAGAAAGATTTTCATTAAAGCTACCAATTAATCTTAAAAATTCTCATTAAAAGTATAAACTAATTTGAATAAAAATCTATCACTCTCTTTAAAAGGAGTTTTGCGGTCCTATTTACGAAGAAATCTGCCCAAAAAAAAAAAAAAATTCAAAGCTTGAGATCCAAACTTAAGCTTCAAAACCCTCGAGTATCAATATAATTAAAAACTCTTAAGAGCCTTCTACTTTCATATCTTGAGATGATTTGAGCATGGAATTTTTTTTTTAAAAAAAAAATCTTTGAATTTCTTCTGTACCTTCTTTTATCTTTTGCAGGAACATGAATAAATTGGTTGGTGAGCGATCTACTAACCAAATTTGAAGCTCAGCAATTATTAAGCATGGCCAGTCCAGTTTGCTCGTGTAAACTGATGCAAACCTTGCTATCTCATGACCCACCTCTGCTGGCAAAACAGGAGTTCCATGAATCAAATGCAGCATTCGTTCATTGCACCATCTATTTCTGGGGTAGGCAAGGCATGTGTGTTTGAAATTTATTCAACAATATGAACTGCCTCGATCCAACATTATGTTCTCGGCGCTGCATACGATCGATCGTCGACATTAATCCAAAATCAATCAAAGATCAATATCAAGCATGAATCTATGAGCTGATCTTTGGATCTCGCCCAGCTGGAGTCAATTCAAAGTCTATGTTGGGTATGGGCCCGGCCAAGCCCTGGCCGGTGGTCCTTATCCACTTGCCACTTGCCCCACCACTCTGACGTACCGTGATACAACCCCGATCATGCCTTCAAATTTTCCTTGCACCAAAAAATTAAAGGCCAGAAGTGTTGGCATTCTTTTCTTTCAATGGAAGAAAGAATTATTCTGCAGGGTCCCAGCTTCTCCAAACTGATGCTATCTTCTTCGTTAGCCATCGCATTTGGCTTACCGAAAGTGAATGAAGACTGCCTCCGTTGACACCGGATGATATCGTTATATAATCCAAGAATATTCTTTTCTTCAGCCATCGTAGAATACAGTCGTTTTTTTTTTTTTTTTTTTGGAGTGATCTCACCCAACCAGGCTTCAATCTTTTAACTTTCGCTGGAAAAAAAAAAAGAAAGAAAGAAAAAGGCTTGGAAAAATCCGGCTGCAGACACGAATGTCAAAGCCAATAGCAAGTGACAAGTGGACGATTCATTTCATGCACTCCAGAACAAAACAAGCCCCAAGCCCCGTGATATGTGGGGAGTGAAGCGTCTTTGGAATGTGTGTGTCCTTCGGATGCGTGCGTATGGACCCGATCAACGGTCAATACTCAAAAGCATGGTTTAGGGAACATGAGCTTGTTATGTGGAGGGATTGGCGTGGTCGAAGACCGCTGGCCTATAAAGCGGTCGTGATGATAAAGAAAACTACAAACAGATAAAGCCATCTATGAGAAGCCACGTAGTTCTGAGACATAGAGAGGCTTCCTCGCATGTCAACATCAAGGGTTCACGCCAAACCCAAGGAAAATCTTCAGTTCAAATACTGCATGCTCGATTTATCTGTTGTATTTATTAAGTAATTGGCTATATAATATGATTACCCTTTCTTAAGGTATCTTGCGTTCTATGTTACATAATGAAAATAAGTTAAGGCTCTGTTTGATACGGGAAATAAGAAAATATATTTTCTAGATATTTTTTTTTATTCTTAAATGCTATAGCTAGAAAGGATAGATCTGAAAAAGTTTAACCAAAGGGGATAACCCATATTTAACCATGGGTTATCCTCTGAACTTATTTCTTAGGTAGTGTTTGATAGCCCAAAAGCTATCCCTGGATAAATGTACGGGATAGCATTTATCCAGGGGATAGCTGAGGGAATAAGCATTTTTTTAAAATTACAAATCTGTCATTAAGGGATAACTTTAGTTGTTCCTAGGTTCCCTAGGGAATAAGTTCAGGGGATAACCCATGGTTAACCATGGTTAACCATGGGTTATCCCCTCTGGTTAAATTTTTTTAGATCTATCCCTTCTAGCTATATCATTTGGGAATAAGAAGGGATATCCAGGGGATATCCTTCCTTATCCCCCATATCAAACACTGCCTTAGGGAATACAGGAATAGCATGTTATCCCTTCAGCTATCCCCTAAGGGCAGATTTGTTAATTAAAAAAAAAAGTTATTTTGCCCTAGAGTTATTCCTTCGAACGACCGTTGTCTTGATTCGATCTCCTGCTCCCGTCTCCTTCCTCCCTACCTGCTCCTGTTGTCCACTGGAATGATGGCCTCGACCTCCTGGACTGGCTCGACATTTTCTTTGGCTTCCAGCACGACAACATTCGCAACCAGCACAAGCACCTCGTCCTCCTTCTCGCCAATGCCCAGATGCGCATCCAGCCCCCGCTGGACAGCATCGGCACCCTTGACCCCTCCATCATTCGCTGCCTCCGTCGTAAGATCCTCCACAACTACAGTGCATGGTGCGCCTATCTGGGCCGCAAGTCCAACGTCTGGATCTCAGACTCCATCGTCCGCCGCTCCACCCCCGCCGACCCCCGCCATGATCTCCTCTACATCGCCCTCTATCTCCTCATCTAGGGCGAGGCTGCCAACCTCCGCTTCGTCCCGGAATGCCTCTCCTACATCTTTCACAGCATGGCCATGTATCTCAATCGCATCCTCGAGGACTACATCGACCAGGGCACCGGCCACCCTGCTATGCCTGCCATCTCCGGCAAGAACACCTTCCTTCTTCATGTCGTGACCCCACTCTACAACACCATAAAGGGCGAGGTCGAAGCCAACTGCAACGACACCACCCCCCACTCCGCCTGGCACAACTACGACGACATCAATGAGTATTTTTGGAACCGCCACTGGTTCAACCGCCTCTGCTGGCCCCTCGACACCTCCTGTAACTTCTTCCTCATTCCGCCCAACAAGAACCGTGTCGACAAGACCGGCTTCATTGAGCAGCGCTCCTTCTGGAACATCTTTCGCAGCTTCGACCACCTCTGGGTTATGCTCATCCTCTTCCTCTAGGCCGCCACCATCGTCGCTTGGCAGGGCGAGACATACCATCACCATCTTCATCACCTGGGTTGCCCTCCTGCCGCCAACCAATGACCACGACAATCGCCCTCATCTTTGATGAGCCGTGTGTCTACAACTTCCAATCAAAAACATTTTTTTCTTTTTTTTGTTTCATCTGGACCATTTGATCTGAAATCAAACGGTCCAAATTAATTATTGTATTAAAAATTGTAAGGGTAGTTTAGAAATTAAATCAATTTTTTTGAGGGATATCCTTTCCTATCCCTCCAATCAAATACAATCAGAGGGGATAAGAAAAAGTTATCCTTTGGATTCAGATTTTTGCATTTGGTACGTTCAAAGGGATAGCCAGGGGATATCCCTCCTCGGATATCCCCTGAAAAAACTCTATTATGTACACTTATCCAGGGATAGAGTTTTTTCTATCAAACACTACTTAAGGTAATGTTTGAAATAGGGAATAAGAGGGGATATTGATATCCCTCTTATTCCCAAAAGCCATAACTATAAAGGATAGTTGGGATTATCTCCTTAATTTATTTCCTAAAAAATACAGAAATTAGTTATTTTTTCAAATAAGAGTAAAAAAAAAGTTATCCTATGAATTTACCTTTTTGCATTTGATATTATCAATAGAAAAGCTAAGGGATATCCCTACGATAGCCAGAGGATAAACTCTATCCCATACACTTATCCATGGATAATATTTTTTCTATTAAACACTACCTAAGGTTTGTGTCTTCGAGCATAGGTGTTATTGCAGCAAAGTTGGCTTTGATGTCAATGCAATCTATATTTGATACTTCAATATTATGTCATTATGAATATTTGGTTTGAAAGGAGAGGAAGGATTTTTAAAATAAAAAAAAAGATAAAGATGAGATCGAAGCTCTGGATAAACTTAGGTATGGTGCATAGCCTACATATCCTTCAGTTCCTTCTACTTTTCTCTTTCTTTTTTTTGCTTTTTGCACCATCTCTATGTTTATGGAAGCAATAAGCGATAATAGAAAGAGAAAAAGTAAGAAAAATATAGAGAGAATCGGAGAGCATGCCCATCATAAAACTTTTTTCTTGTTTAGAAGTCTGATATAATATAGGAGGAAAAAAAGAGTTTTGCGCTTCACTCTTATTTAGTTGAAGGAATTGAAAGAAATAAGTTATAAATTTAACACAACAAATATGCCTTTATCTAAGAAGTTTTTTTTATATTTTATTATAATATTAATTTATTATTTTTTTAAATAAATAAATTAAAACTATTGATATAATAAAGGTTTTTTGATCGGTTAACTTTCATGACCCACTAAATCGATAGAAGCATAGATCCTCTTTTCGCTCTAATATTACCATGATCCATATTGTAAAGAATTTTTTTGGCTATTTAATTCACATAATTAGCTAAACTAACAAATGTATAAATCTTTTCTTTTAGTTTAAGACTGCCATCTTATCCGCCAAAACGCAACTCTTGTTCATTGCTCTGAGGCCGCTATCTTTTTTGTCGCTATCGTCTCCTTTGCTTTTTTCTATCATTTTCATCATCTCCTTCAGTTTTCCAAAGTTTTTGTCTAGGGAATTGAAGGGGGAGTGCTACTTTCCCCTCCTCCAAAGTTGTTATCTCCTCTATTTTTTCTGGTAGAGTTATCATCTCCTCCATTTCTATATGAAGCCACTGTCTCTTTACGAAGCCATCATCTCATGGCTTATCACAATAGTGACCTCCAAATGCTGACAACTTCACCATGATAATGAAGCGCATATCTTCTACTTCGAGTGCCCTTCGCTGGAGTAGCTTTCTCCTTTGTTTTCATACCACACCGTGGGCCTTTCATGGTAACAGCCTCTACGGAAGTGACAACCCCATCAAATATATAGGAAGAAAGGAGGGCGTTGCCATATGCCACAAGACTTTTTTTTTTCTTTTCTTTTTTTTCTACCACATTAGCCCATGAAATTCAATTTTTTGTGCATCCATATAACTAGCTAGAATTGATTGCTGGTAAAATATTTACATCCTTTCAAATAAAATCAAACTATTAGCATTTTAATGTTTAAAAAATAAAGAAGCACTACAGCAAAATCCTTTTTTATTACATGTTAGTTCCTTTTCAAGATAAAAAATGGAGAAGAATGAAAAAATCCTACTACTCTACTAAGCACATGAAGCCATCGCATGAGCAAGCGTATGGCTACAAGAAGATGAAGACAGAAAGACCTTATAGGTTTCATCTTATAAAATATGGTAAAAATAAAAAAGTTTTTTTATGATTGAGTAATTTATAATTTTTAATAATATTCGATAATAACATAGAAAGCTTAAAAAATAATAAATTTTTTTATTCCTTTCTCTCTCGATTCCTTTTGATTTGATGATTAAAAATTAGGACAAAACTTAGGTGTAATGCTTTCCGTGCAAATGCTGTAGTTTTGTTCATCTCTATCTCTTAATTTTTTCAAGCTACCACAGTTTGAACCTGGCATTTTATTTGACAGTGATTGAAAAAAACAAGAGAAAGATAGATATAGAACTATAGTGTTCGAACAAAAGATATTGTACTTTGTTTTAAAACTTATCACTGTTTAGGATTTGGAGAGGGTATTGAAGATCTTCTCAAACTCTTTCTTTATCCATTTAAAAAACTTCCAAATAGAAAGATCACAATATCTCTTCTGTACCCTGCTTTGCTTTTCCTTTCTCTTGGAACCCCTCTCCAACTAGGCCCTAAGGGATATACTAGCAACATATATTCAATATTATGTATTGCCAATCCCATATAAGAGATCCACCTTTTGCACCAGTGGGATGCATGAATCCATCAAAATTAATTTTGATATAATCTAGATTACAGGGTTACCAAGAAATCAGGATTCGAGAAGTGGATTCCCTAGAGGATGGAGAGCAATTAACAACCTCAATTATCTTCAGCTATCTGACATTGAGCATAATGAATAATTTCACAGAAATACATTTCGTATGTTGAAATTAACTTTACATGGTCTGAGCAATTCTCACAGCTCCCAAAGTTCAAACCATATAACCTGGCAATGAACTTCACATTGCCTATACAAACCCCTGCAGCTGGAAGCTCAACCAATGGCTGGTAAGCTTTAAATTATAGCTCCGGTATTCCTACCATATTTTACAAACTAAAAAACTTGAAAAAACTTAGACAGTGTTTAAAATAGAAAATAAGAAGGGATATTCAGGGGATATTTTCTTTTATTCCAAAAGCCATAATAAAGGATAGCTAGGAATAAAGTTAACTAGAGAAATAATCCATGGTTAATCACCATAATTAACCATGAATTATTCCCTTAATTTATTTTCTAAAAAATGCAGGAATAGCTGGTTATTCATTCAAATAAAATAAAAAAAGTTATCCTATGGATTTACCTTTTTGCATTTGATATGATCAATGGGATAACTAAGGGATATCCCTAAGGTAGTGTTTGATAGAAAAAATATTATCCATGGATAAGTGTACGGGATAGAGTTTGTCCTCTGGCTATCCCATTGATCATATCAAATGCAAAAGGTAAATCCATAGGATAACTCTTTTTTACTCTTATTTGGAGGGATAACCAGCTATTCCTACATTTTCTAAGGAATAAATTGAGGGGATATCTCATAGTTAACCATGGTTAACCATGGATTATTCCTTTGATTAACTTTATTCCCAGCTATCCCTTATAGTTATGTCTTTTGGGAATAAGAGAGGATATCCCCTGAATATCTCCTCTTATCCCCTATTTCAAACACTACCTAAAGATAGCCAAGGGATAAACTTTATCCCGTACACTTATCCATGGATAATATTTTTTCTATCAAATACTATTTTAGAGGTTAACTTTGTTTCTTAATATTTTATTTTATTTTTTATGAGGTGGGATAACTTTATTATTATTATTTTTTTTCAAATGAAAGTGAGATAATTTCATTTATATATGATTCAAGAAAATAAATTTAAAGTATATATAGGTCCAAATATCTGGCGCCGTATACAACCTGGCCATATGGTACATTACATCCGAATCATTGGAATTAATTAGTCATTATTTATTTTTTCAAAATCACAAAATGGCCTTGAATAGCCTCTTTATTAAGAGGAAAGCAACTTATATACTAAGCACGTTCCAATTCATATATATAAACGGCACTATCTAAATTTCTTTTATGGCCAACAAATCTAATAGATTTAACCATGACTTTGGGTGGCAAAGTCTTTTTATTTTATTTTATAGATGGGCGATCACACTAGTCTACTGCGAATCAGTAGATTTGAGTATAAATTTATTGTAAAGGATAAATATAGAGATCACCCAATCTTTAAGACCACGATCCAACATGTTGGGCCACTGAAGTAGCTATCCAGTTCGTCGCTGAATTGGCTTCCCGATAAATATGACGGATCTGGACACTATCAATTATCCAAATATTCTTAAGGATCAAATTAGTGTGGCCAAGAAGGCAATTATTCTTCTTCAGCTAAAAAATGATCGACATAAAATCATCCTTAATAAAGAGCTTCTGAGAAGAGTATAGTAGCATAAGAAATACCCACTCACAATGGCAAAGTCTTTGACTCACAACAAATTTTCTTGCACAATTCTGCCGTACTAGCCGCCTCTGATCCAATTCTCTTGAGCAAGAAACGGCCTACAAGAACGCCAAAGCCGCTACTATGCGAGCATGGGAAAAATCCAAAATCCCAATGGAAGGTGTGATGTAACCTAAGTAAAATAGATAATATACTTTAATTCTTTCTTGCCCAGTATTCAACATCATTGACCAATACGACAAAATACAACAATATCAAATGTGAATATTTGAAAAATAGAAAATAAATTGGCATAAGTATAATTTATTAGGCATTTATCATTGATTTCATATTTTTTTAATTAAAAAATACAGTATTTTTAAGAAAAATAAAAATAAAATAGTTATATGCGTGTCACTTGTTAGATGGGGATAAACCGCGAACGAAAAGGATCCTGCTATTCTTCTTCGTTCGTTCATGACTCATTGAGAAGCGTTATTTTCCGTTGCGCGCGCACGCGCATCGCGTCAGCGCTGCAGCGGGATGCACGCCGGCGGCTTCCCCGTTTGCGCTGACGTCGCACGTGAGAATTGCCGAGCGTGCGAACACTAAATAGGTGATGACTCTTGACTTATATTTATTTAGCCACCTGTTTATGTAAATACGTGGATTTTTTATATTTATTTATTTTTGGGTTGCGGAAAGTAATGTGAACGAGGAAAAACCCTAATTCAAAAGTGGTACATTTTTACCATCCTTATTCTTATATTTTTATCGAGGGGTCTTCGGGCGAAAAGACGGAGGAGGCCTTGCGAGGGTATTTAATCCCCTGCTCCGTCGCTTCTCTCCGCCCCAGTTCTCATTCCTCCTCTTCTTTCTCTTCCAGCGGAGAGATAGAGAGGTATATAAATAGATAGAGAGCTGAGAGAGTTTCACCGCCGCCGCCGCCGCTCATACCTTTCGTTCTTGTCTGTTTTTCTCTCTTTTTTCGTTCTTCGCTTTCGATTTCCAATCTTCTTCTCGTTCGTGGGTTGCGGGGTGCGGGGGCCGGGGAAGCAGAGAGCGAGAGGAGATGAAGTACGTATTGGTGACGGGGGGAGTGGTGAGCGGGCTGGGGAAAGGGGTGACGGCTAGCAGCATAGGAGTCGTCCTCAAGGCGTGCGGCCTCCGTGTTACGTCCATCAAGATCGGTATTTGCCTTGTCTTTCTCGTAAAAATCTTGTCTTTTGCGTAAAAATCTTGTCTTTTGATGATTTTTGGGTTCTTTTCTTGAGAAAAGGTGGAGTCTTTCTTTCGAATGAGATTCAGTCGAGGATATGGGGTATTCACTTTAATCAAGATTGGCTTTTGTTTTACGTTTGTCTTTCAAATATGTGTTCTAAATGAGAAATGACCCTTTTGCTTCCTCTTCAAGAAAAGGATGAGTTTTTCTTTCTGATGGGTTCATTTTTACTGGAATAGAGGTTTCGCATCAATCAAGTTGGTTTTTGCCTTATTTTCCTTGTTGAAGGTGTCATGTTGAACTGCGTTTTCTTTTCCTTTCCTTTCTTTTTTTTACTTTAAAAAAAAGAAAAAGAAAGAGCTTTTCTTTCTTAACGGGCATATGGGTGCGACCTCCATCGATATTAGTTTTATCTCTCACCTACTTCTTGTAGTCTCTGTTCGAAATAGTAGTTTTTTTTTATTTTTGTAGGGAATGAGTTCTTTTTGGAGGTATATATATCTTTTGCGTTCCCTTCATCTTTGTGATGCGTATGTCGAATACGCTTAGCTCTTCTTTCTGTCTTTTGTAGTGTGAAGGGTTTAAGAAGGGTAATCAGCTATTTTTCCCCAAAAATTCACCTTTACTTATTTAATGGGTATAGAACATAATAGTTGCCATCTTGAAGATTAGGAAGATGGTATAAATAGTGGTTTCTAGCATTTTTTCTTTTCTCAGGGCATCACTAATTACTTGGATTGATAACCCTTCTGTTAAGAGGCAGTTTATATCTTTTTGGGGTTTTGTTATATATTCGTGCATATGTGATGGGAGTGGTACTAAGGAAATTGATGTACAAGTGCACGTGATTTATGGCATCTTCTCGATTTTTTTTTTTAAAAAATACCTTGTCCAAAAGATTGATATCTGGGGAACTCTTCCTTTAAATTAATTTTAACTCAACCAAAGAAAAGAAAAGAAGAGTAAGGGTAAAGGTAGGTGACTTTTTCCTTTTATTCTTTTAGCTGCAAAGGAATCTGGTGTTATGGTGCTTTGAACCATCTTTTGTCTCAGTGCTTGCCTCCTGGTCCACCGTTTTTGGGTCCTTATGCCTCTCCTGACGTGAATTGGAAAGAAGCATCGGTTTTGATACGTCTTAGACATTGCTGCTTAATTTATTCAGTCATAGCAGTTCATTTCTCAAGATTATTAAAAGTATTATGCAATCCACTTTTCCTACCGTTTTTCTGTTGATCAAGTTTTATATTCTTTGTAATATAAAAACATATCCACATGGATTGGTCAAATTGAATGGTTTACGTGCTGAGATCATTACTCCTTTTCCATTCTTTTAGTCAATGTCTGAGCCACAGTTGGTTGATGAATGTTGTCACTTGTTTTCTTTTGTTTCAATGAGGATGACTAATGCTTACCATGCATAAAACACATGCAGATCCATATCTGAACACTGATGCTGGAACGATGTCCCCATTTGAGCATGGGGAAGTGTTTGTTTTAGATGATGGTGGCGAGGTAAAGAATATGATTCCTGTCGTGTTTTTGCTTACTGTTTTACACTTCTGAAGGTGTAGCACCTCTACATCCTTTTTCTCACTGTTATACGAGTCTTTGGCTGAAGATTCCTGCTGAATGGGATGTTGTGGAAAAAATCATGGTTCAACTAGGCATACAATTTTTACCTTTTAATTATGTGTGTTATTTTTAAAAAAATTCCCCAGAGTAAAACATTGGAACATCATCATCATTTAAAATTTCTCCAAAGAATAGCGTGACTCTTTTTTTTTTTTAAAAAAAACAAACCCTTAAATCCAATGGTTTGTTGTTTAAACATTTTCAGTTGTATTAAAGCCATCCAAGTAAACATGTTCTCTTGCTTTATTCTTTTATCATGTCTGGAAAAATCTTTCTTTTTTTAGTAAGGTTTCAGCTATCCAGCATTGAAATTGTTGTGTCTTATGTACTTTTTTTTTTTCAAATATTGAAGGTGGACTTGGATCTTGGAAACTATGAACGGTTCCTAGATATCAAATTGACTCGTGATAACAATATCACCACTGGGAAAATCTACCAGGTATTTAACAATCAGGCTTTCCAGATGTAGATGTATTGCTTTTTAAAGCCTATTTGTAATAATCAGAAATATTAGAGATCATTTTTTAAAATTTTAATTTAATTTATGTTCACTCTGCCCTTTCTTTTTCCTTTTTCTTATTTCTTCTTTCTTATTTCTTACTTTCAGTCTGCTTACATTTTCATTTTTCTTTTTGTGGTCTTTGGTGACAGTTTGTCATCGACAAGGAGAGGAGGGGAGACTATCTAGGGAAAACGGTGCAGGTGTGAGCCTATTGCTGGCATCTTTTTTCTTAATCATTTTGTCAGTTGGATGGCTCTTGTATGTCTATGTTTCTTAGGAGTTCTGAAGCTGTGTCGTCATTTTCTTTTTAAGGTTGTGCCACACATCACAGATGCCATACAGGAGTGGATAGAACGTGTGGCCGTGATACCCGTGGATGGCAAAGAAGGACCTGCTGATGTTTGTGTCATAGAATTGGGCGGAACGATAGGTGAAAAGGGCTTCCAAATTGCTGTTTACTATAAAAGGAAAAATATAAAGCAATATTTCGGTGATTTTGGAAATTGCCTTTTTTTTTTAAGAATCACAATTTGCATGATACTTCCTGTAGTGGTTTTAGTATGTGGTGCAGGAGCCATGATCTTTTCACAACATAACAACAACGGAATTCTTGATGCAGGGGATATTGAATCAATGCCATTTATCGAAGCATTGGGTCAATTTTCTTATCGTGTAGGTGAGTTGACTGTGCAGGCACCTGTTTAATGATGGTCGGTTTTGAAATTAACTTTCCTTCCTGTACTCTTTCATAATGATATTTCTCCTCTTTCATAACGAGATTTCTCCTTTTGGTTCGTGTTTCAGGTCCTGGTAACTTCTGTCTGGTTCATGTCAGTCTTGTGCCGGTTGTGAATGCAGTTGGTGAACAGGCAAGTCACATTAAAATAGTAATGCACTTTATAGAAATTTTAGCACTCGGGTTACATTCTCACTAAAGATTAGCTTATATAATTAGGCAATATCCAAATTTTCTTCCTTTTGATGTGATATTTCAGTTAGGACAATAGTATACCTTTACATCCTTGCAGAAAACTAAGCCAACCCAGCATAGTGTTCGTGGCCTAAGAGGACTTGGGTTGACACCGAATATCCTGGCTTGTCGCAGTGCCAAGGTCTCCACTCCTGCCCTTTCTTCTCCTCCTAACCTTCCCTTTTTCTTCATTTATGGCACTTTATGACCAGTCCCATCTGAATACTTTTGACAGGTGCTGGATGAAAATGTAAAACAAAAGCTCTCACAATTTTGCCATGTTCCGGTATGGTAATCAGTTTAATAGTTGGTGAATACTTTTTGCAATTTAGGATTATGAGGAGTAGCCGTGTGCTAATCAATCAACAACACTTTTGCAGGAAGCAAATATTATTACTCTTAATGATGTTACAAATATATGGCACATTCCTTTACTATTAAGGGTAGAGTGCAGTTTGCTTTCAAGATAGTGAATTCTTTGCTTTGGCGAATCATATACTCTTAGGTTGGTCAATATCACATTTAAAACACATTTTTTCCTGCAGGATCAGAAGGCACATGAAGCTATTTTAAAAATACTGAATCTTCAAGGGTTTGTCCAATGCACCCAACCCATTTTATGCCATTTTTGCTAATATTCAGCAATTTGGTTCTTTTTTTGGTGATATATAATCTGTTGAATGCACTTATAATTGCTTTGTTATGTTGCTTTTTCATTGATGTATGCAGGGTTGGTCGGGAGCCAAATTTGGAGGAATGGACAAATAGAGCTAACCTCTGTGATGCATTGCATGATCCTGTGAGTTCCTCCTGCTCCTCTCTATCTCTTGCTCAATCTCTCTCTCCCTTGTGTGTGCTTGTGGTTGGTGGTGGTTAGTTTGGCCAGTGATTGATGCTCTTTTCCCCATTGTTAACTTTTCAGGTTAGGATTGCCATGGTTGGAAAATACACTGGTCTTTCTGATTCTTATCTCTCTGTATTGAAGGTGATTGTACATGCCACTCACTAGCCCCTATTCTTTTCCCATTTATGTAGGTTATTTAGTTGTCAGAACTTAATGAAACATTGTTTCCTCTAATTTTGTGTATTTGTATTAATTCCAACTATTAAAAGGATATGAATGCTGACTAGAATGCTCTCTTCTCTTTCTCACACTCTCCTCTTTTTCACGCTTCTAGCCAACTAAAGTGAGATTTAAACTTAGCTGATGTGACCTGGTATTGAGGCACGCATATTGTACTTTAAATGCCAGGAGACAATCTTAAACTTCATTATGCATTACAAGTTCCAACTGTGAAGGCCTGATATATGTTGTCAACCCATGGCTCTGACAGTTTAAGCTTTTTGGGGTCTAGTGGTTAGTTAACATATTATCAGAGCCAAAAGTCATGGGTTCAGATCCCCTCTAGGCCAATTTTACCTATTTATTTTTTTGAGTTTCTTTCTTCATTGACTTGTTATTGGTCAAGTTATTGATTCATTCTTGAGTTACTTCTTGACTCTATGCCTTCATGTGCATGGTTCAGGCCACGTGGGGTGGTTGTCACATTCTGATATATATTATTGACACCATCCCTAATAGCTTAAACTTTTGGAGTAGTGGTTAGTTAACAGTAATGCCTTGCAATATGCTATACATTTATGGATTTTGTATTTTATTTTAGCATTTTGCTGCATCAAGCGTCTTAAGTAGACTGTTTCATCTGTCAGCTTGGTCATCGCATAATACAACTGCATCATATTTGCAACCACTCTAGTGCTACTCTCCATTGGACCATCTTTCTTCTATCCTTATGTTTATGGTGAGCTTTGTACTTGCACGTGTTATTGATGCACACATGAACTAGTACAAATTTTGCAGTAATCATCATGTCTCTGTCAGTTCATTTGGCAGACTGTTGGAGAATACACCTCATGCAAATGCCCTGTAAATTTCATTTTATGAAACAGCTGTCACAAAGTTTTTCTATACTGTTTTGAGTTGCAGCAGATCCAGTGCTTAGTTTACCAAAAATACTCTGGCCAGTTGCCAATATGTGCATGAACACAAGGCACGCTTGTAAATATAGTTATCCTTTTTTTTTTCCCTTCACAGTTTTTTCATTCTGTGCTTTTTGCCCTCTATCTTTAACATCATTAAGTCCATTTCTGTACTCTCAACCTGTTGTGCTGGATCTGCAGTAAGCCTTGCACCTTCTTCAGTTTATTCTTCCATATAGTTTGCAGCTTGTCTGTCTGATATCATGTCCAGGTGTCTCATATGTATCAAATTTTTTGATACCATGAGCTGGATAAGTTATTTTAAAATTGTTCTGCAAATGTGTGTCAAGGATTTTGTTTCCCCAGCTGATGACATTCCGTGCCAAACCGATGCTCTGTAAAGTTCTCTGTTAAGTTCATTGATCATTCAACCAAACTTGTGCTCATACCAAACTTGTGCTCATATTGTAAACCAACTTTGTGTCCTTCTTAATTCCACTGTCTGGAGGCCTTACAATCGAGCAACTCCTTATGATTTAGTTCCTTGACATCTTGTAATAAACTTTTGATTATGTTTTACTTTTCAGTCGGTTAAAACTCAGATGGTATAGCACTGTAATTCTAATTTCCAAGAGTTCAATTTTGATTAGGTAGCTGCCAGCACATTACATTAAGGGTATATAATCAAGTACACCTAAAGTAATAAATTATCAGTAAATTACTTTGGTAGATGGTTTATTTAGATGCAGTAAATATGAGTGTGGGGGACTATGCATCTTTGGATTTCATTTTGTCAAATCTAACTCAATTTTAAACTACCAAGCCTCAATTCTTATGTGCAAAATTGGCTTTATGAATTAAATGATGGCTTATTGGAGTTGGAGGATGTATCACAACAAACTCAACCTTACATCAACCTTCAACTGCTGCTTAAGTATGGGCCAATATGGAAAATGGAGAGAGCTATGATATAAAGCCTTTACGATGACTTGATGGATAGGAATTATGCTTTATTGGTTATGTGATTCAAGTTCATGCAACCAGGAGTGACCCTATAAAGTTCTGCAATGCTGGACGACATTAAGATGAAAAAGGGAATGGAGTAAGGTTTAACATAGGGAACTTAGTTCATCTTTTAGACAAAATTTATAAGCTGTGGTACTAAAAGTATGGTCTGATATTCTATGGTCTTTTCTCTTTTCACATTCTTAAATATTTTACAGTCTCCTCCCAAGGTTTGATGAAAAGAGGAGGGCTATGTTAATAGACAATCAATCGCAATCACAAGCATCCACTCTTTTCCTAACTATTTGGTGTTGGTTTTATGTATCTTCATTTGCCAAGCAGTCCTAGTTAGGTTATCTTTGCTGTTATTTGAAGTTTCTCTATATCCTTCCTCACAACATCAATCCATAATAATTTAGGTCTTCCTTTTCTTTTCTTACTACCTTTAACACAAACTAAAGTTCCTTTCCTTATAGGAGCCTCTTGAGAGAGGAGTGCTATGTTGATAGATAACAAAATGTGAGAAAGAAATCAAATGTTTAAGATAATTGTAGCAAGGAAGAACTAGTAAATGGGGAGGTGCTTGTTGGTTACTGTAATGCCTTTTAATACATTGACATTTTTTCTAGGATTTTTAACTAATAAAAGTGCTTATCAGGCAACTAACTTATCTGACCAAATAATGTGTAGTTGATATTGGCCCTCAAAGTCTTCCTAGGTGGGAATTGATATGTTTGTTTAATTTACTAATGCAACCACTATGGTCCTGGCCAGTTTTGGATTACCCTCTTTTTGTCTTCTTCCTTGGATCTAAACCATTACCATGTATTGCCTTTTGGGCAACTTTGATTATCACCAAGTTTCTATGCCTCACATCTTCTTGAATGTTTTGAGTCAGTTTACCATCATCATATTGCTAAGCTAGCATACCTTGCTGTAAAGGTGGGGGCTGCAAGTTGTTAATGATTGCTCACTTGAATGGACAAAAAGATGGTAAAAGAGTCTTGCTTCAGAAATGAGCAAACTTTTATGCTTTATTATATACATGTTTTGTTGAGGTGGCTTGGTGTAAGGACATGATCAGAAATAATAGGCCATACCATTCGGGATGTATTTTTGTGCTGCTTTTGTTTGTAAACCTCAATGACCAATGTTAAGTAAATTTTTGTGTTTCAATCACATTATTCATCTTGGGAATTGTGGAATGCTCGAAATCCTTGAATATGATGTGTATTATCTTTAATGTCAAAGACACCCATGTGCTTAAGAACATAACCTATCAAAAGTGTTTTATTTATTTTTTTTTGGTTTGAAATTTTCTGCTGTTTTGTGTAAAGGAGAGAAGAGGAGTTAACTAGAAATAAAGGTTGATGGTCCTACTATGTATTGAATAATGAGATTGTCATTCCTTATAATGTATTTTAATTGTTGCGTATGTGGTTTCCCTTTGTTCCCATACATCATATGCAACATGGACGAAACACAATAAATAAAAACATATCTTCTGAGGTCTTTTCTTTATTGCATGAGTAGCCATCAGTTTTTACATTCTTTAAGGTATAAACAGGTGTACTTACTGATGTATCTGATGTTGTCGGATGTTGTGCTTCTTATTATTTTTATGATAGTTGTTATTTATTCTCTTCTGAAACTGTTTGCAGGCTCTTTTGCATGCTTCTGTTTTTTGCCATAAGAAACTTGTGGTGGACTGGGTTCCATCTACTGATCTTGAAGATGCTACTGAAAAAGCGGTGAGTCTATTACTTCAGCCTCGTGTGCCAATTCTTTCTTGTTGCTATTTTGTATCAAAGTTTAACAATTGTTTTCCTTGTATAGGCACCTGATGCTTATAACGCTGCTTGGAATCTATTAAAGGTAGGTGCTGTTTTTGTGGCCCTTGTCTTACATTTGGAATAATGCAAATTATTTTATTTTCTTAAGTATATCCAGTTTTTGCATTAAATTATGTGATTTCTTTTGTAGTCATCTGAATGGTTTTTTAGCTCAGGGTGCAAATGGCATACTAGTTCCAGGAGGTTTTGGAGACAGAGGGGTGCAAGGGAAAATTCTTGCTGCTAAATATGCCCGTGAGAATAATGTTCCATATCTTGGCATTTGCCTGGGCATGCAAATTGCTGTGATTGAGTTTGCTCGTTCAGTTATGAACTTGCGAGATGCGAACAGCACAGAGTTTGACCCTCATACAAGAACTCCATGTGTTATTTTTATGCCAGAGGTAATTAATTTTATCACCATCTTTCATGAAGTTGTTTCAGTATATCTTCTGTGTTCAGTCTCTTAATATTCTTGCCCTACATATCCTGGAAATTACATTTGCAGGGCTCCAAAACTCACATGGGAGGAACAATGCGTCTTGGATCAAGGAGGACACATTTCCAGGTTACTGACTGCAAAGCTGCGAAGTTGTGAGTACCAACATATCCGTGAACTTCCATTGTCATGTCATGTGTGATTTTGAATTTACATTGTTTTAATTGGATTTTATGATTCTTGAGTTGAACTGTTTCTTTGTTTAGGTATGGCAATGTTGGCTATGTAGAAGAACGGCATCGGCACAGATATGAGGTTTGTTCAATTATGTTTCCTTGTGTAATAATAGGTCAATGTTTTTATGAGATTATTACATTCTGCTACGCTGTTGATGCTCCAGCTCTAGTCTTTTTGTTATGATTACTTTCTTTAATGATCATAATTATTAATTTATTCACAGGTCAATCCTGACATGGTTGCAAAATTTGAACGTGCTGGCCTTGCATTTGTTGGTAAAGATGAAACTGGAAAACGCATGGAGGTATGCATGTGCAAATTTTCTCCATTTTGTGATTTCTTTCTTCCTCCAAAGTTTGGATTGTCATCTTTGATGCTTTTTTGGTTCATTCAGATTATTGAGCTGCCTACCCATCCATTCTTTGTTGGTGTCCAATTTCATCCGGAGTTCAAGTCAAGACCTGGAAAACCCTCAGCCCTTTTCTCAGGTAATACTTCATTTCAAATATTGTTGACTTTCTGTGATATGGTATACTTGCTCTCGGATTGTCACCCACAAAACCGTGAAGAGCTCTTAAAGTTATGTTTTTCTTTGAAGGTAAAGGCCTGGTTTATGTCCGTGCTCCTAAATATTTTACGTGAATAGGCACCTAATCCTTCAAATATTCTTGTTTCCAAATCACTTCACCTCTTTTTTCTTATATTTGTGATGTCCTGTCTTCTGTCATCTAGTCTGTGCCTTCTGTGATAACATGTTCTTGCAATTATATGCTTGATATTATAGATATACAGCCGAGCCCGTGTAGTTGGGAAAAGGCTTAGATGAGTTGAGTTGGCATATTTATAGATATACAGCCAAAAATCTCTCCGGTTGAGCTAGCGATTATTGATTGTTTTCATCATTGCATTTAGAGTTGGCTGGTTTGCTACTGAGCATTTACTAAGTCTGTTGCATTTTATAGCACATCTATTCTATGCAATAGTCCTGAAAATATATTGAATTACTGGACTACTTCAAAGCACGGAGCCCTGACACTCTCCATATTGAGCACGTCAAAAACAAGATGTGTTCTAAAATTGTGGAATAGAGTTAATCAATTTATGAATGCCTCAAAATAGTTATGATTTATTATGAGGCTTAGGTGGAGACAAGGTTAACCAAACTGTCTGAATTGCCTGGTTTGGGTCTTCTAGATTCAGCCAAGTACTGAACCAGCCTAAACTGGGCTAAAATATATCGAACCGACCGGTTCCACCCAATTTTGGGAGGTAGTGACTTGCTTCATCTAGGCCTAACCGACCCCTCCCAAGGGTTTAAGAACTTCAGACCCTTCTCCTGGAAATCCTAGTCCCCCTCTTCCTGACTTCCATTGCCTACATGCTCCTCCCATCTCCCTTCCACTACTGTTTATTCTGATGCAGCCTTGACAAATCCCTAGCTGTTTCCTCCTCCCCTCTGCCCCCTGCATGAAGGCTTCTCCCTAAATGGAGCTGGTAGGCTGCCTCCACCATCTACCTTCCTCTTCCTCTCTCCCCCTCCCACCATCTTAAGTTCTCACATCGGGACATTCTACCATAAAAAAGGTCTTAAGAAAGAAAAAAAAAAATTCATTTGACTGAATTGGCACTTGACAAGCATGTTGCTTTGTAACATATGTTGGTACAGTGATATGGTACCATACCGGCCTGTTACTGGTCGTCAGGGTACTGGTTCAACAAATTTGGGTGCAGAGTTTTCTACAAGCATCTTTGTAATACTGACAAGTTGAGGCTGTGTTGCATAGACCCAGTTAAAGATAACATATCTTTTGCCCCTGATCTCATCATCTTATCACTCTCTTTTCGTACTGATCTATTGGACTTTGTAGTTATACTATTTATGATTTTTTTAGTAAAATGTTACTGTTTATAATTTCTTTCTATGATGTAGATGCATTGTAGTTCTGTTTTTCATTTGCCTTGCTTCTGAGTAGTGTTGTTTTGAAGGTTCAATATGCTTCTCTTTTGTCAACTGATACTATATTCTTTTCATGCATTGTTGTTGCTTACGCACTTGTTTATGGTGGCTGTAAATGAGTATCTGCACTTTTTTTCAATTTAAAAATGTGAATTTGTAGGAATCCTAAAGTTCATCTTATTGAAATCTTGTTTTATAAATACCTGGCATGGAATGTTCTACAGGACTAATAGCATCCTCATGTGGGCAATTGGATTCTTTGTTGCAAAATGCCAGCCAATCTAGTAAGCCCATCAAACCAAAGGCGATAAGTAATGGTGTTCTCTTACCAAAGGTCTATCAAAATGGACATCAAAATGGACATCAAAATGGACGTCAAAATGGGCATGCATACAGGACTGCTAAGAGCCTGGTAAATGGAAACTACTATTCAAATGGTAATGGCGTGCATGTCTAACATGTTGCCCAGTTGCCTTGGCTTTTGTGTTTTTCCCTCTTGTGGTTTCTTCTTGTCAATTTTGGTTCCTTCGGATTGGATTGGTGGTGTCCACAGTCAATCGAGGAGAAAGGATTAAACTCGATAGACCGCTGCAAGGATTTAGCTTGTTCCACGGTTTTAACAAGGAACAGCTGCGTTTGGAGGGTGTATTTGTGTTTCATTTGTTGGTAGATTGAAAAAAAAAAAATGTTGGATCTTGTTAATGGGTACTTTGCTACTGCTACATGTACATTGAGAACAACTATATGCAGTGGCTGTTTATGTTTCATGCTATGACGTTGGATTGGGCAGCTGCTTTTTGCGTGCTGGAGGATGATCGCCAATCAAGAGTTTTTCATGTTTCATGGCATCGCTCATTTGGAGCCCTGTTTATTTTTCTTATGAGCTAAGCTTAGGGGGAGTTTGCTTAATATTGGACTGGGCATGTAACAACTCGTGACTTACTGCTGATGAGAATTCTACAGTTGGCTTTAACTTTTCAGCGAGGGATAATTGCATTTAGGGTTGGTGTGGAAACAAAGCTGTGCAATTTCAATTTCGGTTCCAAAATCAACAGCATGGAAACTGTGACAAGGTCACGAACCAAAGTACATGTAGACCAGCAATAACTTAATCCTATCTCACTCAGAGCCTCAGGTTGTCTGTCTGGGGTTCAATGCTGAGAATAATTTATAAGGTTTTTTGACCGGCATTTCTTCTGGGATGAGGTCGTGTACCTGGCATGGATGTATTTCTTTAGCATTTTGTTCTTGTGGATTCAGATTGATTGATTTGTGCCATGCAACACTATCATTATTGATGGGTGTGGATGTGTAACCTATAAAACTATCTGGTTTCTGTTCTGGATTAGCAAGTGTGTGCCACCTAGAATTGACCCAGCTCGACCATGTCGAACATTGACTGGTTTGATCTCGATGAAGCATCTGTAGGTGGATTTCTTAATATTATTTATAATGAGAATTGCTATGTTCAACTGTTTCATGTGTTTCAAGTGACCTTTGTGAGATGGAAACCAATGTGTCTTCATCATTTGATAATGTTCATCAGAGATAAACATGAGGAAACTTATCATAGTAAGATTCTGAAAAACAGGAGTATCTTCAAATCCCAATCATCTTGGAGAGTCCTCTAAATTCTTTATGTGAGATCAGATCCATCCATCCCAACTTTATGCCATGTATAAGGAAGTGGGAAAATGTAGCGCTCTTTTTTATGTATGGTCTTATATGTGTCCATTATAGATTTTTGATAAAGTTTGTTAGTGTTGTGATGAATTGCTTTGCCTTCTCCATTTAATTCTTTTTGTTTCTTGTCATGCATTGACAACTGGCCATCCATTAAATCTTGCTTTCAAGCTTCATGGGGTATCAACAACTTATAAAGAAGTATTGTCTCAGGAAACTGTAACCATGTAGGCTTTTTATTTGATAAACTAAATCTTCAGGGACCATTGATTTTTCTTATCCATTTTAGGGAAATTTCACTGAAACATCATCACACTGATCGGTGATCCATGGATAACAACAATTCATGGATGGATCCTTTACTAAATGACCATTTCAAGGTTCTTAGACGCCATATATGAGGTGTCTTTTAAGCTCCCCTAACCAAGATATGACCATTGAATGCAATATATCTTCTAACTTCTAGCTATAAATCCATGAGACACCAAATGTACATTTTATTAATGAGCAACCAAAGGTGAATGCATTGAACGCAAACACATGACACGTACATAGGCATCAATTGCATACCCATAAACTAGATGCAGGTAACGTATGGTTCCAAGGAGGATATCAATGGAAGGGAGTTGAAGCCAGCACTGGTAGCAAGGCAGCCTTGGTCAGGGTTGGAGGCCATGATCTGAAAACCCTCTGCGCTCCTGCAGCATCTTTGCTAGAATTTCTCCATGGGATGTTCTCTATCTCCTTTCATCATCATAATTTTCATAATGTTCCTGTTAACTGTAATTGTTTTATTCACATTAATTCAACGTTCACAGCTTTTGTCACTCAATTTTTTTTCCTCTCTTTCAGCAATTTTCACTGGATGCTGAATTTTTTTTTCTTCTCTTTCAGCAATTTTCACTGGATTTTATCTGCTAACCAATTGGCATTACAAATCCATATCGGTGATAATGTCATTTTTATGATAGCAGCAAGCACTTTTAAGCAATTGGAGTCCTGGATCATAAAAACCAATTAATTTTTATGATAGTTTATGGGGATATGCCAACTAAAATGTTCTGTGAAGTCTTTGATGGTTGCACTGAAGGCATGAGCCGGCCTCTCCTGGTTGGTGAAACTCCAGAATTATGGATGCTAGAGAAACCTATTATTGTTGTATAGCCCAAATTTGACCATAAATCTCGTCTTAACATCAAAGACTTCGAATGGTTGCACCAAAGACGTGAGCTGTTTCTTGCCTAGAATCTGGGGCACTAGAAGAGATATGCCATTGTTTCATGGCCCAAAATTGACCATAAGCGTCATTAAACAGACATGCACACAAAAATGGAATAAAATAGAATAAGAATGATATCTGAATCCAATCATCAAACACATAGAGTTCATTTGTAGTGTTTCTCAATTCATACTAACGATAAATTTGATTCATTTTGATGTCATTTGTAACAACTTAAAAAGCTTTAATTTAAAAATATTATAAAAATCTTTTCAACACAACTGATATGAAAGTATGAAATTAAATACTCATCAACTCCAACGTGATCCATGAGCTATGAAATCTAGCGTCCAAGGGATCCTCCTCTACCACTTGGATCTGCTGTCCCCGCTCATATTACACATCGTAGATGGAATTGTATTTTAACCACCCTTACTTTCCTTAAATCGCGATTAGTGTTTTTAATACGAGTCGCTTGGTTTCTCTCATGGACTGGTGATCCGATATAATTATGGAAGGGGAAGAGAGCGTCCCTCTCTCGTTTGGAGGCTCAATGCACAAATTTTAGAGAGCATTTGAGATGGATAATTCCTCAACTTTCTAAAATAATAAAGTATACTTCAGCTGATATTAAACTAAAATATGTGGAAACTCGTTCTTCCACAAGCCCGGACGCATCGACCAGGATATAAACAGGAGAACTCAAGGTAAAATCTCTTAGATTTGACTTGCTATATACAATATATAAGAATATTTTCTTTTCCCCTCTTAAGTTGCCTACTTATTCCTGTTTTAGAATGCAAAGAAAAGGGCAGGGAAAAATAATGTAAGGTTCAGAGCTGGTCATGAAACACATTCATTTATACTAGTTTTTTTTTTTAAAAGAAGAGTCAAGCTGAGTGATAGATACTTCATTGGTTGTGTTTTGTGGTTACATTGTTGACAATTGCAAATGATGTTTCAGGACTAGCATAGATCTTAGAACGAAGGGAAAGAACTTTGTGCATCGGATGCGGTGCAGATTGTGCATACTTTGCTCATGCGATCGCATGTGCCAAAAATAATTTTGTTCTTTTATGCATCATGCATCATACGTCAGCGTGATCCTTCAGCACCGATTGCCATACAAGGAAAGCTTTTTCTAGAATAAAGTCAAACAAACCCGTCTGTTTCCAAACGAAGGTGTGAGGAAAACGAGAGAAAAAGACAAGCCCGCATGATGCAAGAAATGGATATATATGGAGGATCGGTGCTATTTTTTGGTTTCTCCTGCGAAGTTCTCTTCAAGCTGATTGCTGCCTGTCCTTATATGAAGCCATAGTCATTTTGTGCATGGCATCATGCCCAAGGAATGGCACTAACACACATGATGACATACCACACAGATAGGAATATAACATATATCCTTTTCTCAATTGCATAGTTTTTCTTCTAACCATATGATAATCTTCAAAACATTTCTGCAAGCTAATTCACCAGGCATCAAAGTGTTAGGACAATAAATTAGGAAGGAACATTGCTGGCAGTTTAGATTTTATATTCCTTTACAGAAGAAGCAGGAGAATATATAGACTACGACAATACATTATGGCTAGAAGATCCCATTTGCCAGAGTCCACCTACAAATCCCATTTGATTGACAACTAGCAGGTGGGGTTCAAGCAAAGAACAAGCTGCCAGCCCTAGATGCACCCCAAGCTGGGTTTGAGAAGAGTCAGGCAGTCAGTTCTACCTTTTTCATCACATCCACATCAAGTTGCAGCACAAGAGAAGTATTTATGATACCCCTGCATGTGCGACATGGCTCCATCAGCAAGTCTTTGGCTGGAAAGTGGAAAGCTATTCTGTGCTGGTCCACAATAGATGGACATTTTACAGGCTGGCAAGCATATGTTGTGACAATCAATGAGGCCCAGAACCCAGGTCATATGTCTTGCCTAGCTGATTACCAATCCTGTGGCCACCTCATTCATTCTTTGTTTGGCCATCAGCTTTTCAGCAGAACTTGGTCATGTTAAGTTCAACCAACTTTCTCTGTAATTTTAAACCATAGCAATCTTACTGCATGGATCCAAATGAAAAGCCAACAAAAGAAGAGGTAAAAAGATGATTCGAAGAAAGCTAATAATGTCTTATCAGTATGGAGTATTCTTAGAATGGTAATGATAGATAAGAGCATCCCTCCAACAAGGTAAAACTGGAGGACGCTATGCTGCTGCCTTGGAGTTAGCCGGGTGATGTAGCAAAGACTAGTCTCTCCAATAGATTCACCATCCAGAAAAAAAGACCTATAAAAAAATTTGTGTTCAGAGAAGGCAGCATTAAAATGCATAGATGTTCCTGAGACATAGACGTGTGCTAAAATCAAAGACAGGATAATTTGAAATTCATGGATAAGCTATGCCATGTATAAAAATAGGTACGATGAAGCCGGTTATAGTTCTGCAACAAAAAAGAAATGCTTTAGCTATATCTAAGCACAAGCTAGAGGTTCACAGGTAAATAAACATCTAATTGCTGAGAAAAACAGAAAAGAAAGGCACTGGAAGTTGTGTTGCACATGTTAGGTTTAATATATAGAGGAGGACTTTGCATAGAAAATCCACTTATGGTTTTGCAACGAAGTGTCAGAATTCAGATTTATTGTTTTCATAGAATAATTTACATTTGGGTCTTCTAGATGATTATACCACTAGATCTAAGTATGAGGAAGGTTGTAGTTTAAAATTTAAACAATGTATATTAGATATCTAAAATATATGTATTAAGCTAAAAGTTTATCGTACCGACTTGTACCATACCAGTGAAGTCTCAATACAATTTCGAGGTTCGATTTGCCATATGAACTAAATCATCCATACTATTGTGAACCAAGCGGAACTGTCTCATATTGCTCAATACCAACCTATATTGGATCATACTTTATTGTTATGGTTCTAGATATTGATTTTGTAGGCCTTGTCTATTAGGCATAGGTAAATGTGTATTTATCATTAGAAATGTGCATCACCTATCTCATATTCTAGACCTATGAGCAAAATTAGGGATGATAATGAGGTAGAAAGGGTACGGAGAAAGATGCTTTCATACATATATCTATTAAAAAATTTATACCTGTACCCATTCTATACCTGCTATGGGTACAAAATTTTGTAGCTATACCAGTACCTATGGCAATTTCTTCCATACCAGCTACTTGTTTTGGTCTCTATTTCATTCATTAAATTTTTTTTTTTCCTTCAGATTTCAATTCCAGGCCTAGGCTTAAAGCAATTATGAGCTACTTTTTTTCCTTTCAATTTGAGGCTGAACAAATAGACAAAGTCCAAACAAATTATGATCTATGGCTATTTATAAAGTTTTATATAAAAAGTTTGGAACTATATTAATAAATAAAGATACAACTCAACTATATAGGGTCAGCTATATGAATCTGCTTCCTCCATTTTACCTATTTAGGACTAAGTCGACATTCAAAACGTACAAACCCTTCGCATAGTTTGATTTAGTAGATTCATATTTTAAGGGATCTGACGGAGTTTTACGCTGGTTGTCAACTACCTAACATAATCCTCCTTCTTTACATAGGCTTAGGACGAGTCTTGATGGAGTTATATTAATAAATAAAGATAATTAACTAAATTTGCTAACAAGCATAATAGGTATAGGGCAGGATGGGGATATCTTTATATCTATACCTGGCCTATACCTGTGATGGATATTGTCATATATCCCCACGCTCATATCTATGCCCGTTTTTTGACCTCCATACCCATTCCAAATGTTGTGGATGTGGGCAAGTGCCCACGAGTTCAGAGAAAATTGCTATTCCTAGACAAAATTATTTGAGTCCTTGGCTAATATATACTATTCTGCAGATAATCCGATCTTTTCTTGAGAAATCATTCAGTAAGTTGATTTCTTATGCAAAATTACCTTCCATACATGACATTATCAGTGAAATGTATATAATAAGTGCCCTTCTGTAAATATAACATATAATATAGGAAGATTCAAATAATAAAAAACCAAGCAATGCTTACCTTTAAGTGTAAGTGGCAAAAGAACCGAAATACGTGATTGATCTTAAAATTTTTAGAAAATACGTATATAGCATGATGATGACTTTTTGGCAAGCTATTTAGTAAACCTAAAGTTGTAGTCACATGGAAGAGTTAAGGCCGGCCAAACTAAAATTGATCAATCTGTAAAAAAAATGCCAACTTAACCAAAATTAGTCCACTTAAAAAGTTAAGACTGACCTAGAACTTAACCTCAGCCTGATTGAACAAAGGATGATTATATAAAACCAACCTAAGTCCTAATAGTGTTAGACTCAACAGAAGAGCTGCAGCGTTCAACTTGATCTCTCAACTAGCAGCCATCAAAAAGTGTACCGAATCTAGCTTGGATCAACTTTGAGTTCAACTAGCATTCCTCAAGTTGATTAGAGCCTGGTTAAGAGGTGTCCCATAAGGCGTACAAGTTCCAGACTTCAACACGAGAGACTTACTTTTAGGAGTGACAAACACTTCCAAGGCCATCTTTGATCGATAGAGCTTTCTTAAGTTAGGATGCCGACCTCGATTGGTAGAGCTTACTTAAATTTGGGCACCAACCTTGATTTGGCAACATTTCTTCAAGTTCCAAGTGCTAATTTGAGAGGCTTGATGTCAAGAGTTGCTTTCAACAACTCCCTAAGTCGATTCAAGATTAGCAAAAAATCTCTTCAAGACCTAGATGCCAACTTGAAAGTCAGCTAATCCAAGATCAACAAAACTTCAAGATTAATTAATGCTTATGGATTGTTGAGCTTGATCTAATCTGACTTAATTAACTAATGCCCTTGAGTTAATTAAGTTCGATCTAATTTGATATGCACTTGATGTAGAGAAATCGCTATAGTAGAGCCAAAGAAGCTAACATAAGCCGAACCACAATCTAGTCAAGCTACTTTCGTGATTAGAGCATGGACTCAAGCTCCACCTCTAAAAATAGGGGGCTAGTGATGTGGTTTAATTTAGCTAGCTTACTTGATGGCGACACGTGACTAGAAAGTTAGTAGCTGAGATTGATCAAATCATGCCAACTTGTTAAAGAAGTCCAAATTGGAAAAGGCCCTCTTTACTTTGCCCAATCGTTTGGAATTGCCTATTCAAAGTATAGAACAAATTGACTTAGAGTCTGCAACCTCATTAGAAAAGAACTCTATCATGATAGCCACATCATCCATGGATCAAGCTTATCAAAGCTATTCACTCATGAATGATCAACTCTCAAGACTCTTTTCTTGTAGTGCTTGAGAAGATGACTAAGCATAATTTATGCATATTCTATAAGGATTTTGTTGCTGCCAAATCACTTGTGATGAGCGCCGGATGAGCTGAGATCTCTGCAGGCCTTCGAGAGTGTAGAGAGGTCACCGTCTTCCTTCTGGGGCCTGCAAGAAAAGTTCCAGACCGGTGGTTCCAGTGGGGACCCTTCGACGCTCAAGTCAGCGATCTGAAGAATAGGGATTTTTTAATGAAAGAGTAGAGATTGAGTCCTCCTCCCCCTCGTTGTGAGTCGGGGTCTCTATATACCTGTTCGGGGGTCCCTCTTATCTTTTGTTCGCAACAGTTGAATCCTCCCAGATGGTTGGCAGTTTTCGGTCCTTTGACGTGCCGCAAAGGACGGGTAGTGGGACCGAACGTGGGGGGTCATGCTTGCCGTTAGTGGCGCCAAGGGAAGGCACGTTCGTTGCCCACGTCGCCGAGCACGTTCATAGTGAAGTTATCCGCCACTCTCGAGGGAAATGGGCCACGTAGCTTGAACATGGGTGGCCGTTGCCGAAACCGACGCCAAGGCCAATGCGAAGGTCGAGATGGGTCAGAGCCGACGCCGATGCCGTTGTCGAGACCGACGCCGTGACCGACACCGAGATGGGAATGGGCCGTGACCGATGCGAAGGTCGAGATGGGCCGTGACCGATGCGGAGGTCGAGATGGGCCGGAGCCGATGTCGACGCTGTTGTCGAGACCGACGCCGTGGTCGAAGTGGGCTGCGATCGACGCCAAGATCGATTTGGGCCGCTGCTAAGATGAGCCCAAGGCCGAGAAGAGCGGAGTGCGCTGGACCGTGTGACATTGAGTTCGTGATCCCTCCATCTCGTGGGTCATGTGGTTTGATCAGCCACATCAGCCGAAGGGACATCATAGGCCAAAGCAGGGCTCCGTTAATTTTCTTCACGGTTCTCTAACGGCGTTGGATCAGCCACATCAGATTTCAATATCTCTTTCAAGGGCTCCCACATCCCTTGATTGATGCGAAGTTAGGCCGAGAGCAAGCATACCCCTGAGCTCCTCAAGGCTACAGAGAAGGTCAAGTACAAGACATGCCATGGCCACCATCCCCCATTCAGATGGCCACCATCCCTCATCAGCAGCACGAAGTAATCGAGATTGCTGAGACCGACTTCGGTAAGATGACATGCCTTTGTCCTCCCCCTGCTTAGCTATATCATGAAGCCGCTGCCATCCCTCGCCGTCTTTTGCATCCACATAATACCTCAAGAATCGCAACATAGCAGAGGGAAACTTAACTAGGAGATGGTAGAAAACACTTGTCCTCCTCTTTCCCATTTTGGGTTAGCACACTCTTTTCCCCCAAAACTTATCTAGAGAAAGGAGAAGACCACTAGCGCCAATGACGAGAGGTCATGGCTTAAACTCCCTGGTGATCTTCTAACCATCATCGTTTCATGCCTCTCCTCCAAAGACTATGGCCACTTCATCCCTATCAATTGCAGGGCCTGGCAATTGTAAGTTCAGGTGTGGCACATCCAAAGTCCAGGTGAGTCACACAGGTTCAAGAGCTTAGACTACATAAGTTCTTAGATTTCTAAGTCATTTCGGTTAGCTTGTGACCTAAGAATAGAGAGCATGTAAGTCATGGGTATACATGGGCTCGGGTCTAAGTGCTTTCTTGTCTGACTTAGAAGGAATTTTTTGAAAGAATGTTTAATAACCTAATTGTTGGTTATGGGACTGGATCCATGGGGATTGGGCTCAGGTTTTCTGGATAGGCTTTCATATATTAAGAAGTTTGTTAGGGAGTTGGTTACGGTCTAAGATGAATGATTATTTAAGACTCTCTCTGGATGTAACCGGATAGACCCAGACTAAGAAAGAAATAAAGGCATTCTTTTTTTCCTTTCATATCCATCTATTCTTCTTCTTCTCTATCTTTCCTTATCTATCTTTCCTTATACGATTGATATCGACGAAAGCTGCGCAACAAGTAGTATCATAGCCAATCAGAGAGGTGCTTGGGAATAGAAAGAAACCGATTCTTTCTCTTCTCATCATTATCTCCTAGCTCATCCTCTCTCTCTCTTTCTCCGTGGTGGCGGTGGCTTCCAGGAACGATGCCGTCCAAGACGATGGGTTCGGTGCGTGAAAAGGCTTCATTCGGGCGTGAAGAAGCTCTGGCAACGAAGCAGATCGCATCCCAGAATCGTGTGAAGACGCGAGGGACGGAAGGAGGCTTCCCGCGATGAATGGAGGCTTCTCGTGAGTTCGTGAGAGGGATTTCTCCCAGGATGATTCGTGAGGAAGGCTTTGCGTGAAGGAGAGTAGTGGATTTCTCCCATGACGATTCGTGGGGAAGGCTTCGCATGAAAGAGAGCAACTACCTCTTCGTTCGTGGAGTAATTCCACCCTGGTATTCCATGGTCAACGGTGAGTTGGTTTGTGAAGAGGGCTTCATGGAAGCTTTGGTACGTTAGGCTCACGAAGAGTCGTTCAACTGTGGAGGAGCGTTGGAAGTCCATGGAAGGCTTCAACCTTTCTCCCAGGAAGACATGCGTGAGGCTTCAACCGTGGAGGAGCATTGGAAGTCCACGGAAAAATCGCTACGTGAAGGGAGCAAGAGGACCAATGGATTTAATTAAAAACAAATCCATATTAAAAGAAGGGGCTATGTATGGATCAAACCAGCATCCAAAGGAAGTAAGCAAGAAACAACTAACCGCTGTGGCAATTTGATTGGTTGCAACAATTAAGGAAAGGCCAAGCATCTTATCCAAGGAGGGGATTTCAACCAGGATTTTATCTTTAGGTATTTTTCTTAATTCATCTCTATGATTGCTGTTTGTGGGCTGATCAACCATGAGTAGTGAAAGTAAAGTTGAATTTAAAAAAATTAATGAAAAAAAAGATTTTTCATGTAGAAGGTGAGGGTTGAGGATTTACTAGTGCAGAACTTTCTTGATGTTGCTTTGGAATCAAAGCTTGAGGAGATGTCAGAAAGGGATTGGTTGTCTCTTGAGAAGAGGGCATGTGCAGCGATTAGAGGGTGTCTTGCTGATTCGGCTTTGTACAGTGTCCTATATGAGAAGAAACCAAAGGGTCTTTGGACCAAGTTGCATTCCTTATATATGGGTAAAAATATGTGCAATAAACTTATGTCGAAGAAACAATTATATAGTCTTTGAATGCAGGAAGGCAGGGATATTGTTCTTCATATTCAGAAGTATGATAGGGTATGCAATGATTTGATGACTCTCAGTGTTAAGATGGAGGAAGAAGATATATCTCTTCTCTTATTATGTTTATTGCCTATGTATTATGATCCTCTTGTTACTACACTGCTTTATAAAGATATTGTATCTGTGTTGAGATCCAATGAGCAGCGGAAAAAGATGATAGGAAAAGGTGTATCTCAAGAGGGCCTCATAGTGGGGGAGAGAACTGGCAAAGGCAAAGAGGTCAGCAAGCACAGGGGCCGATCCAAGTCCAAGTCAAAGAAAGATAAAGGCAAGTTCAGGTATTATAAGTGTAATGGGATTGGACACATAAAGATGAATTGTCCTCTTTAGAAGAAACCTCAAGAAGAGAAGAAAGACAAGGAATCTGTTAGTACTGTTGAAGATGTAGGGATCGAGGAAGACCTCTTGGTGGTTTCAGATGCACACAGAAGAACAACAGACAGTTGGTTACTTGATTCAGCCTGCTCACATCATTATACACTGCATCGATTTTGATTTGCAATTATACTAAAATCGATGTGAAAAATGCGACATTAGGGGATAACCATTCTTGCAGGGTAGCAGGAGTTGGCACAGTTAGGATCAGAATATTTGATGGGGTTGTGAGAACTCTTACTCATGTGAAGCATGTTCCTAACTTGAAGAAGAACCTAGTATCCTTGGTATACCTGGAGAGGAATGGATTTGGTTTCAGTTGTCATTCCGGGAATGGTGTACTCAACATCATGAAAGGTGCCATGGTTGTGATGAGGGGGAAGAGGATGGAAAATAATTTGTATCAGTTGGTTGGGTCTGTGATGTGTAGAGGGTCTAAGACAGCAGCAACAGTGCATAGTTAATAGGATATGTACCACATGTGGCACTATCGTCTTGGTTATATGGGAGAGCGGGGCATGAGGGTGCTGATGAAGGATAGGAGGATTCCAGCTTTGGATGAGGGTATTGCAGAGGTTTGTGAGCTATGTCAGATGGGCAAGCAACACAAGATAAAATTTTCTACAAGTTCAGCGCACAGTACAGGTCCCTTGGAGCTAGTACACAGTGATGTTTGGGATCTAGCTTTAGTTTCGGCCAGGAATGGGGTCAGATATTTCATGACTCTGATTGATGATTTTTCAAGAAAGGTCTGGGTATATTTCTTGAAGAAAAAGTCAGAGGTCTTCTCCAAATTTCAAGCATGGCAGACTGAGGTGGAGAAGGAGACAGAAAGATATGTAAAGATGGTGTGGTCTAATAACGGTGGAGAATTCACAAGTAAGGAGTTTCTGAAATTTTGCACAGATGGAGGTATCAAAAGATAATTTTCAGTGGTTAGAACTCCTCTACAAAATGGAGTGGCTGAGAGAATGAATTGAACTCTCATGGAAAAAGCTAGATGTATGAGATTGCAAGTAGGATTACCTAAAATATTTTGGATGGACACAGTTGATACAACAGCCTACTTGGTGAACAGGTCTCCTCATGTCAAGCTTGATGGGAGGTTATCAGAGGATGTGTGGTCTGGTAGATAGTGTTGATTCATTCATTGATTTTGATGATTAATAAAGGAATTGAGTATATTTATTTGATTACTAATGAATTTTATAAGTGTTTCAGGACTTAAATTTATTTGATCAATTTAAAGGAATTAAGAAATGAATTTTGAATCAAATACAAATCAGAGATTTCAAAGTTTCAGAGTTTGGAGTCGACACCTAGAAAGTCTGGAGCCGACCCCATGGCCAATTCAATTTTAATCTGATTTTTGATAAAACCTGGAGCCGACACCTAGAGTTTTGGAGCCGACACCTAAGGTTTCGGAGTCGACACTTACTGTGTATGGCGCCGACTCCGATGCAGGAACACAAACGTTGATTTTTGAGCATCCTGGAGCCGACACCTACAGTTTTCGGGAGCCGACACCTGACGACGGCGAGCCGACACTTACTTTTGCGGAGCCGACTCCACGACGAACTCAGATTTTACTATTTATGGAAAAATGATTCGAAGCCGACACCTGAAAAGCTGGAGCCGACTCCAACCCACCTGGACGAAAAATCAAAAATGCCAGATCAGCTCTAATGGTAATATTTTTGATTTCTGACATCTAACGGCTATTTTTTATGAATGGAAAATCCTTCCAGGTACACTCCAACGGCTAGATTTCCATCCAAAAATGAATCAAAGAAAAATCTATAAAAAGGGGAAAACAACCGTTTGAAAAAGAGGAGATAGAAAATGGATAGACAAAGATCAAAAATCAAAAATCCAAAAAGTCTAGAGCCTTATATCCAAGAGAGGAGTTTTCAAATTCAAAACCTTCCACTCCACAAAGCTCAAAGAAGAATCCAAGCCGTTCAAATAGAGAAAAATCGGAGGATTCTCAACTAGAAGAAAGAGACCAACTTTTCAATATTCTTAACTGCATCTACTGTGAAGAATCGGAGCTGAGGCTTGATTCAACCTAGCAAGGAGAAGAGGAAAAGAAGAAAAGAAGAAAAGCTCAAAGCCAAACAACTTCAAACCAGGCTTTTCTAAACCTATTTACTTTTCTTTGAATATTTGCTCATTAAGGAGCTGTGAAAATTTGTAAAACATTCTTATTCTTGTTTGTGCCTAGTTCAATCAAAGGGGATTGAGTCGATTGACCTAGTGGAGGTTGTTAACCTCGGGTCAAGCTAGTTTTGCTTGAGTCTTGGGTTGTGTGCTGGTGAGCCCGAAAAACCGGCTGGGTTCGTTGTGATCCCGGGTAAAACAACAAGTTTGAGTTGTGAACTTCTAAAACAACTCGGCTGTAATCGAGGTGATTATAGTGTGGACCCAAGTAGGATCTTGGGAGTAGACGTAGGTGTTGGATACACCGAACCACTATAAAATCTTTGTGTTTGCCGTGCTTCCATTGACTCTATCTCTATCTCTATTTTATTCGCTGTACTTTATATTTACATTGCATTTGTTTTCATTCATCTTAAGCAAACAATTTTTCAAGAGGCTAAATTTTTAAAGAACCCAATTCATCCCCCCTCTTGGGTTGTCATCTGGGCCAACAATTGGTATCAGAGCAAGTGCTCATTAGATTTTGATCACACGATCAAGAGCTAAAGATCCAAATGGCAACTCAAGTTGGATCATTTGCCGAAGGTCATTCTACAAATAGACCTCCTTTGTTTAATGGTTCCAACTATTCTTATTGGAAAGCAAGAATGAGGATATTCATTCAAGCTTCTGATTATGAATTGTGGGGTGTTATAACTAATGGACCTAGTACACCCACACACGTTGTTAATGACACTATTGTTCCTAAGCCCGAAAGGGATTGGAATGATAATGATAGGAAAATGGCACAGCTCAATGCTAAGGCCATGAATGTCTTATATTGCTCTTTAGATGCTAATGAATTTAATAGAATCTCCACTTGTAATTCCGCAAAGGAGATTTGGGATAGATTAGAGGTTACCCATGAGGGTACTAACCAAGTAAAAGAATCCAAAATAAACATTCTTGTTCATAAATATGAGTTATTTTGCATGGAACAAACTGAAAATATAGCTAGCATGTATACTAGATTTATTGATATTGTAAATGGGTTGAAAAGTTTAGGCAAAACATATTCTAACTCTGAACTTGTCCGAAAAATTCTCAGGTCACTTCCAAGAACGTAGGAAGCGAAGGTGACAGCAATCCAAGAAGCAAAGGACCTCAACACCTTACCCTTAGAGGAGCTTCTAGGATCCCTAATGACCCATGAATTGACCATGAAGCAGCACATAGAAGAAGATGTGAAAAAGAAAAAGACCATAGCTCTTAAGGCTGCTGAAAATGAGGAGAGCTGCAATGATAGTGAAGAAGATGATGATGAGACAGCTCTTCTAGCAAGAAAGTTTAAAAAATTCATGAGGAGAAAGAGACCCTTCCACAAGAAGAAATTTGGAACTAAGATGGAAGGAGAGAAAGAAAAAGACAAGGACAAGGATAAAGAAAAAGACCCCTTGATTTGCTATGAATGTAAGAAACCGGGGCATTACAGATATGATTGTCCTCAACTGAAAAAGACTTTCAAGAAGAAAAAGAAAGCCTATGTTGCAACTTGGAGCGACAGCGATGAATCCTCATCGGAGGAAGAACAAAAGGAGGTTGCTAACATTTGCTTTATGGCAAACGAAGAGGATGAGGTAAGTTCTGAAAACCCTTGCGATGAATTTGCTTTTGATGAATTGTTTGATGCTTTTAATGAACTTGTCGGTGATTTCAAAATTTTGAAAAAGAAATATAAGTTTTTAAAAAATGAAAATTTAACTTTGATTGAAGAAAAAGAAAATCTTAATAAAGAAACTAAAGTGCTAAAATCTGAAAAAGATAATTTGACTAAAGAAAAAGAATCAATTTCTAATGAAAATGATAAACTAAAGAAGGAAGTTGATAAATATAAAAGTATTGTTGATAAATTCACTTATAGTTCAGAAAAACTTAATTTATTGTTAAGTAATCAAAGAGCTATATATGATAAGGCTGGTTTAGGATATAGACCTAATTTGAAACAAAAATTTGTCAAAAACTTTTTTAGAAAGGAACAAAACAATGATAATGTTACATACCATTATTGTAACAAGAAGGGACACAAAGTTTTTGAATGCAATTTTAAGAAAATAGATAAGAAGATAAATAGTAAAGGAAAGAAAATTTGGGTTCTAAAGGAACAATTGTTTATGCTACTAACCATGAAGGACCCAAGAAAGCTTGGGTACCTAAATATAAGACTTAATTATTTTTGCAGGAGTGTCTTGCGGCCAAAAGATCAAAGAGAAAGTGGTATCTCAATAGCGGCTGCTCAAGGCACATAACGGGTGACAAGGATCAATTCATCACCCTTGAAAGCAAAAGAGGAGGAGTAGTTATATTTGGTGACAATGGCAAAGGCCAAATCTTGGGGTTTGGTAACATTCAAATAACTCCCTCCACATATATTGAAAATGTCTTATATGTTGATGGTTTGAAACATAATTTAATTAGCATTAGTCAATTATGTGACAAAGGTTTTAAAGTATCATTTGAATCTTCTATATGCATAGTTTCTAATCACATTGATAATAGCATTATTTTTATTGGAAATAGAAATGACAATGTATACCTGATTGATTTAGACAATTTGTTTACAAGTAATCATTGCCTAGTTGCTAATAATGCTAATATAAATGAGATTGGTTGGTTGTGGCATCGTAGATTAGGTCATGCATGCACACACCTTATTTCAAAATTAATTAGAATGGACTTATTAAAAGGACTTCCACAATTAGATTTTGAAAATAATAAAATTTGTGATGCATGTCAATTTGGAAAACAAACTAGAAATTCTTTCAAAACTAAAAATATTGTTTCCACTTCTAGGCCACTTGAACTACTTCACATGGATCTTTTTGGACCTACTAGAACCACAAGTCTAGGAGGAAAGAAATATGGTCTTGTGATTGTAGATGATTACTCTAGATACACTTGGGTATTATTTTTAGCTCATAAGGATGAGACCTTTCCACTATTTTTGAAATTCTTCAAAAAGGTCACAAATGAGAAAAATACACCATAGTGTCTCTAAGAAGTGATCATGGCACCGAATTTGAAAATCATTTATTTAAAAATTTTGCATAGAAAATGACATCCATCATAATTTTTCTGCACCTAGAACACCGCAACAAAATGGTGTAGTTGAGAAAAAATAGAACCCTAGAAGACATGGCCCGTACCATGCTATGTGAAAGTAACTTACCAAAATACTTTTGGGCAGAAGCTATAAACACGACATGCTACATCCTTAATAGAGCTTTAATTAGGCCAATCATTAAGAAAACACCTTATGAACTATGGAATAATAGAAAACCAAACATAAGCTATTTTCATGCATTTGGTTGTAAGTGTTTCATTCATAATAATGACAAAGATAACCTAGGAAAATTTGATGCAAAATCTGATGAAGGCATATTCTTAGGATATTCAACATCAAGTAAAGCTTATAGAGTATTTAACAAGAGAAACTTAATAGTAGAAGAATCTATTCATGTAATCTTTGATGAATCTTTAACATCAAGTTCTAAAAAGATTGATGATGAGGAAGATACAAACATTCTAGAAAGAGACATTAAAAAATTAAATATAGATGTATCTTTAGATCATGAAAAGAAGTTAAAGATAATGATTCTCCTAGTGTTGATGTTGCTGATGAAATCGTAATGATATAGATCTACCTAGAGATTGGAGATATGCCTATGGTCATCCAAGAGAATTAATTATAGGTGATCCATCTCAAGGAGTAAGAACTAGATCATCAATGAGAAACATCAATAATCATCTTGCATTTGTATCTCAAATTGAACCAAAAACTATTGAAGAAGCTGAAAAAGATAATAACTGGATGTTAGCCATGCAAGAAGAATTAAATCAATTCACTAGAAATAATGTTTGGACATTAGTGGATAGACCTAAAGATCATTCTGTAATAGGATCAAAATGGGTATTTAGAAATAAATTAGACGAAAATGGCATAGTAATAAGAAACAAAGCTAGATTAGTTGCAAAAGGATATAATCAAGAAGAATGAATTGATTTTGATGAAACTTTTGCACCTGTAGCTAGACTTGAAGCAATTAGATTGTTACTTGCATTTGCATGCCATATGCATATCAATTTATTTCAAATGGATGTTAAAAGCGCATTCTTAAATGGATTTATAAATGAAGAAGTTTTTGTTGAACAACCACCGGGATTTGAAGATCATGAATTTCCAAATCATGTTTTTAAATTACACAAAGCACTATACGGTTTGAAACAAGCACCTAGGGCTTGGTATGAAAGATTAAGTAAATTTCTGATTGAAAATGATTTTGTAAAGGAAATGTCGATAAAACACTATTTTTGAAAACAAAAGACAAAGATTTATTAGTAGTACAGATATATGTTGATGATATTGTTTTCGGTGCTACTAACAATTTGTTATGTCAAAAATTTGCAAAGTTAATGCAGGGTGAGTTTGAAATGAGTATGATGGGAGAACTCAACTTCTTCCTAGGACTTCAAATCAAACAAAGCAAAGATGGAATCTTCATCAATCAAGCCAAATACACAAAAGAACTGCTCAAGAAATTTGGAATGGAGTCAATCAAACCACTTGGGACACCTATGAGTCCTTCGTGCAAATTGGACAAAGATGAAGATGGTAAGAAAGTAGATCAAAAACATTACAGAGGTATGATTAGATCTCTTCTTTACTTAACTGCTAGTAGACCAGATATTATGTTTGCAGTATGTCTATGTGCTAGATTTCAATCTGAACCTAAAGAATCTCACTTAATTGCTGTAAAAAGAATTTTAAGATATTTAAGTGGAACTAAAAATGTAGGTTTATGGTACTCTAGAGACTCAACCTTAAATTTAATTGCATATTCTGATTCTGACTATGCTGGATGTAAATTGGATAGAAAAAGCATAAGTGGTGCATGTCAATTCTTAGGATGTAACTTAATCTCTTGGTTTAGCAAAAAGCAAAATTCGGTTGCATTATCTACTGCTGAAGCAGAATATGTTGCAGCTGGAAGTTGCTGTGCTCAAATCCTTTGGATTAAGAGACAACTTGAAGATTATGACATAACCCCCGACAAATCACCAATTAGATGTGATAACACGAGTGCAATAAATCTAACTAAAAATCCAATTCAACATTCAAGAATAAAACACATTGAAATTAGATATCATCTCATAAGAGAACATGTAGCTAATAATAAAATTTGTCTTGAATATGTTAATAGAGGAACAATTAGCTGACATATTTACAAAACCTTTGAGTGAAGAAAGATTTTATTATCTTAGAGGTGAATTAGGGATATGTGACCCTATGGATTGATTTTGATACATTAAGGAATGAGAATCTAAAATTTCTATCAATTTCTTGATATTCCCTTCACTATTTTAAGGACAAATTATCTAGTCATTTGAGCTATTTGATCCTTAATACTCCAAAATTTTATCAAATTTTATAAAATTTATTTTGACAAGTTTCAGTCATTTGTATCTCATATATTTTGCTGAATTTGTCTCTGGAGTCGACACCTCAGAATGAGGAGTCGACACCTCTGACTGTGTCGCTTTCGGTCCCTGACCTTGGAGCCGACACCTATAAATTCAGAGCCGACTCCAGTTCGAGCGCTGACTGTGTTAGCGATTTGGAGTTGACACCCGACTTTGCAGGAGTCAACACCTGGGAGTCAAAAGTTGATTTATTAGGCAGAGTCGACACCTCGTCACTTCATCACTTTCTCAAATCCTAACCAAACTCTTCCAAAATTTTTTCAAAACTTCCCCATCTCTAATTCCATCCAAATCGAACTTTTCCAAAGATCAAATGGCACCCAAAAGGAGAGAATCAGTGGTTGGAGCGCCGGTAACTACGGAAAGCGGTCCGCACGTCGTCCCATTCGTGAGCCGACTCCAAGCAGCGATTCGTCCATAGATTCTGACAATCCCAACATATCTTCCACAAAGGTAGATACCCTAGCTGATAGAGTCATCACAATGGGTAGAAAAGTCGATTTTGACCTATTTGAATCTGAAGGTTTTTCAATCGGGAGACAATTAAAGGAAATGGGCTGGGATATGCTGTGTTCTCTTGATGTTCCTACCTATCCAGCCCTAGTAAAAGAATTCTATTTCAATTTGGCTAGAGGGGATGGAGGTTTAGTAAGCAATGTTAAAGGGAAAAGGATTCATCTCACCTTTCAAAAGCTCGGAAACCTCCTTAGCATCCCAATCACTGGTTTAGCAGCTGACATGCATAGTGATAGGTCAGCAGCCCTTTCAAGGATGTTAGGAAGGGATGTAACTGAGTTTGAAGAAATTAGAGCCAATCAACTACTCCTAGAATTGAGATTATTACACAATATATGCAGTAGGATCTTGTTTCCAAAAACTGGTCGGTTTGAGTATGTCTCGGAGCGAGACATTGTGGTTATGGATAGTGTTCTAACTGGGCAGCCGATCAATCTGGCAGCAATGATGATTTTTTATATGGCAGAAGCTGGAGGAAAAAGGAGATCATCCCTATCGTATGGAATGGTACTAACTATGGTATTCAAGAGCCAAGGGGTTATAATTCAAGAGAATAAACTTTCCAAGAACCTAAGACACAGATTACTATAGCTTAGCTACATTGCATCGGATGGGTTTTGTCAAGGTGAATGGTCAATGGGATAGGAAAGGACACCTAGATGAAAGAGCCCCTATGCCGAGAGTTTCTGAGCCTTGCGAGGTTGGACCATCATTTAGGGTTCCTTCTCCACAGCCTAGGAGTCCCATTTCTGCTCCTGCTCCTGCACCTGCACAAGTTTATGATCAACCATCCACTTCTTCGACTGGATTCTCAGACCTTCAAATGGAGCAATTAAAAAGTTTGTTTGCAGCTCAGAAGGATGAGTTTGACAGTAAATTTATGAATTTAAAAGAATCACTTTACTCCCTTGATGATCGGATTGCAAAGATTGAATCAACTCTCAACTCCTCCGTAGAATCTTTAAATGGTGATTTGAAGAACATCTTTGAAGAGCTTAAAGAGATTTGTGGAGATGGTGAAACTTATTCAAAGTACAACGCCGAACTTCAAGACAAAATCACAATAGCTTGCACATTTGTAGATGAGAGACTAAAAGATTATGTTAGACTTCAATGTGATGGAATGAAAATATAGTAGACCATTTAACAAGAATAGTTAGAAAGAACTTTTGATGTAGTTTATGTTCAATCTTGTTGAAATGTTGTTTACATTTTGATGTAATGAAGTTAATATAATGAAGTGTAAAGAGGGAGAGAATTATGTAATACTTGACAATATGTTGATGTAGTGAAGCTTATGTTAATGAATGAAAAGTTTTTTATGTAATATTTGACTTTTGATTATCTTTTTGATGCAATTATCCTTTGATGCAGTAAAATATTCTTTACCTTTTTGTTGATTACAAAAAAGGGGGAGAGAATTAGGATTGTATATGCATTAAGAGGGAGAAAATTATATGGAAAGAATTATAGTTGAGAATGTTAATTGATTAATATGATATTGAGTTATTGATATGGATTGATAATCAAATTGAATTGTCTATGCACAAAGAAATCTTAAGTATCAAATGTGTAAAGTAAGAGGAAGAATAATTTGAATTTGAACTTCATAAGAGAAGCTACCTTATTCAGGGGGAGCTTACTCGTAAAGATCACTTCCTTGATATTCTCTTTAATTTAAGAATTCTATGCATATACTCAATGTTTTTATAATCATCAAAAAGGGAGAGATTGTTGATGATTAATAAAGGAATTGAGTATATTTATTTGATTACTAATGAATTTTATAAGTGTTTCAGGACTTAAATTTATTTGATCAATTTAAAGGAATTAAGAAATGAATTTTGAATCAAATACAAATCAGAGATTTCAAAGTTTCAGAGCTTGGAGTCGATACCTAGAAAGTCTGGAGCCGACCCCATGGCCAATTCAATTTTAATCTGATTTTTGATAAAACCTGGAGCCGACACCTAGAGTTTCGGAGCCGACACCTAAGGTTTCGGAGTCGACACTTACTGTGTCTGGAGCCGACTCCGATGCAGGAACAGAACGTTGATTTTCTGAGCATCCTGGAGCCGACACCTACAGTTTTCGGGAGCCGACACCTGACGACGGCGAGCCGACACTTACTTTTGCAGAGCCGACTCCGCGATGAACTCAGATTTTACTATTTATGGAAAAACGATTCGGAGCCGACACCTGAAAAGCTGGAGCCGACTCCAACCCACCTGGACGAAAAATAAAAAATGCCAGATCAACTCTAACGGTAATATTTTTGATTTCTGACATCTAACGGCTATTTTTTATGAATGGAAAATCCTTCCAGGTACACTCCAATGGCTAGATTTCCATCCAAGAATGAATCAAAGGAAAATCTATAAAAAGGGGAAAACAACCGTTTGAAAAAGAGGAGATAGAAAATGGATAGACAAAGATCAAAAATCAAAAATCCAAAAAGTTTAGAGCCTTATATCCAAGAGAGGAGTTTTCAAATTCAAAACCTTCCACTCCACAAAGCTCAAAGAAGAATCCAAGCCATTCAAATAGAGAAAAATCGAAGGATTCTCAACTAGAAGAAAGAGACCAACTTTTCAATCTTCTCAACTGCATCTACTGTGAAGAATCGGAGCTGAGGCTTGATTCAACCAGCAAGGAGAAGAGGAAAAGAAGAAAAGAAGAAAAGCTCAATGCCAAACAACTTCAAACCAGGCTTTTCTAAACCTATTTACTTTTCTTTGAATATTTGCTCATTAAGGAGCTGTCAAAATTTGTAAAACATTCTTATTCTTGTTTGTGCCTAGTTCAATCAAAGGGGATTGACCTAGTGGAGGTTGTTAACCTTGGGTCAAGCTAGTTTTGCTTGAGTCTTGGGTTGTGTGCTGGTGAGCCCGAAAAATCGGCTGGGTTCGTTGTGATCCCGGGTAAAACAACAAGTTTGAGTTGTGAACTTGTAAAACAACTCGGCTGTAATCGAGGTGATTATAGTGTGGACCCAAGTAGGATCTTGGGAGTGGACGTAGGTGTTGGATACACCGAACCACTATAAAATCTTTGTGTTTGCCGTGCTTCCATTGACTCTATCTCTATCTCTGTTTTATTCGCTGTACTTTATATTTACATTGCATTTGTTTTCATTCATCTTAAGCAAACAATTTTTTAAGAGGCTAAATTTTTAAAGAACCCAATTCACCCCCCCTCTTGGGTTGTCATCTGGGCCAACAGATAGGTGGAGCTTAGCCATATCAGAGTTTTTTGTTATACAATATATGTACATATGGATGCCAGTCAGCGGACTAAGTTGGATTCCAAAGCCTGAAAAATGGTGTTCATTGGATATCCGTGAGGAGTCAAGGGATACAGGCTGTGGGATCACTTGGAGCAGAAGGCCACGATCAGCAGGGATATGGTTTTTGATGAGAACTCAGTCCTTAAGAAGCAGGAGGTGGTGAAGGTTCAGTCGAAGACCAATCGGACGCGGGTGGGCAGCAGGAGGCTCAATAGGGCGCAACTGAGCAACTAACCTCTTATAATATTTTACCTTTTGTAGGATCGTCAAGAGAACATAAGATTCAGGTGGAGCACATTTCAGATATGTCTTCACATCCGGAGACCAGCTAGATGCATGCTTATAGCAAAGATGAGCGGAGGAAAGATCACATCCTGGGATTGGCATCGGCATTGCACTACATAAGCCAAAGAGGATCATTTGGCAACCGGAGCGATATAGGTTTGTCGAGACCATGTCATATGCATTGGTGGCTGCAATTGAAGGATCAATTACCTACCAAGAGGCAATGATAAGCCAGGATAGAGATAGATGGGTCCAGGCTATGGCAAAAGAGATGCAGTCCCTGCAGAAGAATCATACTTGGCGATTGGTGTCATTGCCAAGTGAAAAGAAACCCATTGGTTGCAAATTGGTATTTCAATGCAAAGAAGGCAGAGAAAGAGGGGATCAGGTATAAGGCCAGATTAGTGGCCGAAGGATTTTCTCAGAAAGAAGACATTGACTACAATGAGGTATTCTCACCAGTGGTATGACACACATATATCAGGATGTTGCTAAGCATTATAGCAGTATAGAATTTGAAACTGGAGCAGATGGATGTCAAGACGGCCTTCCTTCATGAGGATTTAGAGGAGGAGATTTATATGGAGCAACCGGAAGGGTTCATAGAATCGGGGTCAGAAAGAAAGGTATATCGTTTGCAGAAATTCTTGTATGGTTTGAAGTAGTCGCCGTGTTAGTGGTATCTGCGGTTTGATACTTTTGTGAGGAGCATCGGCATGTCTAGATATGAGTACGATCCCTGTGTTTATTTTCAGATTTTAGAAGATAATTTCAGATTATACTTACTTTTGTATGTGGATGATATGTTAATTGCGTGTAAGAGTAAAGCTGTTATAGAGGATCTAAAGGCAACATTGTCAACTGAGTTTGAAATGAAGGATTTAGGTTCGGTTACACGGATTTATGGATGAAAATTTTCAGGGACAGAGACAGGAGGTTGCTTCACTTATCTCAGGGGACTTATATCAGGAGGGTTTTGAAGAGGTACAATATGGATGGTGTAAAGCCAGCCGTATTACCATTGACTGGTGACATTAAGCTCTCTAAGACTATGGCACCGAGTTCTGAAACAGAGGCCGAGGAGATGTTCAGAGTACCTTATGCTTCAGGAGTAGGCAGCCTCATGTATGCTATGGTGTGTTATAAGCCTGACCTTGCATATGCTATTAGCCAGGTTAGCAGATTCATGGCTAGTCTGGGTAGAGCACATTGGAGAGCTTTGAAAGGGATCTTCAAATATTTTGTTGGCACATTCAGTGTTGGTGTATGCTATGGGAATAATAGCATGAAGGATGGCATTAGACTGATCATGGAGGCTCAGGATTGGGTAGCGGGTTATGTTGATGTTGACTATGGAGGTGATTTGGATACCAGGAGATCGACGACAGGGTATGTCTTTATGTTGAATGGTGGTCCAATATCATGGAGGTCAAGTATGCAGCCAGTGACGGCTTTATCTACTATAAAGTCAGAGTATATTGGTATTTTAAAGGCTGCAAAGGAGGCTATGTGGCTGAAAGGTTTTGCACTGGAGATGGGGATAGCAGAGGGGGTGATCAGAGTATTTTCTGATAGCAAGAATGCTTTATGTTTGGTCCAGAATCCGGTCTATCATGCTAGGACCAAACATATTGACATCAGATACCACAGGATTAGGGAGCTTGTGAAGGATGGTGAGTTGAAGCTTATGAAAGTGTTTACCAAAGATAACGTAGCGGATGCACTCACTAAGGTACTGCCTTGAGATAGCTTTTTCAGATGTGGAGCACTGATGGGATAGATGGACCAGGTGAAGCTTACTGTACTTTGATGCACCAAAGTGAAGATTGTAAGCTCAGGTATGGCACATCCAAAGTCGAGATGAGTCACACAGGTTTGAGAGCTTAGGCTACATAAGTTCTCAGGTTCCTAAGTTATTTAGGTTGGCTTGTGACCCAAGAATAGAGAGCATGTGAGTCATGGGTGTACATGGGCTTGGGTCTGAGTGCTTTCTTGCATGGTTTAGAAAGAAGTTTTTTAAGAGAATGTTTAATAACCTAATTGTAGGTTGTGACTGGATCCATAGGAATTGGACTCAGGTTTTCTAGATAGGCTTCCATATTTTAGGGAGTTTGTTAGGAAGTTGGTGACGGACTGGTGCAGAAAGTTTTATCATAAGATGGATGATTATTTAAAGCTCTTTATGAATGTAACCGGATAGACCAAGATCAAAAAGAAATAAATGCATTCTCTTTTTTCTTCCATATCCATCTATTCTTTTTCTTCTCTATCTTCTCTCACACGCCTAATCTTGGCGTAAGCTACGCAACAACAATTGCTCCTCCACTTGAGATCTCGTACCATGTAGCTCATGCTACATGGACTTGGAGGATGTGATGGAGCCTACACCATCGTTGATCCACTTCGCAACCCAATCAGCAATAATATAAGTTTCCCCAAGCTCGATAGTGCTCGAGTCCTTTCAAAAAGATCTATGTGGTTGATATTCTCCAAAATCCATGGCTCTCTTCTTCTTCCTCCATCCAGAGACGAGGGACTTGAGAGAGCATCCAAGCCTCGACCACCTTGAAGTCTTGGGTTGCATGGTTATTGTGATCACACCAAATGGTTACCATGAGATTAAGGTAGTGTTTGATAGAAAAAATATTATCCATGAATAAGTGTACGGAATAAAGTTTATCACCTGGATATTTCTAGAAATATTCCTTGGTTATCCCATTGATCATATCAAATGCAAAAAGGTAAATTCATAGGATAACTTTTTTTTACTCAGATAACTAGCTATTTCTGCATTTTCTAGGAAATAAATTGAGAAGATATCCCTTCTTGTTCTCTATTTCAATCACTACCTAAAGCTCTAACTTGGCAACCGGGGTGCAACGATTGGAAGGTTGCGTATGTTCATCCATCCTTCATTAGAGATGCTCGCCTTTTTTTTTTTTTTTTTTATAACGAGAGACCAAGTCTCTCTTTTTATGGATGGCTAGGATTCTGTCCCATGCTATCAACAAAGTAAACAATAACAATACTTCACTGACTCAAAATCACAGATCCAGACAACTCCTAATTTCTACTCAAGCTAGCTTTACAGCACTCAGTTAAATAGCATGCAAGGATAACGAATAGCATTGAGATTAACTAACGACGTAAAACATGATCCTACTCCTAGCAAATTACTACCGAATCCGGATACATGGGTCCACAACGGGGACCACTAAAATCGAAAACTTTCGTATGAATACAAACTTGTAACAACAAATAGAGTTTCTTAGGCATTTCTTCGAACAGTGACAATGCTCCTGAAAGAAGAAAAAGGTTCACGAGACGATAGATGGCATGCCAGTTTGATCGATCGATCGATCGTTAAGATAGAGCAAAAACCAAAAAAAGAGATGAAGTGCAGGAGAGGAGACGTGAAAGAAGGTAGGAAGAGACGGAGTCATTGCAGGTGGACGATGAGGTTTTGACGACAGTGCGAGAGGCCCAGGTTGCCGTCCTCTCCTATAGGTTCGGGACCTGTAGATTAAAATATTTATTATTTTGATACGGGCTTCCTGGAAACGTGTTCATAAATTCTCGTATATAAATATTTTATTACAGGAAGACAAAAGGTTTATGTGATAAGCGATTACACGAAAAATTAATGATGTTAATTTGAATAATATCGTTACCGTATTTGCCGACGTTAAGTTCGAATATTACGTAAATAGATTTTACACAGAACCCACACGATGCGGGTGCTACGCGAACCACGGCCTACAGCGATGAGAGCGAATAAATGGCTGGATTAGGCCGGTGCATCGCCTGGCCCCACCATGTACATCAATTAGTTTTTGGTTAAAGAAAATGCTGCATTCTGCTAACTGGAGGCGATCATCCCTTTTTTTTTTTTAATACCCATCCTAAGCTTTCTTGGACCGTCCCGCCCGGGAAACGCTTACTGGCTTTTCCCCTTCTACTCTCTTCCAAACCCCAAAAACATCGACCTCAAATCTCTCTCCTCTGCTCCCCTCCCTCCGTGGAAGCGCTCGCTTTCGGCTTCCCTAGCCATCAATGTCGAACAAGATGTATAAGTACAGTTCGAGCTTTGGAGGCGGGGGCGGGGCCTCGTCCCTCTACTCTCTCCGCGCCAACAATCCCTACCTCTCCGACGGCGGTTCCTCCAGGCTCTCCAGCGTCGACCCCCACGCCTCCGCGGACACGGCGATGTACTCCGATCGGATGCCCTCGCTGTATTCGAAGGCGGGAGATGGATCCCTAAGGCTCACCGCCAGCGACATCGCTGGGTTCGCGGGAAAGATCGGCGGAGGCATCGGGGCGGCCACGGCATCGCCAGCGTTGTATGCCAGTTCGGCCTTGGATCCGACGGTGGTCGGTGGTGCGAAGCGGTCGATGGAAGGTTGGAGTTTCAGTCCCTTCCCTTGGTTTTGTTTCATAGTTTTTGTGTCATTTGTTATGAAATTTTTTGGCTCGTTGTGTAGGTTGTAGAATATGAATCACGGTTTAAATGAGATTATAGGGCTATTTTGATGTTAGATATTTGATAGGCTTGTTGGATTGAGATAATATTCGATGGCACAAGGTCTTTCAGCTGATTTGAGTCAAGGTATGGAATTATGGTTGCTGTATACTGAGATGGTGCTGGGATGTTAAGATTAATCTGGAAATAGAGATCGCTTCAGAAGTTAGACTGTCGATTAGATAGAAGGACAAAGTGGCTTCGACCTAATTTTATATCTCTACTAAAAATAAGATGTTCCCTATTCCATATTCATGCTAAAAGATTCATGAGATTCGTTTCTAGGATTTATTTGTCTCGTGCTCTTTTCAGGTACCTTTTAGGATTTTTGCCTATTATTTCTAACTTTTTTTTTTTTCATTTGGCATTATCATATTGTTGCACTAACATACTCTTTTCTCGAGCTTAAACTACAAAATTCTTCTGGCCAGTACTCAATTTTTGTTTCATGGGAATGTTTTCAAGTGGCTTCAACAAATTTTTCCTTGCAGTCCTACTCATGTCTGTTGGAGTAATTTTTTGATTGTGAAAAGTTGCATGACTATAATCAAAAACTTTTAAAAGTGTGCCACAAATTGTTTGTGGAAAATATGATAAGAATGAGTAGACACTGGGAATTATTATAGAAATGCTGAAGGATTTATTTTTATTTTTATTTTTTGTAGAAAAATTCGGTTCTAGTTAACTTGGTGCCAATTGTAGTAAAAAATACTGGTTGTTAATAGAAGTATACAACGGCAACAGGACGGTGAATGAATAATTGAAAGAGTTGTGATGGCAATAAGATGATTAATGATAGCTTGGGGTCTTTTTGACATATTTCATTGATATTGCCATGATTGTAAGAATAGTATTCTGCAAGTTATTTGATTTTGATAACGGTATTTTCCAAACTATTAAAATCTCAAATTATTCATATCGAGCTAATCCCAAGTTGTCAAATAATATATGGATTGTTCAACTGTGTAACATCATGGCATTTAAGAATTCTGCTGTGGTTCTTAATCAACTAATAAGCTAATTGATTGGGAACCTTGGCAAAAACTATGTTTTTTCTGTTACCTACATTTGTAATGGAGAAAGAAGAGTTGTATCAATCATTTAATATTTGTGCTTGCATACATATATTTTTAAGGCTGACATTGTAAGATGAATTGTTTGCTTCCCACCATCTCCGTCTGCATCCCTTTCTTTGAGAGGGTAATCTTTTTAGCTTATTGCTCTAAGGGCTGTCTTGGTATTGCTAACAAAAAAAAAAAGGAACTACTTTTGTAAGTTTTAAAGTACAAAAATACTTCAAAAAATGTTTAGTAACATTGTTTTGGAAAGTACTTTTACAAGAAGAAAGGTTAGGAAAACACTTTTAGGAGATGCTAGAAAACAAGCTTCTGGCTTCTCCTCATTGTTTCGTAAAATAGAATCGGCACCAACACATCCTAAGCAACATTAACTTATTTTATACATGGCTAAGTGGACTTCATTGCATCCACCTTTGGATCTGAAGTAGGAAGAGAATACAAAGTGGCCTTTCTATTTAGTGCCACAATAAAAAAAATAGTAATAGGTTCTGGACTAGTATAGGATATTTTGGCCCACTTGTGGCCAAGCCTGACTACAGCATCTTCTTAGATTTATTTTGCTTCACGTATTTTATCTATGCAATTTATTATTATTATTGAAATTTAAATATTACATTCTTAATATGGTTATTTTGGTTTATTACAAGGCTTGCGGTACTGCAATCTAGTGTCGAATCGGTACTGGACTAGTTTGGTACTCAATCAAACTAGCGGCGTATCGATTCAGTTCTTTTTGTAATTTTTTTCATTTTCTCATGATTTTTAAATTTCCTTTGCTTATGTGGTATATAAGGCTGAGACCTCCCATGATCTCACATCTTCATCTCTCACTTATTTCCATTTTTAAGTAAGATTTTTTTTTTAGTAGAAAATTTTCATAGGTAAGTTGGTCAACCTTTTCATTAACTAACTTATCCATGTTCTTTTTACTTTAGTCAAAAAAGTCAAATGAATAAGTTATATTCTCAAGTTATCATTTACCTATCAAATTGGAGGAAAGGCCTACCCATGCAAGAGATGGCTAAGTTGGTTTCTCACTAATTAGATAAAATATATATTTTCTTTTCCTTAAACATTCTTGCATGATCATGATTCTTCCTTCCATTATTACTTCTTGATTTTTTCTTTTTTTTCCTTCAATCACTATCGATGAGATGTTCACCTGCCTTTTATTATCAATACATTTCAAGAAGAAAAAGCAAATCAAAAATTTTGATATAGTATCTCATTTAACATATGAGAATGTAGTGTCTGTGAAAGATTTTTTGATTGAAATAAAAATATCTTTCTATGGTACAATCAGTGTTTTATAAAGAGATATAATACTATTATTTAGTTATTAAATAGTAACTATAAAAAATATTTTTATTTAAAAATAAAATATATTATTATATATATATTGAAGGTATGATTGAAATTATAATTTGGTAAGGAAAATTTGAGCTTCAATCACAAAGAAATAGTATATAATTAGTAGGCAAAGTAGGTCTAATAGTATAAAGTGTATTATGAGAATGATTAATAGATCTTAGCAACTTATTTGAAAAAGTTATAGTATAAAAGAATATGAATAACGGATGTCATAGTCATTTTTCAATATATAAAAGAACAAGAATAAAATATTTTCTAAGTGTTGCCAAGTTAACATAAATTTAGAAAAATATAGATTCTTAAGTAACTTTGATATCCCCCCAAGAACAAGACTTAAATGTCATCCTTTCTTTTCTTTCCTTTTGTTCTTTTCATTTACTTAAGATTTCTTATTAAAATAAGGGAATACCCTCATTAGAATTCAACAAAAATATCAAAAAAAAATCAAATTCCTTAAAGATAAAAAGTTAATTCTTTCTCTTAATAACAAATTTGAAGGATTTCAGAAAATAATGCTTTTCTAATATCAAACTACAATAATTCCACTCTAAATCAAAATCTTAAAAAATTAATTTAATTTAGAAATAATGATAAAATAATATATCAAGAAAAAATATCTTAAAATATAATTTGTAATACTTTGATTAATACTCGGTTGAATTTACAGGGTTTTCAAACTTAGATAGGATCATAGTAATAATGCACCATATACTGATATATGTCGATTTGATTTATAGATCATTAAAACAATGAAATTTGACTTGCCATAAAATCTTAAGGTTAAAATGTATTTTTTAGGGTCCATACTATGATGTGGATCAAAGGTTTTCCTGTTAAGAAAAACACCTCGAACTCCGATCTAGCAATATGTCATTGTTTAAATCCTAAGAAATATATTTTAACCTTAGGATTTTATGACAAGTTTAATTTTACTATTTTGATGAGTTATAAATTAAGTCAACATATATCGGTGTGAGGTTCACTATTATTATAATCTTGCCTAAAAACCCTATAAGTTTAATCAAGTATTGATCAAAGCTTTACAAATTTAATTTTAACATACTTTTTCCTAATGTCCTGTTTTCTTATCTTTTTTGAGATAAATTAATTATTTAATATTTTTATTTAGAATGAAAGCATTTTAACTTAAAGGTTACAAAAGCGCTATTTATTGAGATTTTTCAAATTTGTTCTTGAGAGGGAGAGAAATCTTTTATTCTTAAGAAAATTGATTTTTTTTATTTTATTGAATGCAAATGTGGGTATTCCCTTATTTTTATGAAAAATCTTAAGTAAATGTCATCTTTTCTCCTCTTTTCTTTTTTTATTTGAATTACATAAATGATTTTAAATGAAAATAAAAGAAAAGGAGAGGATGTGAGTTGACGAGAGGTTCTCAGCCTTGTATACCACATTTAAAAAAAATTGAAAAACTATAAAAATTAAAAAATGGCAAACAAACTTGAACCGAACTATGGTTCGGGCCGCTTCATCAAGGGAACCAAACCAAAGGGTCAAAATGAACCAGTTGCCGCCGGTTCAGTTTGGAATACTTGGTTTATTATTTTACTTTATTATGTACAGTTCCAGTTTAGTTACGTAGCTTCTATAGTATTTTTATACTGCAAAACTACTGAAATAGTGTGATCAATGACTTTTAGATGGGTTGTATTCTTGCTACTTGAACTATATGTATGTGGGATTGGTTTTATTCTGTATGGCAGTAGTCAGATCTTCTTCAATGTCTTTCGTTCAGGTTCAGTACTATACTATTTATTTTCAATGTATGATTTTGTAATATTAGCTATGTATATCACAGTTTTCTTATATTTTCTTTTTTGTATTATCTACATATAGCTTTCTACAATCAGAGTATTCTGGGAAGCCATAACACTATTGGGCAAAGTGATGCTTTATTTTCTTCAAATTCTTTGGTCAAACGCCCTAGACTTGAAACTGCAAGCAATCTTTCTATCTATCCACAGCGACCAGGGGAGAAGGACTGTGCTCACTATATGATGACAAGAACCTGTAAATTTGGAAATTCCTGCAAGTTCGACCATCCTATTTGGGTCCCTGAGGGTGGAATCCCAGACTGGAAAGAGGTGACCATCTATTAATGTTGTTGTTTCTATATAGTGGGTAGTAGTTACTTAGTTGATTTATTACTATGTAATAATGTCATAAACCATATCTGGTCTTTATGTTATTTGAAGGGACCAACACAATTTGGCCATATTTTATACTAGCAATCAAGAATTTATTGGATCCTTTTTTGGGAAAGTATACTATGTTATGATTACAGTCCGTATATTACCAACATACAAAGGAATATTGCTCAAATTATTATGAATATACATCTCTTAGATGAATCATATTGCTTTTGTACGGTGTTCTTGTTATGTGTCCTGGAAAGGTAGCATTTGCCTACTTATACTACATTGATTCAAAAGTGAACCATTTACTTTCATGCTAGGATGGATCTTGTTGTTTTTTGACCTTTTTTTTTTTTCTTAGCATCATAATAAGTGACATGCCAAATTTTGCCAGAGTAGAATGTAGGTAGGCTGTTAGCATTGCTAGTTTGCATGTACATTTGTGTCTATGTTATCAAATTTATCATGGCTTCATTTATTTATGCCAGTGAGCTATGAACATCTTTTGCCTTTCTGTTTCCTACAGACTACTCTTTCATTAACCTACTCAGAAATAGCTCTTGCTGCACGTGGATTGCATCTCTCTATGAATCTTTCATCTAAGATTTTAAGAAAATGATTGGAAGAGATGCATGCCACTTTTTCCTTGGTAATAATTCTTGTGCAAGCAGGAGGATTCATTTCCAGAGTCATTCTTGAGGTATCGATCCATACAAGTGCAAATTTATGTTGAGTACATGTGGAGTGAGAAAGAGACAGGTGTAAAAGGAAAAAAAAATTCCTGTTAGGTACAAGGGTAATTTGTTTTAGTATTTACTTAAAACTACCAGTATAATAATTTTTTCTTGATAAGATCTGGTTGTAATAACTAATGGGAAAGTTGAAAAAAAGTTGACAGACCTTAAGATCCAACTCCCTCTATCTTGGTACATGCATATGATGGCTTTGTGTATCTAACACTGTTAATGCTGAAGCACACCTGTGTCTCTAAGATACTTATTCATTGGGTGTATTATTCTAATTTTGATAGAAACCTGGTTTTGTATATGTTCCAATGCATCGCTGTTTTTCAATTGTATTATCCTTTTATTGTATCTAATTGTGTAGCTTGGTCATTTTGGTACCATGAAATGCTTAGAAACCTTTATCTGATGCTTAACTTTCTTTTGTTGTCTTAGTCTTTTGGCCTTGTCAATGTTGGCTCAGAATCAAGTAAAGAGTGGGTGAGTCTGTGGAGGTTGATCAGGACAAGGTTTTTCAATTTATGCCATTCCTTTGAATCATTGCCCTTTTGATCTCACTTCTTGCCAAAATACCAAAAGGGCAAAGTGTCCTAACATGATTAAGTATTCATTGCTTGAACAAACTGTTAATCAGCTCTTTCATTCTAGGTGGTGTTGTAGAATATGGTCAGATTTGAAATCAAAAGGACATCTGAACTCCATAAGTTTAGCTTTCAAACGGAAGTTTATTTGAATATGGAAGGATTGGTTTGATAATGATATTTCTGGGATTAGTATGCTCTTTTATATCTATGTAATATTGATAATAAGAGAGATGAGAGAGAATATATACAAATAATACATGTATGCTTCTGTTTTTTGGAATTTTAAATGTGTCACTTCATGACAATCATTGACTAGGAAACCATGTCAAGTCTGGCACTTCTAATTAAATGTCTCAAGTCTAAACTAGCATCATGACAGATCTTCTAAATTTATCAGACTACGAGGCTATTAGTCTTGCTGATATTTATTGTATACATAAATACAAAACAATATTGTAATGTCATTAACATTCAAATTTATTGGCCTTCAGATTCATTAAAACTTAGCACATCAGCTTTCCCCAGACACCCAACATTAGAAACCTGTTTCATGCCCAGATGACATTGTTTACCTGATATGGTTGAAGATGACCTTAGTAAAGCCAGGCCAAATTGTCAAATTTTTCAAGAATCTGGGAATCAATACTGAATAATAAGCAGTTTGATCATCCATATTGTATTTTAGTAAGTTCTTAATTGACTTCCTATTTTTTTGCAGATACCACTTGTCCCAACAAGTGAATCTCTTCCTGAGAGGCCTGGAGAACCTGATTGTCCTGTAAGGAGTTTGATTTATCCATGTCCTTTTGTTTGCGTTGCTTGTTCCATGAAGCCCTCTTTTTTTGTGTCTAATTTATATTATTGTTCTTATGATGTCTTCTAGTACTACATGAAGACTCAAAAATGTAAATTTGGATCACGATGCAAGTTCAACCATCCTAGGGACAAAAATGCATCTTCTGGTGAAGTAGGTGGGGAGGTAGGCTCCTGGCATCTGCTTTGTACGCCTACTGGTTTTCAACCCTCCTTCTCTTTCTCTCTTTCTCTCTCTAACACATCCCCACTCACCCACACCCACACCCACACCCCTTTCCTCTTTATCCGTATTTATTTGATGGAACTGCAGGGCTCTGATATCTCAGTGTTACCAGAGAGGCCATCAGAGCCATTTGTTCGGTAAAGTTTTTTTTTTTTTTTTCCAATTCCTTTATGGGTTATTTGTTTTTCTCCTTAATGTAAACTTCAAATATTTTGCAGTTCTATGTGAGGACTGGGAAATGTAAATTTGGTCCAAGTTGCAAATTTCATCATCCAAAGGATCTTCAAACGTCACCAGATGGAGAAGGTACTGGAAATGCAAGGCAGATTGAGTCAGAGACAGATGATGATGCAGCAGGCGGAGATCCAAAGTCAGCAAGGGCTCATGATTTAGTTACCCCTGCTCTGTTGCATAATTCAAAGGGACTGCCCTTACGTCCGGTAAAGTCATACTCAAATGTTTGTGTTTTTCTGGTCAAATTAAAAAAGACTAATGATTGAAAACTGGAAGTTCCCTTTTCATATAGAATTAACTTTGAAGGAGTTTGTTCAGGATCCTATATAGCAATTAAAATTGATTGCTTGTTTGGCATTACAAGAAACTATGTGATATCTGAATATTTTCTGAACTCTGATGTTTTTTATATTCTATTTATCTGGTGTTTATAAAAATTCTTCAGATACCATCATTTCTGCTTTGCATCTCAGGTATAGAAGTAATCAAGATTTTAGATCCTGTGTGATTGGTTGTCTAAATTCTTGTGGGATTGGTTATCTTGGTTTTTCTGTGAAATCGGAAGTGCCAATGTCCTGTCCTCTCTTGGGATGGAGGGTGTTGCATAACATACCAACTAGGATGCTAGGACTATGGCAGGACAATCTTATCCCGACAATCTATAGGACTTTATCCCATCCTTGCATCCCAAAGGACAATCCATGTTTGTAATAACAAGTCAGTGATTTGCTTAAGTAATTAAGATCTAGTAACTGTTTTTGATATTTGTATGATAAATGGCATTGTTTTACATCTTGTGTTATTGTAGGGTGAAACGGATTGTCCATTTTATCTCAAGACTGGCAGGTAAATGTTTCAGCAAGATTACTTCTTGTTACAGTCCCAATCTTTTTCTGTAGTATTTAAGCATGTTACCACCTTACTTTCTGTTTCTTATTCAGCTGCAAATATGGTGCTTTTTGCCGATACAACCACCCAGACAGAAATTGTACGTTATTTGTATTTTAATTATTATGCACATGGCTCTCTGGATGTAAAATGTTACTGAATTCCTGGGTTTATCTATATACATTTTAATAGTAGTCATTTGGATGGGTGTCTTATGCAGTAATAACTCCACCATTGGCATCTGCTTTAGGACAAGCTATTATGCCTTCACAGCAACTAATTTGCCTTTTGGAGTATTAAATCCAGCTGCTAGCCTTTTACAGAATCTAAATCTGCAATCAGCCCAAGCATCAGTAAGACAAGGAACTAATATTAGCTAGCATGATGGTGTTGTTTTTGATGAATAGTTAGTTATTCTAGATGCACTATTATATTCCAAATTGCATATAATTAGCAGCTGAGCTTATACCCCTTTTACTGGTGCAGTTGGGAGCTGTTTCAACTATCTATCCTCAAAGGCCTGGAGAAATTGAATGTGATGTATGTTATCAATAAACTCCTCATGCCGATCTACTTATTGCATCAAGAGCCCATTTGACACGAGGACCAATTGCATGTGTACCCAAGAATGCATCTTTATATGCAGTCTATTTATGGGATATCACATATTCTAAATTACTAATATGTTACTGAGATCCACATGCAACCATATCAAATGCTTTGGTGTATCTGCTACCTATATGTCTGCTGTTTGTGTGCCCACACTTTATGTAGCTGTATGCTGACTATTTAGCAATAGCAATTTAACTTGTATCAGCAATGACAAAATATTTGTTGCCACGTAAGATTTTTCTCCTTATCAGATGGCTTTTCTAGTTCATAGTATATTATGTTGTTTTATGATTCAGCTACCTTGACCTTGTTCATCAAACCAATATTTCTTCTCTGTCAACCCTCATACAGTCTCTCTTTCTCTCATGCTTGCTTGCTTTTATAGCCATGTCAGCACAACTAATTAAGTGTCAAGGATGCTGGTTTACTAAATTACTCTTACAATTGAGGATGCAGTACTATATGAAGACTGGACTGTGCAAGTTTGGAGAAAGATGCAAGTTTCACCACCCTATTGACCGGTCAGCACCAACATCAGATGCAAAGCAGACTCTTCAACAGACTCTTCAACAGAATGTCAAGCTTACCCTTGCAGGGCTCCCAAGGAGAGAGGTAATGTGTTGACCGTCGAATTAAACTTGTTTAATAAGTTATCTTCTATTCATGGGATTGGAAGTTAATTCACTTGATAATCATGTTGTCACTTTCTTTTCACATTGGTTTTGCAAATCAACTTCTTTAATATGTGGTCTTGTTTTGTACTTACCTATTGTTTCGGCTTGCATGTTCTTCATTATGAATTAACATGATCTGAATTCTGTCATGAATTAATTGTATTTGTGTGTGTGAGGGTGCCAGATATTGCTTATTTTGAAATACACAGCTGGGAAAATATAATGGCGTGCTGTCATTGGATGTCTCACATGGACCATACCAATATATCACTTACATCTCCAAAATTAAATATTATGGCACCACCTATTCCGGTCTTGTCTGATGACTTGCTGTTTATTGTCCTGTCTTCTTTGCTGAAGTTGTGTGATATGCATCTTTTATGCATTCGCATCACCTTGACTTCCTGTCATTTGTATGGTAGTCAGCACTTGCATCAAGTGTTGGTCCTCAACATGAATGTTACTTTAGCTCTTGCTCCAAATGGTAGATTACCCGGAGCCCCAACCATGAGAAGTCTTCCCATTCTCCTGCTGGGCTTCCATATTGTAAATTATCACTCCATTTGGAGCATAATTTTGCTGTAACTAGTATTTCTCTGAGCAAATAGTTATTTCCCGTCTTTGAGTTGGTAAGATGCAACTAAATCTGTTCAGCTAGTTAAAAGATTGTATGGTATATAAAATCCAACTCCTGAATGCCTCTCCTTGTTTGCATTTATGAATCATTCAAGTTGGCATGGTACAACAACTTACCATCCTATATTAATGTACCCACTTCGTTCGATCCTTACTCCAAGGATGAGAAAAAAGTGCACTTCCTGCAATTGGAAGTATATTCATTAAATTGCATGGCCAATAAAGGAAAACTTAAAAGTTGAATGGTGGATCACAGCCATCCATGCTACCTCTCATATGTGCATTGCATGTGCTAGAATCTAGTTACATTCTGGTGGTTCATCAAGTGTTGATTTTACATAAAAAAGGAATTGTATATGGTATTTTCTGATACAAGCATTTGTCCTAATTGAATTGATGGTAGAAATTCACTAAAGGTGAGCCAATGACGCTCAGTGGTCTTGTTTCTTATTCAATACGTTACAAGGTCCTCTGAGATTCAAATCCTCTGATGTAGGGGCATTTCGGATCCTAACTGCTATGCGGTGGAAAATTTTTTCTAATCATTTGTGGTAACCATACATACTGATTGAATGGTGAAGGGTTTGAACCACTGATCATGAAACCACTGTTATTGCAGGGTGCTGTTATCTGTTCCTTTTACATGAAGACAGGCACATGCAAGTTTGGTGCAGTATGCAAGTTCGACCACCCACCACCAGGAGAGGCCATTGCTATGGCAACAACTCAGGGAACTGGAAGCGGGACTAGTGCTGGTGTCTCTTCGGCCGATGGTTGGGAGAACAAGGATTCAGCTCCAACTGCTGAGGGACAGTAGTAAGACGACGGCAATATTCGTCATTGTGTCTGCGGGATTTTCCTTTGGGCAACTTCTAGCTTTTTAGGATTGTCACTTTTTTACTGCTGAGGGACAGTAGTAAGACGACAATGCTGTGGTGGTATGTTTTCAGCTATGCTATGCAGAAAGGAGCGTGACCCATTTTATCCCTTCCAGTAGAGGGTAGGGATCTAGGTTGTTGTTGTCATATTATAGGCAGGGCTGTGTTAAGAGTGTGCTTAAGCATTGACAAGTTCCAATAATTCGTATTGGCTTTGCTGATGAAGGCGAAACTATCTGCATTAATTCAACGTCATCATTTCTATTGCTAAGAAGCCAGTGTTAACAGCCGATGGTGGCCGCGATGCGTGCTTGCTGGTAACGTTTCGCTGCAGAGCACAAGAAAGTCACGTTTTTTATTATTTCTTATTTTGTATGTGGGGCCGTCCAGACGGATTCTCTCGTGAATGGCAAGCAAGTAATCCGTGCAAAGGTTATGTGACGGGAACGTTGGTTGCTTTAAAGGAGTGGGACTGGTGTGATCCTATGAGCCGTGCGCGGCCCTTCCCTTGTGCGGCACCGTCTTCAGACATCGCTGCTCTTTTCGTTGGTTGTATGTTGAAGCAGCAAATACGTCACGTTTCGGGATGCATATTGTTCAACATAATATCCTTGTTGCCAGCTAAGTTCCTTCTTTAGAGAAAGAACCACATGTCTAACCAACCTAAAGGGTTGTCTGAAGAAAGAGAGATTATATTTCTATGACAACCTTTTATTCTTAGAAATCAAAGATTAATACTCCTTGGGATGGTAATTTCCTTCAAGTCCATAAGTATTCACCCATCTTCATTTCATTAAAGTGGGAATGAAGGTTAAAAAATGGTTATAAGCAAGGGGATATGAAGGTTAAAAAATAATTATAAGTATGGATATAGTGGCATATGGCAATATCCATTATGGGTATGAAAAGGATGTCCTTCAATCCCATTCAGTTGCAGACTCGTTATACAATAATAACAACAACAAAATTTTAATCCTAAATTAATTAAAGCTGGCTTACAAATTTTTTTTCTTCGTTGTGCTATATTTTGAGTCATATATTTATAAGATACAAAGATTTAAGAATCTCTTTTATCATTTTTTTAATGTAATTTTTGATCTATTTTATGTCTTTTTTCTTTTATAATGTCATACCCTTACACTCATTAGTAAACTACTTAAAATAACCTTATTTGCTAACATTGTTTCAAACTTTTAATAGATAACTTTATATAGTTAATACTAATTATTCTTATTTTTAGTGTATTACTAGATATTTTGATTTTATTTCTATATGGTTTGATTGTGGAGACTATTCATGAAATATTTATTTTTCTTTTTTTGTTAATATTATGGAAATTTGAAATACATTTAAGTAGATTTTTTATTGTAATTATGTTAATGTTATTAATAATGATGAAAATTTAATTATGTTTCGTTAATATTAAAGTTATATAATTTTTATGATTTTAAACTTTAAATTTTGTTGAAATTAATAGCTAGAAATTAATTAAACAAGAAAAATATTTTAAAAGAACATGTGGCTGATGCATTGTGGGTAGTAGGTATGATGCAGATATGGATAATTTGATGGGTATAAATATTACATCATCCTCATGGGTTTGGGTATTTATATGGATATAAAATTTTTATACTAGTGGGTATAGGAAGGGTATGGATATAAATTTTTCTAACGAATATGTGTGACACTGCTCTACTTAGAGCAAGTATGTAGGTAAAAAGAGTAAGGATATGATTGTGAGGACATATGCTAATACCCATTAGAGATATAAGATGGGTATAGACTTAATATCCCCATTCCGCTTCACCCTATTCCATTCCGCTCCATACCATATTTATTATACCGTTACTAAAATTACTTAATTACCTTTATTTACTAACATAATTCTAAATTTTTAATAAAAAAACTTTGCATGATTAATATTAATTATCCTTATTATTAGTATATTACTAGATATTTTGATTTTATTTTTATGTAGTTTTATTGTAGAGACCGTGCATTTGCTTCTATATATTAATATTTTTTATTGATATTATGGAAACTTGAAATTTAATTATATTAAAATTCTTTAGAATTTTTTATTATAATTATATTGATGTTATTATTAATTATTAAAATTTAATTATGTTTTTTAATATTAAAATATATGTTGTTATAACTTTAAATTTTAAATTTTATTGAAATTATAGATAGAAATTAAATAAATTTATTTAAGTAAAAAAATTTAAAAGAATATGCGGTAGGCATGAAGTGGGTGCGGATATGGTATAAATTTATCTGATTGCTATTCTCTTAATTTTTTAGTTCTTAGTTACTTTATTTAAGAATTTGCATGAAAAAATTTATTTTAAACCATCTTTTAAGCAGCAAGAATATGAAACATTACTAGCCTATCTCAATCAAATAATAAGTAGTGTGTCTCTTGGTTTGCGTTAGCTGCCAAGAGCTATGGCATGCGTGCTCGTACTGGTGTGCATCACGGCCAATCAAGCAAGGAATCTTAGTTTGGTTAGCTGTCAAAAGCTTAGCATGCATGCTCATACATTGATCATGGCCATGCATCCGTTGCGCCTCTTTATGCACCCGAGGCGGTGCACAAAACTTTTCCATCCCAAATTTAGGATAAGAATTAAGAAGGCCTTTGTTCCCATGGGAGAGGGTTCTCAGAAGAGTCTCCTATACCAAAGATGGCCCAAGTGACCACTGGGCCATAGCTATCTTAATAAGCCCTCTTTTCCTGTAACCAAGGGGGGGTCTTCACGGGAAAGATTATCACACGAGTCATCGCCAACGCCGTAGGTAATATTTATTGGTATTTAAGTAATTTGTTATCCAAGACAAGGGTGATCCAGTCAATGTAAATGTACTCGTGCACATTATATGGCTTCCGCTAATCCGTCCCCATCGATCAAAAAGTGCTCTCTTTCCTTCGATCTCGAGCCAACGATCTATTCTTAGGTTCCAAGCAATGATTTTACTGCAGTCCCCGTCCAGATTTCTGCTTCAAATCTTGCAAGATCGCGTCCAAAGGTTACCGACTCTCTCTCTTCTACGTTCGTTCCTTCCCCCCCCCCTCTCTCTCTCTCTCTAATCATAGCTCGCTCTCTTCATCGATCCTTTTTTTAATGCAACTGTTCAAAGCGAACTTGGATCGTTCTTTTCCGTCAAATTTCGCAAACGGCGGTTCTTATTGCTCTATTTTCTCACTCTAGATATTGCCTTATTGCACCAATTGATAGAAAAACGTCAATTTGAAAAAAAGAGAGAAAAAACTAGGGTTTGTGCATCACATCTAGGGCTGCCGTGGACCGAAAGATCTATTCTTTTATACTTTTTGACATCTAAATATGCCATTTGCTGCAGTCCAGAGAAGGGGGTGGATCTTGATTGCCATTCCGTTGAATTTGACGATGTCCGCTATCATATCCAGGTGATCTTAAATTGAAAAGATTTGTTGTGACATTTAGTTGATGCTTGGGTTCAAAGATGCGATTTTTTGGTAAAATTTTGGTGTTGATGAAAGATCTGTCTGGATCGCAGGTCTCCATGAAGAAACCTCAGGTGATGGTGCTATCGGTGTCGCTGCCCACTCCACCACCGGAAGCCGTTTTTTATAGTGGGCTTCCAGTTGGCGCCATTGAGGCTATTAAGGCGGCGTATGGGCCAATCGTGCAAATTCTTGATCCCCCGAAAGATGGATATAATCTCACCATGAAGCTCTATTTGTCGAAACTTCCACCAAATGAAGGTTCTGCGAGTTTCCTTTCCAAGGTCATTATGAGCTTTTGCTATGATTGAGTGGAAACATGGCGCATTGAATCCATTGGTTGATTTCCTTTGTGAACCCATATTGATAATTCCATATTGTTACTATTAATTTTTGCCATCTTGATAGAAAGTTTGAGTTGGCATTTTATTATTGCAGTTCAAATTAACATTTTTTTAGGAAATAGCTAATTTTTTCTTGCTAGTTTTGTTCATCTAGTAGTGCTATAATATAGCAATAATAGTAAAGTTTTTTAGAATATGGATATAAGCTTCTCCATAGAGTTTGGAAAGGCATTTTAAATTTTATTGAGGTATTTAGGAATTGTTATTTTGTTTAGACGTGAACTTCTGCAACGGTACTGTTGCTTTCAAATGGAAGAAATGTGGCTTCCCTAATCTAATGAAAGGTTCTGTGTTGAATAGGTAGAGACTTTGAAGCAACTCTAAGACTTGAAGGTACAATTGAAGTAAATAAAGGTTGCTAATAACTTAAGTGGATTGACTTGTTGTGAATTGGGAGCAGAAGATTTTATAAATGGGTCATATTTGTTGTTAACGATGAGAGGGCATGAACATAAGACAACATATAAGGCAGTGGCCTGTATTCAAAATGCTCATCTAAGAAAAGGAAAAAATAGTATGTGTCAACACCGTAGCAGCTTGCATGATATTTGCATAAGTTGTTGGTGCATCTGTGCATTTGCAAGACCTGGAAAGAAGTTGAAGACAATATCCACCTAAAAATGGCATTTGATGTAGGTGGTGCAAAATATGTTGATTTGGCTTAGACTGCTGAAGGAGAAGGGTTAGAGAAAAATTTGAGATTACGTGTGTAATGAGCAAAGCCTAGGTTGCTAACATAGTTAATTTGGTTGTAATTAGATTTGTTGACATTGTGAAGGAGATTTTGGATAGGAATGCAATGATGTAGATTTGATATAGTTTTTAAGGATATTTAAGGACAAAATGGCTGATACCAAATGAAACCCTAAAGGCAAGATCTAGAGGTAATACCTGATTCTTTTGTAAATCAATACGTTGTGAACTATTTATTGCCAATATCTTAAGACTTGATTGCTTGTAGAGAAGGAAACGTATGTTCTGTGGTATTTATATATATCACAGAACTTTCTTTTTTTGAGGGGAGGGATTGGTATGGGGAAAGAAAGTATAATTGCTATTGACTGCCCACTGAACATTGGATCCGTTCCTTGCTAGATGGTCAGGCTTTTGCTTATGTGAACCTGTCAATTGCTTTGGAGAAACCAACTAATTGCTCTTGAATAACTCCATTTGGGAGATTAAATTTCAACCTATCACATGTGATACAAGTGAATCTAGAATTTTGGGTTGTGTTGACTTGTGATGGGACTGGACAATTGTTTTTTGAGTTCTTGCTTTTGGTTTAACTATATTGGCCATTGGCTTCATTAATATGTTTCGTTGACCAAGGTTTTCTGTGTGTCATGTTGCTATTTACAATTCTCTCTACCCTTTCTAAGAATGATGTCCTTTTTAACTTCTTGTGATCAGTCTGCTTTTTTAAAGCCAGTTAGCTGTATCATATGGTTTGGTTATTTCTATTATCCATTATCTCTGGCCTTAAGCATTTCCTAATTAATGAGTTTCTTAACATTTTCATCACTTTAATTCTTTGCCTTTATATTATGTTGATTTATATTTTTGAAAAAAACTTTCTGTGATGCTCCAGAGCAAAGGCAGGCTCTTTTAATGAAAATTGCATCTGTGAGAGAAGTTGTGTTAGGTGCTCCATTGCGGGTAGTCTTGAAGCATCTTGCATCAAAGATGGTTGCTCCTAATGTTGATCAACTTGTTGCTCTTGTGCACCGGCCTAAGGAATCTTTTTTTCTTGTTCCCCAGGTATAGATATTCTTATATGTAAGTTTCTTACTCTGCCTATTTTGGCATGCCTTGTACGTATGCTTCACCAAACAAGACAAAAGAAGAAAAAGAAAAGAAAAAAAGAAAAGGGAGTCTTAGATGACCTTGCATTCATCTATTCTAGAGCTCTTTGGAATATTTATATGTGCACAACTCCATGTCTATCTTTTGTCTGATGGGACAGTTGACTTATCGAGTACTAGGTCTTTGCAGGAAATCTGCAGTTAGTTTCTGATTTCTAAAATCCATCATGTTGATAGTGTTAAAGAAATTTTTCATAGATTAAGAATTCCAGATGCTTTTGTTACTTATTTATAACCTGGATTACACCCTAGCCAAGAGCTATGGTTTTAGAATCATGTAAATCATATTTTTGTGATCTGGTCTTTGACAGGCGGAAAAAGTAACAGTGGTGTATCCTATGAGGTTCCAGGATTCAATTGATATTGTTTTGGCAACATCCTTCTTGCAGGTAAATGGGTCTTCGCAACCTTCTAAAACTGCATGCAGCATTATTCTGATTATGTATTGCAAGAAAGAACTGAATTTCATCTAATTCGAGACAAGTATGCTTGAGTCACAACTTTGATGGAATGATAGAAAGATCTCGCAATCTTTACATGTAATTTCCTGCCAGGATTAGTGGATTGGAATACAATACAGTATATTTTCATTACAGCATGTTTTTATGTCTCTATGGTTTCTATGTTTTGTCATGTCAAATCAAAGATTCAGTTGACAACCACAGTCATGGTCCTGCCCATGGAGTGTTTTTGCAATTCCTAGTTGCTGGCTTCTTGGATTCTTTTTCACAATTTCAAGAATTCATGTCACAGATTGACCTTGGTTTGTACCACCGGGCACAGATGGACAGCAACATTCCACTTTCCCCCCCCCCCCCCCCATTTTGCCTGCTGGGTTTGGATTGAGATCGGTAATATTATCTAGACTTATGGCTGATAAGAAAATTTTATTTTCAGGAATTTGTGGAAGCAAGGCGCACAGCTGCACTTAATAATGCCCCTCCTTGTATGTGGTCCCCATCACCTCCTCTTGAGTTGAAAGGAGCTCCTGCTCAAGCATTAACTGCAAATGCAGGATTTGTTACTTTCGGTAATTATTGACAATATGACCATGTATCTTCCTTTTCAGTCCTCTTTTTTTCATTTCTCTGACATTATTATTTATGCAGTTATTTTTCCCCGGCATGTTGAAGGCAAAAAACTGGACAGAACTGTTTGGAGTTTGTTGACATTTCATGCATATGTCAGTTACCATGTAAAGGTGATCTTTTTTAGCTAGCTTTCCACCTCTACTCAGAGCATGAATTTTGTTTTTAGTTTATATTGCAAGTCACATATGATTGTGTATAATTTTTACACTCTGGTACTTAGAAATCTTGAAATCTACACCTGCCCCCTTATATAGTGTTAATCTTGCCCTTATTAATACTGCATGGTACATGGCACAACTACACAAAATAGAGCCTTTATGTAGATTCGATGTTTCCATCTTTAGAATTGCTTACCATACACCATGTGTCCCTACTCTGAAGATGATATACAATGTTAGCATTGTGTTAGTGGAGCATTGGTGCTGTATTCTTAAAGTTTTTTTCCCCCCTTTGTGTGTGTGGAGGCATTTGAGCATTTTTTGTTAAAAAACTTTTTGTTCAACAGTGTTCAGAAGGTTTCATGCACACCAGAATGAGGCGTAGGGTGGAGTCATTGATTCAGGTAATGCTTGCAATCCCTGTAATTATTTGCATTGATTTGATGCTTGTTTTTATTTTTCCTTAAAAAAAAAAAGAAAAAAGATTTTATGCCCCTTCCATGGAACAAGAAAATGATCTGTAAATGTATCCTGTTATCTGCAAATTCTATGAAAGCTTTAAGATGAAATGTTAGGCCTCCTGTAAAGTCATTTCCAATAAAATCTGCAAGGACATTGTTGGAGTGTCTGAGAATTTGGGATTGAGTTGAGAAAGGATGAAGATTTGCAGAAGGGTGGCTGTAAGGGAAGGATATCAGATATTGCTGCAAGCTGACCTACCTGCAATGACAATTCAGCAGTTACAGATAACTATATCTCATTGGATGTTGTTTTACTGCTTACTAGCTAATCAAGCCAATTTGTAAAAAAATTACTAGATAAAATTATCAGTTACTAGGGGCCTATTGAAGTTGTGGTAACTATCGGAAGAAAATTGAAAATATGACTAGATAAATGGTCCTGTTGAAGTTGTGATTGTTAGAAATTAACCATTGCTAAAGATTGAATCCTTGGTAGGCATGAGTTTGGAGGTTTTGAGGCAATACTCTCATCTTTTAATGAAAAATTTTATTTTTAAGGCTCTGGCGAAAAAGACCTCATCTGGTGCTGTTTTCATATAACAGGCTCTGGATCGTGCAAAACCAGACACGGAAAAGTCAAAGAAGTTGGTGCAAGGGAAATCCTTTAAACGACTGGTTTGTGTCATTCTTCTCCTTTTATGTCAAAAATGAACTCTTATACCATGGATCGTTATTTTTCTTTCTTTTGATACAGAGTCTGAAGGAAGCACGGGGCAGTTAAAATCCACACAAAGGTTATGAAAGTTAGAAGTGGAGATGGAGCATCATTTCTCCATTGGCGTAGATCTGTTCTTTCAATGCCTGTGAGAGCCAGCCAGCTGTCATGTTGAGTTTGATTGTATCATTGCTCTGTTCTATCTTCGAATCACTTAACTGTAGGAGAGTAGTTTGAGAAAACAAATCAATCTGATTAATTAGGATTTTTGCTGAGTGATGGTGGTGCAGTTCACTTTAAAATATTGTTTTGCCTTCATGTAGGAGGGATTCTCCACCACTTACAACAGAGCATTTGAGGTAATTATCTCTTTCTAAAAGAAAATAAGAGATTGGTGTGAGGCTGTTTATTATGGTTTAGCAAGATGATAATTTCATATTAGGCGTCCCATTTTTCCTTATTGTTTCCTTTTGGCCTCAACCTCTACTGTAATAGCCCCGGCGATGCCCACCATGCTGCCCCTGGCCATCCTCGCCCTTCCTCCCAGTCTTCGTTCGTTTCTTTCTCCGTGGAATGCCATGCCATCCCCTTCTCGGATCTCTGGTATTTCCTTTGATATTAATAGTTGTGCTCTCTTTGACATGCGTCTGTAATTGTTTCAAGCTGAACAGAAACCAGTCATTTGCGGAACTTCTATCTTTTTTGTAATTTATTTTTAATTTTCTATAAGATGTTCTGTTGTAAACTTAATTGTATTAATCATGTTAATTTATTTCATCATACATTCCATCTCCTATTTAGCATATAAAGTCGGTGACATTTTTTGTTATAATTGTTTTGCTAATTCGCTAGACTTTATTGTATTTAAGTAAGAAACATTCATATCAATTTGTGTCATTAATGTAATAAACATCATCTGGCCATGCTGTGAGCCTGCATCTTAAGTTACATCTGTAAATTTGTAATTTTGTAATAGGTTATTTTAGCAGGCGCTTGAAAACTTTTCCAGCCTGCAGCCCGTGCCAAACTTGACTTCTCAAAACTATATCAGATAATAGATTATAGTGTCTAAAAAGATATGCTCACACCCTTGTGGTTTTTCACAATAATTAAAATCTACCGTTCCTAATTCAACTTTTTAAAACTGGACCTGGATTTTTAGACAATTAAAATATAACCATCAGCACGTGCTACAGGTGCCTATCATCCTTTGACGTACAGTAGTCAGAATGGTCAACAGAAGTTGGCTCGAGACGTGGATGTTCCCTTGAGGTGCTGTTCCCTGTTAAACTCCGACGTTATTCTTAAGGGAACTGCAACAAAGTGCGGCAAAAAAAAAAAAAAAAAAACAAAAGGAGGTAAGCCCTTGCGAGTGTGCCATCAAAGCTATAAAACAAAACGGTAGGCTCCACGGATTTAATATATATGGTATTTAATTTTTATCTCTTAATTTTGGACTTCAATAATAGGATACTTTTTGTTATCCGATAGGTATAGGCTAGGCTATTTTTTTTCTAAATCATGGAAGTGTCCTACTTGCTGAGTCAGCCTTTTCAGAGTAATCGTGCGCCTAAGGGAGGGTGAGGTTAGCCGCAGGCTTCCTCCTTCCCAAAGCAACAAGCATCCACAAATAAACACCACACACACCCAACCACACAAGCATGTACAGGGTAAAGATACCCCAATCCCTTTGATTAATATAATCTCAAGAGGATACAAAGTGAACCTTTGCCGAAGCACTTACAAGAAATCTCTTGAAGACCTCTCCCACTTACTTTGCCTTAAGCTACAAGATAACCCTCCCGCAGCCCATTGATCGCCCGTAGGAAGACTCCTCGATGGCCGATCGTGTCTTCTCCCTCAACCTCACGCTCGCTCAAAGGTGAAAGTTGAAGACTATAGATTGCCTTCCAATGAAGACCTGCCTCCTTTTTATAGTTGGAAAGCTTGCTGTCCGCTCAGCATCAAAACAGCATGAAAACTCTGTAAAAGCACTGCCTTGGCCGCTACCAGGCTGGGCGTGTGCACCAGCTTGGGCGCTGGCTAGGCTGGGCGGGCCCATTTGGCTCGCATCCGCCCAGCGTGGGTGCTGCACAGCTCCGTGTATGGGTTGCACGCCAGGCTGGTTGTCCGCTATCCTGGGCCACGCGCCAGGCTGGGTCATGCGCCAGCATGGACCATGGACTCTCTGCGTCGGGCCCGTGTCGCACGCGCACGTGCATAGCACGTGCGTCGTCGTCCCTGCTTGCCAAGCTAGACGCGTGCCAAGCTGGGCATGTGCCAGCCTAGGCATGCATGCATGGCTGGCCGGGGCAGGCGGCCAGCCAACGTGCACACTGTTAGTCTGGTCGAGCGTCAATCTGGCACCCGCCAAGCTGTTTGCCTGACAGCCCTGCCGAATTGCCAATTGCCAAATTACCAAAGAAAAAGAGAAGATAGATGAATCAAAAAGTTACTTTTACTCGTAATCAAATTTATATTCTGATTACGAGTTCTCATAATCAGAAATACTCTACTCGTAATCAGAAAGCTACTCATACTGGTAATCAGAAAGCTACTCCTACTTGTAATCAAATTCATATTTTAATTACTTCTACTCGTAATCAGAAAGTTGCTCCTACTCATAATCAGACCTTCCATATATTTCTAATCCAATCCGTGCACACCCTAACGGCCACCATGGGTGAGCCATGTTATAAGAGGATTAACATTCTACCGAGTTGTCCCTTGGGGGATCAATGGGGTAAATTAGTCGTTGGAGAATATTGTGCAAGACATGGGTGCCCTTTTGGACCGAAAAATGTCCCTTAGCTGTTCAGTCTAGTTTTTTCACTGCGTAAAGTTGTTCATCTCTTTCCTCTCACCGGCAATATAAATCTAAATTAACACATTTTCTAAACGAGCATTGCATTGCATAACTGGCAAGCAAGTGTTTCAATGCCAAATAAAATGTTCATTCTTTATTGAAAAAAAAAATAGATTCTAGAAGTTTTGAAATAATAAAAAGGAAATAAGTCACAAGGATTGGAGTTAAAAATAGATATGGACAACTCTGTCCGTCCCAACAGATCCAAGACTTTAAGATTGTAATGAATGATAATAATAAAAATAATAAAAGGAGGAAAGAACTTTACCGATGAGAAGGTAGTCGAAGGATGATGATCTCAGGCCAAGGGAACGTAAAAGAGGACTCAAGCAAAAGAAGGTAGAGGAGAAGGACGTACAGGGGAGAAGAGGTGTTGAACTTAAAAAGAGACACTATAAGAAATTTAATTTTTAGCGATGCCTAAAAAGCATCGCTAAATATAAGAAATGCATCGCTATATAGGTTTATCGACGCCATTGTGATGCCAAAGAACCATCGCTAAACAATCGGTTGGTAAAGGTAAATGCATCGCAAAGGTGTCACTAAATAGCGATGAATAAAATGCATCGCTAAATAGTGATGCCTTTGTCAGGCATTTTGTGCATTGCTAAATAGTGACGCCTTTGTGACGCATTTTGTGCGTTGCTATTTAGTGACGCCTTTGTGATGCATTTTGTGCGTCGCTATTTAACGACGCATTTGTGATGCATAAATGTGTTGCTAAATAGCGACGCATTTTGTGTGTCGCTATTTAGTGATGCCTTTGTGATGCATTTGTGCATCGCTAAATAGCGACGCCTTTGTGATGCATAAATGCTGTCGATCTGCGGCCTGCTATGCTCTGATATATGCAAGCTGCTGCTGAAGCATCAAATGTGCTCCTACTATGCTCTGAGGTCGATAAGCTGCTGCCGAAGCTCGGAAGTATGCTTATTGAACTCCTACCGAACTTGATCCGTAATGTCAGCAGGAATATCGCTGGATCTGGTATAGTGAACAGGAGCCTAAAACGGAAAAGTATCTAGAAGCTTTGGTGCCCATACCATATACTCTACGGTCGTGTGGCTGGGCACCAACACTTCCAAGAATATCAATCGAGACTCCTATGGTGAAAGCTCGATGGACGTCTCCCCATCAGTAGAATCAACCTGTGATGCCTAGGAGAGCTGCTCATCCACCCATGCTTAGGAGAAATAGAAAAAATGGTTATAGAATCAATATCATAAGTATGCAAATTAAAAATATTCATAAAGTTTTTAGAAGCAAATCCTAACTCCAACTTGCTGCGACCGTACATCGACCTTGAAACCGCCCTTCTTTGTATGTGTCGCCTTAAACAAACGATACTCTTCTGGGTCTGTGCTCTGCTGCATAGTCTATAGAAACAAAAAATAGATAATAAATATAAGTATTTGTAAATGAAATTAAAAGTAAATCGGTTAATTATGTTTTATAACCAAACAATGTCGATGCTCCGAATGGAAATGGAACCCAAGGTGTGGCAGGAGAGACCCATGCCAGGACCGCCTTCTCGGATCGGCGGTTCATGCTAGCTGTGGAGGACCTCAGTGCCAGGCCTCTGACTACTACACTACTGCCACTCATGCCATATATCCTCCAGCAAATGCATAGGACGCTGACCGAACCTCCCCCAATGATGAAGCATGTCGAGTATCGTCGTGTAGCTAAGGCATCCCATGCTGACCTAATGGCGTCATGGATGGCAGGGTCTCATGTAAACTGCTTTTGCATTAAAATAAAATGTTAGTTGCATACATAAAATAGAATTATTTATGCACATGACTAATTTAGGGTCATAAAAATATAGTTTACCTAAAACTCAGAAAAATAGAACTCTCTTGTGCCCGAAGATACGTGATGCCAGCCATAGCTAGTCGGATCAGCGCGCCTCTGAAATATAGCGCTGATCTGGCTCGACACTGTATGCTGCTCAATAAAACTACTAGCAAAACAGAAAGGATAATCAATGCATGTTTATAAATAATTAGCATAATCGTAAAAGAAATTATGTACGTATAGCCTATGTGCATCCAATACAAGTACATTGTGGCCCAAGGATGAAGAATTCTCCACCGTCTATATTGCTGAAGAAGCATCACGAGATGAATAGGCTGTGGTGACATTCCCTGTGGAGATAATGAAGGCTGTGTAGGTAGTACAGATCTGAACTCTCCTGCTGATGAGGTCGCTAGATTAGATGGGTCAATACTGTGGCATTGTTCACCCCATCTATTAGCGATGGATCTCCTCTAGCCCCTCATATTAAAAATAACAGAGATTCATGCAACCTAATTATGGATAATGAATGTATGTGTAAAATAAAGCATAAATAATTTTATCTTGCAATTGTCAATCTCTATGCACAGTCAGTTTCATTTGTGTCATCAATAATCAGTTCAACATCCGATGCTGAATCTGACTGTGATTGAAATTCATCTTCGTCGTCGTCCAATGAAACATTAACATCCTCAATTTCTTGGATATCATCGTCGGGTCTCTAAGTGATGTTTCAGGAGCAGATGTGTCATCCTCAATTATATGTATTTCCATCTCATCCTCTTGAAACGCAAGGGAATTAGGTGATTGAGTCGAATAGTTTTTAGCAAGCACGATGGTCGATCGTGCCATGATTTTTGAAACAGTCCACCAGTCTTGCTTGTCGTTGCGCAAGCTTGGATATCCGTAGTAATACACTTTTTCTCCTGCTTGAACCAGCTCCTTCATATTCACTTCTGTACCTTGATTGCCCGCATATCTTACACCACTTCAATCCTGAATCTTCATCCCAATATATCATACAATTGTTTAAACATCAGTCAATCTTATTCACTGGTAGATCAAGCCCAGGTAACAACTTCTTTGTTGAGTAAAAACTGTCCGCTGCAACATTATCACTTAGCACAACTTTCTTTATTAACCCAGCGACTAGATCAAAGGCCTTTTCGGATAAATGATGCTATGCCTTAATGTTCAACAAACGAGCAGCTAAAGACAATTGCGAATGGTTCTTGGATCCAAAATATAATTCTTGATTTGCAACACGCAGCATGTCATAAAATTGTTGTGCTTCTGGATTTGATTCTTCATTAAAAGAACTTCGATTGAATTCATAGAACGCTGCATTCATCACCATTTTTTCATATAGATTTTGATTGAATTCATTATCCGCTTGATTGCTTGTCTCAGCAATCATTCCCTCTGTTTCATGTGATAGTTCCACTTCATAGCCAGAAATAAATCCTTTTCTACAAAGATGAACCTTCAAAGTTTCAACAACTCTATAGGCTTTGTTTTGACACTTCTTCAAATTATAAAGGCATCTAATCAGAGGGCCATCCATTCAATACGGTTGGCTACAAGCAAAGGAAATAAATTCCTCCAAACCGTTGATAAAATCAGGATTAAGCAATCCATCCTTCAACCTTGCATACATCCAACAGTGATCTCCGCTCATTTTGGGATGACTTATATGAACACAACTTCTGTTTTTCAATGAAAATCAGTAAATTGATTCATTTATTCAAAGTAATTATTGTTGTTGGTAATAAAATGTAATAATTTAGAAGACATAACACTTAATTTCCGTATCATTTGAACAACAATAAAGGTCAACATCACAAGTCGGTACAAGGTTCAACACATCAGTATAGTGTTTCATGTTGCAAACTATTTTTTTAACAATGAAGTTTTACATTAAGAATGAGTCCTTTCATGTTTAAATATATAGTATTATTTTATACCAACATAATATAATTTAATAATATAAAATCATATATAATAATATAATAAAAATATAATATTACTAGATTATAATATTATGATAATTATAAATACTATAAATATTATGATTATATTATTATTTAATCTGTTGGATGGTCTTCACAGCATGGTTTGTTGCTGCTTGGACCACGGGATCATGTTTGGCACTATATGCCATCCCGATTGATACCTGATGTGGTTAGTAAAAGCCACGTGATAATCAAATGGTAATCGGCCCCTAGGCGATCCCAAGGCGGGTCCTAGGCAACCTCGATAGTAATCAGCCCCTAGGCGGCCCCAGGGTTGGCCCTTGGCCCTAGGTGGCCAGTAGTAATCGGCCCTTAGGTGGCCCCAGGGCTGGCCCTAGGCGGCCTCGATAGTAATGGACCCTAGGCGGCCCTAGGGCTGGCCCTAGGCGACCTCAATAGTAATCGGCCCCTAGGCGGCCCCAGGGCTAGCCCTAGGCGGCCTCCATAGTAATTGGCCCCTAGGTGGCTCCAGGGCTGCACTAGGCAGCCTCGATAGTAATCGGCCCCTAGGTGGCCCCAGGGCTAGCACTAGGTGGCCTCGATAGTAATCGGCCCCAAGGCGGCCTCAGGGCTGGCCCTAGGTGGCCTCGATAGTAATCGGCCCTCTAGGCGGGGGTCGCTTTTCAGAATCTTGCATATTTAACAGATAAGAGACGTCAATTTTGACATCATTCTCAAAGGATCCCAGCCAAAAAGTCATTAAAAAATTTAATGACTCTGGCTAAATAAGCATCAAAAGGCGATTGCCTACCATAAAGTACCAATCACTTTGAGTAGAAAAGCCACTAAGACCCAAAAAGTCATTAAAAGAATTTAATGACTCTGGCTAAATAAGCATCAAAAGGCGATTGCCTGCTATAAAGTACCAATCACTTCGAGTCAAGAAAGCCACTAAGGCCCAAAAAGTCATTAGAAGAATTTAATGAGTCTGGATAAATAAGCATAAAAGGTGATTACCTGCCATAAAGTACCAATCACTTCGAATCAGAAAGCCACTAAGGCCCAAAAAGTCATCAATAGAATTTAATAACTCTGGCTAAATAAGCATCAAAGGTGATTACCTGCCATAAAGCACCAATCACTTCGATTCAGGAAAGCCACTAAGGCCCAAAAAGTCATCAATAGAATTTAATGACTCTGGCTAAATAAATAAGCATGGTGTTGGAACAATGGATGCAGATCCAATCTGACCAGCTCTGACATTCTATCTGTAAGAGTGCTAATACATCATGATATTCAGACCTTAGCAAAGGGAGATACCGATAAAAGGGAGGTAAGAGCAAAGAGAGGGGAAATTTTAAGCCTGAAACAACCCACTTCTTTCACAAACATTCCTTCTTCTTAAAAAAAACTACTGTTGTGTTCCTGGTTGCTAACTTGGGCTTCGGAGGGTCATAAATGGAATCTCCAGTTGTGGGACTTCTTGCAGGACTCTAAAGATGAAGGAGGGATCCTGGTGCATCCCTGGAGTGACCGGGCATCAACAGATTGGCGTGCCAGGAAGAGGGGCCAGCAAGTGAAAGAGCTCGCCTTTCTTCAAGTCTTGATGGAGCCAACACATGTCCAGGAAGCTTCTTCCATTCCACTGGGGGGCATCCCATTCGGATGGACCCATTGGAAGCCGACTTTCCTGTTTCTTCACCACCATCGGCATCGGCCACCCCACATGAGCAGCTAGTTAATCTCACTCAACAAGTCCAAGCCCTCATTGGGTGGTCCATGAGTTACAGGAGAACGACCTGCCGTCGTTCATCAACAAGCTGGATTTCCTATACCACCACAGACTGCTACCCCGGCTAGTCAACATCAACACACAAAAGGTCCTCCCAGAAGGAACACCCCTATCATCAAGTTTCATCCAGGCACCATCACCAAGGAAGCCTCAAGAGGTCTCGGTCTCTTACTCTCCACTCTGGTGGTTATGAGCAATGGTGAGGGAAGGAGCCCCGAGGTTCGTATCATTGCCAGCTTTGTCATCCTACCTCTTCATCATCCGAATCGATAGGAGAAGACATCAATGACCGGATGGAGAGATGCTTGGAGGAGTAGAACCAGTGCTTGGAGGAGCTTAGTCAAAGGCTTCATGATCATTCGGGGGTGGAATATGATACTGCCCCCCTCTCACTTGCCGAGTCATGGAGGAGCGCATACCTCATCGATTTTGTCTCCCCCAACTAGACCCATATGATGGTACCACAGACCCATTGGACCATCTGGAAAGCTATAAATCCCTTATGCAAGTCCAAGGAGCCACTGATGCCTTGTTATGTATTGCCTTTTCTGCTACTCTTCGAAAGGCCCGTGCCTGGTACTCTAGGCTGCTCCCGCGCAGCATCGACTCTTTTCAGCAGTTGGAGAAGGCCTTTTTGGCGCAGTTCGATACCTGCCGCAAAATCTCCTGAGTGGCAGATAACCTCTTCTTCGTCCAGCAGAAGGAAGCGAGTTGCTAAAAGACTTCATCGCCCGATTCAAGGCAGCGGCCCTTGAAGTATATTATTTGGATGATGCTATGGCCACTTTGACTTTGAAGCGGGGGCTCCGTCCCTCTCGCTTCACTTATTCTCTAGATAAAAGACCGCCTAACTCTTATGCGGAGCTCCTGGATCAGGCGCACAAGTATATCCGTGCTGACGAGGCTGACCACACCCAGAGGGATGCTGATAGAGTGGCCGGCAAAAAACCGGTCGAGAAGTACCAAGCAGACTTCTTCCTAAGAAGCCCGAACCCCGCGCGGTCAGATAATTGTGCCAAAACCTGCCTACTAACATCTCTCCTCGCCCCGAGATCTCATATTCTTATAGAGATTGAAGGTGAGCCCTATCTCCGGCGCCCACCTTTATTGAGGGCAGATGTCGCCCGTGACCGGAGCCGCTACTGTCGTTTCCACAGAGACTATGGTCACGATACCAACGAGTGCCACAATTTGAAGTGTACCATTGAAGAACTCATTCAACAAGGCTACTCAGAAAGTTTATCAAGAAGGGAGCTCCGGTCTTCCCACCTTTGATGGGCCCCCACCTGCTCAGGCATGTAGGAAAACTTGCTTTTCCTATGCACAGGATCTCAAGGTGGAAAGCATGTAATTCAATTTTAATATTCACATTGAATATAAATTAAAGCATATTAGCAAATCTAAAATTTAAGAGTATAAAAATAAGTTTAAAATAATACCTCTCGATGCGGAAGCTATAGATGACGAACGTAGCAGATCTGATCTGCAGAAGAAGTTCCTACTCGTGCCTCGCAAGAGCCGCACGCGCCGCTCCTCTATATCACATGCACGCCTGATGTATGTAGACAGGAGGAGGAATCCTAGAACAATGGAAGGAGAACTCTTCTCCCTAAGAAGAGACAATCTCTTCTTGATTGGACTTCTTTCTGACTTTCTGTGATTGTTGACGATCAGCTTTCATAGAAAAATCTATGCCAATTTTCTTCTCATCTCTGTTCCCCTTTCTGCTTTGTATTTTATATACACCGTAACGTTTACGATCGTATTCTCCTAAAAATCTTTTCTCACCGTAATCCTTTCGTAACGGATCAGATCAGATAAGATAGGGATCTTATTCTTTCATAAAACTACTTTTAAAACTAATTTTGGATTTTATTTTTATGTAGACTTGAAGAGCTCGTCGAGAGCTTTCCAACGCACTGACCGATTCGAAATCGGAGTTCAAACAGAGAAGATATGAATAAATAAAGATAAGAAGCAAAAACTCACCGTTGCACAGATCTTGACACACACGTGGCGCATGCACGGCGCACCACATGTCGCGATCAAGAGTCTGCGTGACAGTAGAGGGTGGCACACGTTAGCCCACTGCTAACGTGCGCCACAGATACTTTAATTAATTAATTTTTTTAAAACATAGAATTGATCCAAACAATTCCGTTTGAAATCCAAATTCAAATCCGAAAGAAGCTACTTGTAGCTCTTGAACCATACTTCGCATTGGGCCTATCCGAGCTCCAATCCGAAGTGATTTATGAATTCAAAATTTATAAATAAACTTTCAGAGGCTCTATTGAAAATCCAGATCGAACCACTTCGAACCCGGATCCAAACCACTCTGTTGTTGGACCAACCATTGGTCCATGGTTCAAATTAACTTCATACCAGATTCATATCATGTCCCAAAATTCTATTTGAGTTACTGACTAACTCAAATCACCCTCGAAGTAGGTGCTGCCGCTAATGCCTAGTGCTAGCTAGACATAGCCAGAACAAACCCCGTATGACCCATTTGATTGAGTCCCACTCAAATCAGTGATCACGCTTGCGTACAAGTCATCCGACTATGTGCGTGACTCCATAGGTTCGAACCTAAACCGGTAGCATAGGAACGCTTCCTATACTAATCGATGTGACCATCTAGCCATGGTTCCCAACGTTCGGATAGATCGAATTTGCACAAGGCAACATTCAGGAACCCAGGCTATGGTTGCCGCATAATTCATCCCCTTGTCCTAGTACTCAGGGCGAATACGGAGTTAACTGCCAACTCCGAGTAAATCACCCAAGTATGTTTCAATGCAATGAATCTTGTGACACCTCACAAAGATTACCTTGGCCAAGGTTTTGCTAAATTGAAACATAGTTCGAGCACTCTCTCTAATACTTAGAGTGGACAATCCCATCTTGACTCATCACTGACCCAATAAGTACTTGATTGCGCCCAGCAACCTTCCGTCACCGGATTAGAAATCCGGGTGGTCCAGTGCCTAAGTACAGTGAGTTACTTATCAAGTCAACATGATAGTCTCATGTCAAAGGGACACTTATACCCATTGCCTTTCTGTGAGTTGCTCCAGGCAGTTGAGCACTCAGCAGAGGTGAGTCACTGTTCAGTGAATGTACTCCTACACTCACCCGCATGTCATACCAGTGTTATACACTCTTTGGTTTAAGAAAACAAACCAACCCATATGGCACACAACGACCTACACTTGATTACGTCGTCGTCTAGGTAACAACGTATCATTTGGCCGCGAACAGATTTAAGAGTTACTCAACAATTCCTCCATTGTCAAATACATGTAACTCTAAGGACTACAACATATTAAAATTATACTGGAAGATGTAAACTATATGCTGTACTGCCAAAATTGACTTTTATTTATTGAATAAATCATGTACATATACATCAACTTATAACCATCTACAAGCTAGACGATTGGATGTAGGACACATTTCCTAACAACTCCCACTTGAACTATAGCCAATCGAAACAGTATCTAATACCCATCTTCCATTTGTGTTCATTGAACTCCTTGATTCCGAGTGCTTTAGTCATTGGGTCAGCTAGGTTTTCCTTTCCGTCGATTATTTGAAGGTAGATGTCACCTCGTTCCACGATCTCTCGTATAAGGTGGTAGTGGCGCAACACATGCTTGGTTCGTTGATGCGACTTTGGCTCCTTGGCTTGGGCAATTGCTCTCGTGCTGTCACAGTATACTAGGATGGGACTCTCCAAGGTAGGCACCACTCTCAGCTTGCCCAAGAACTTTCGCCATACAGCTTCCTTTGCTGCATCTGATGCTGCAATGTATTCAGCCTCGCATACTGAATGCCACTGTATTCTGCTTGGAACTTTTCCAGCAGATCGCTCCTCCATTGAGGGTAAAGATAAATCCGGATATAATTTTCCTGTCATCTCTATCTGACTGAAAATTGGAGTCAGTATACCCCACTAGTTTTAAGTCAGGTTCTCCATAAATGAGCCATTGGTCCTTAGTATTTCTCAAATACTTAAGGATTTTTTTACCACCTTCCAATGTGCTTCACCTGGGTTAGACTGGTACCTACTCACTATCCCTAGTGAGTGTGCCACGTCTGGTCTTGTACATGTCATAGCATACATGATAGAACCCACTGTCGAGGCATATGGAATTCTACTCATGTACTCTCTCTCCTCAGGAGTTGTCGCACAATCCTTCTTGGAGAGAGTAATTCCATGGTCTATCGGAAGATAGCCCCTTTTGGAAATTTCCATGCTGAACCTCTTCAGCACAGTCTCAATGTACATGGACTGGGACAATCCCAGCAGCTTCTTAGATCTATCCCTATAGATCTTCATCCCTAGGATGTAAGAAGCTTCTCCCAGGTCTTTCATGGAGAACTGAGACAGCAACTAAACCTTTATTCCCTGTAGTGTAGGGATGTCATTCCCAATCAAGAGAATGTCATCCACATACAGTACAAGAAATACAACTATGGAATCATTTGCCCACTTATACACGCAGGGTTCTTCTCCGTTCTTAATGAAGCCTTAAGTCTTGATACATTTATCAAAACGTTTATTCCAACTCCGAGAAGCTTGCTTGAGTCCATAGATGGACTTATGAAGCCTGCATACTTTTGACTCATCTGTGGATGTGAACCCTTCAGGCTGTATTATATACACCTCCTCTTCGAGCTCTCCATTTAGAAAAGCCATTCGGACATCCATTTGCCAGATCTCATAGTCAAAATGTGCAGCTAGAGCAAGCATAATCTGAATGGACTTGAGCATTGCTACATGGGAAAAAATCTCGTCATAGTCAATACCATAACGCTGACGATACCCCTTAGCAACCAGACGGGCTTTATAGGTCTCCACATTCCCATCTGTACCCCATTTTCTCTTGAAAATCCATTTACACCCTATGGGTTTTACCCCTTCAGGTGGATCAACTAGTGTCCATACACTATTAATCTCCATGGATTCCATTTCGGACTTATGGCCTCTAGCCATTTCTCAGAGTCAGATCTCTGCAGCGCATCCATATAGGTAATTGGGTCCTCATCGTTCTCATCGAGTTCGATGGGATACTCGTCATGGACCAAGAAATCAAGTATCTGTCTGACTGACGGTACTCTACCAAATCTCCTTAATGGTACCTCAACGGGCTCCGGGTTTGAACCAATCAAAGTCGGTTCCATAGCGGTTTCTGAGTGTAAAGGTACTTCTCCTTATCGAACTTATTAAGTTCAACATTAGCCTTAGCACTTCCAGTAAGATACTCCTTTTCTAAAAAAGTGGCTCTCATACTGACGAACAACTTTTGCTCTTCAGTGTGGTAGAAGTAGTATCCTTTATACTCCTTTGGATATCCAACAAAAATGCATTTGTCAGACCTTGGTCCTAGCTTATCTGTCAACAATCTCTTGACATAAGCTGGACACCCCCAGACCCTAAGGTGTGTGAGCACCGGCTTATGCCCCGTCTATATCTCATATGGAGTTTTAGCAACAAATTTACTAGGGACCCTGTTAAGAATGTAACAGGCCGACTCAAGTGCGTAGTCCCAAAAGGAGATAGGCAAACTAGCAAAGCCCATCATGGACCAAACCATATCTAATAGGGTTCGATTCCTCCTTTCAGACACATCATTTAACTGGGGTATCCCTGGAGGTGTCCATTGAGAGAGAATCCATTTTTCTTTAGATATGTCAAAAACTCATTAGAAAGATATTCACCTCCTCAATCTGATTGAAGGATTTTAATATTCTTTCCAGTTTGTTTTTCTACCTCACTACGATATCGTTTGAATATTTCAAACAATTCAGATTTATGTTTCATTAGGAAGACATAACCGAACCTGGAGTGGTCATCTGTAAATGTAATGAAATAGCTAAACCCTCTCATAGAGGCAGTATTCATGGGTCCACAAACATCCATATGTATGAGGCCTAGAATCTCTTTGGCTCTTTCACCTTTTCCAGTAAAAGGTGACTTGGTCATTTTCCCAAGAAGACAGGATTCACAAGTTTTAATTGATTTACAATCAATGTCATTGAGGATGCCCTCTCTGACTAACCTGCTTATCCTGTTCTTGTTTATATGACCTAGCCTACAGTGCCAAAGGTATGAGTCATCGACATCATCTATTTTGGGGCATTTGTTTGGAGTGCATAATACATTAATAGGCTGTGATAGAAGGTAAATTCCATTGCTCAATTGTCCCACATCATAGATACATCATTCACAATGATATTTAAAATATCTTTCTTTATTGAAAAATCATATCCTTCAATAGCCAACTGGCCTACATAAATGACATTTAATAAAAATGCAGGACAATAGTGACATTCACTAAATAATATTTATTAAATTCAAAATAAAGCTCCATGACTCCAATGCCAGTACTGGAACTCGGCTTCCATCACCCATGTTTAGGAATCTTTCACCTTCTTTGAATCTTCTACTAATTCAAAGCCCCTGCAAAGAATTGCAAATATGAATTGGACTCCCAGTATCTAATACCCAATTAGTAGTATCACAGATAGAAAAATTACAAGGTGTTATCATATAAATATCTTGTCCAGCAACTCCTTGCTGGTTTTTCTTCTTAGGCCTGTTTGGATCCAGGGTTGCTATGTACTGGGGATAGTTCCTTTTCCAGTGACCCAACTTCTTGCAGTAGAAGCACTCTGCCTAACTTTTGTCAGCCCTCTTCTTCTTGGTCTGACTAGGCCCAGTATGTTGAACCTTCTTTCTTTTATTTTTCTTTTTCATCCCTTTCTTAAGGTGATGATGACCTGCCCCCGAACCTCCCACCAAGTTCACTGACTTCTTTTGAAGCTGGTGATCTTTCTCAAAAGTCTACAGTAGACCCAGCAAACCATGATAGTTTACTGCAGGCTTCGTCATTCTATAATGACTGAGAAAGTCCAGGTAGGAGCTAGACAGGGAGTTCAGTATGGCATCCTTCCCAAGTTGCTCATGCAAAGGAAATCCAAGTTTGCCCAGATGTTCTATCGTCTCGATCATGTACAGTACATGATCGATGACAGAAGTCCCATCACGCATATGCGCGTTGAAGATGGCACTAGACATTCTGTACCTTTCAATGTCGTCTGGCATCCCGAAAGATTCCTTCAACATTTGGAGTATTTGTTCCGGTTGGGCTTCCTCAAATTTCCTACTGAACTCATCATTCATAGAAGCCAGCATTATGCAGCGCACTGTGGTGCAGTCATTGGTCCACTTCAGATAAGTGTCCCTGACCACACCCCGCACATTAGGGGCTGGCTGCTCAGGTGCAGGATCCATTAACATAAAGGATCCTCTCATGCTCTAGGACTATCTTAAGCCTTCGATACCAGCTATCAAAGTTTGGACCTATCAGTTTATCACTGTCCAACAGTGACCAGAGCGACAGATTTGTAGACATTTCTGAAAGAAAAACCAAAAACTTATTAGTGTACATGATTTATTTAAACCTATAGACTTGGACTTATAGTCTAAGGCCCTCCCACTATTTTATTCAGGTTGGTAGCCCCTACCTCCAACCCAAGAAATTACTCCTAATTTTTTTGCCCGACTTTGGCCGGCCCACCCACATGTATCTAAAGGTAGGTTCATAACCAATTGTTTCCCAAACAATTTCTAGTAATTTATTTTGCCCCAGGTTGCATGCCAATTGGCCTTTGGGCCTCCTATTGGGTGTCCTAGTTAGGTCCAACCATTAACATGACATGTTCAAGCTTCTAACCAAGAAATTGGTCAAGCCCAACTTTGGCCGGCCCACCTGACCATCGTTGAGAGAGTTGCATTGAACCATCATAATATGAATGATAATTCCAAAAACTAGATGAGTACCAGGCCTTTGGGCCTCCAATAATCATCTTAGCCATTGGACTCATTATCACTCTCTTAATGGGAGGCTATGACCGAATTATCCCATAATTTAGTCACTTTAGGGACCTAATAATTTTAGAGGGTTTGATTAATTTGTGACACATGAATGACATGGACCAATTTAAGTATTCTCCCACTAAACCATTTAGTTGGGTTCATTAATTTGGTCCATGGGTACCTAAATCAGTCAAACTGATTTTCCTTAGGAAGCATGGGTTAGCTCAAGTCAATAGGCTAGTTAATCAAGTGCTGGACCACTTAGCCAGGCCGGCTTGATCAAAAAGGCCGAGTTGCGCCATTAACCATCTTGTCTAGACACCAGCTCATAATCAACTAGCCAGATAAGAGGTAGCAGCGACCTTGATCAGAACCTTTCTAGACACTAAGTGGTTGACCAGACCCAATTAAATTTGCCTAAAGACTTGGGTGTCCACTGAGCCCCAAATCAAGTCCATTTAGATGTATGGACTGATCAATCTAATCTAATTAGATGGATCTAAAGAAAAGACCTAACTCAATATTTGATTAGATTCAATTTTCTAATTTAGTCCAATTCATCTAACCTTAGGTCTAACCCAATTAGAGAACCTGATTCATGCTAACCCAATTGACCCATAATTTATGATCATGTCTTAAGGTCTTTAATTCATAATTCTAGATCTTAAGTTAACCCCTTTTTAAATTTGAACCAATTTCAATTTTGAGTTCTGATTTTGAAACATTTTCAAAATTTTCTCGTAAAACATTTTTGCTTTCTTTCCTTTTTCTGTGATCTGACTTTTACGTAAAATAATTTTACTATCATTTATAATTAAGATTTCATTAATTAAGATGTCTTAATGTTAATCTTATTAACATATCATCTTTAATTAATTTTGGATCTAATCAAAATTATCACAGAAATAAATTAATTCAATTAAAATATATTTTAATCTTTCTTTCTTCTGTTCTGTATATCCGTTCATGGGTTCTTTCACAGTGGCACCCCTACACGTCATAGGAAACCTTTCTTGAATAAGAAACAGAGGCTATGAAACCTTCCTATGATCGGACGACCTGGTGAATATACCCAATCCAAGATATAATAGAATATAGCATGCAAGATCTATATTAGATTTACTTCTAAAACATATATTTAATCATCATTAAATAACTTTAACATGCTCTCATCATGCAAAACTTTTAAATCTACTATAGATCTAAACTAATCATAATAAGATCTACTTTAGATCTACATTAGATTATTTATGCATAATAATATCAGATCTACTATGCTTATACATGCATTCCTAAGCCTTAACCAAGGCTCTAATACCATTTGTAGGGAAAACTTGCTTTTCCTATGCACAGGATCTCAAGATGGAAAGCATGTAATTCAATTTTAATATTCATATTGAATATAAATTAAACATATTAGCAAATCTAAAATTTAAGAGTATGTAAAAATAAGTTTAAAATAATACCTCTGATGTGGAAGCTGTAGATGACGAACGTAGCAGATCTGATCTGCAATGAGAAGTTCTACTCGTGCCTTGAAAGAGCCGCACGCGCTGCTCCTCTATATCACACGCATGCCTGATGTATGTAGACAGAAGGAGGAATCCTAGAATAATGGAAGGAGAACTCTTCTCCCTAAGAAGAGACAATCTCTTCTTGATTGGACTTCTTTCTGACTTTCTGTGATTGCAGACGATCAGCTTTCACAGAAAAATCTCTGCCAATTTTCTTCTCATCTCTATTCCCCTTTCTGCTTCATATTTTATACACACCATAACGTTTACGATCGTATTCTCCTAAAAATCTTTTCTCACCGTAATCCTTTCGCAAAGGATCCGATCAGATAAGATAGGATCTTATCCTTTCATAAAACCACTTCCAAACTAATTTTAGAATTTATTTTTACATAAGCTTGAAGAGCTCGTTGAGAGCTTTCCAACGCACCTGACCGATTTGAAATCGGAGTTCAAATAGAGAAGATATGAGCATATAAAGATTAGAAGCAAAAACTCACCGTCGCACAGATCTTGACAAACACGTGACGTGCGCACAGCGCACCATGTGTCGCGATCAAGAGTCTGCTATGACAACATAGAGTGGCGCACGTTAGCGCACTGCTAACGTGCACCGTAGACACTTTAATTATTTTTTTAAAACAGAATTGATCCAATCAATTCCGTTTGAAGTCCAAATTCAAATCTGAAAGAAGCTACTTGTAGCTCTTGAACCATACTTCGCATTGGGCCTATCCGAGCTCCAATCCGAAGTGATTTATGAATTCAAAATTCATAAATAAACTTTCAGAGGCTCTATTGGAAATCCAGATCGAACCACTTCGAATCCGATCCAAACTACTATGTTGTCAGACCAACCATTGGTCCATGGTTCAAATTAACTTCATACCAGATTCATATCATGTCCCAAAATTCTATTTGAGTTACTGATTAACTCAAATCACCCTCGAAGTAGGTGCTGCCGCTAATGCCTAGTACTATCTAGACATAGCCAGAACAAACTGCGTATGACCCATCTGATTGAGTCCCACTCAAATCAGTGATCACGCATGCATACAAGTCATCCGACTATGTGCGTACAAGTCATCGGACTCATAGGTTCGAACCTAAACCGGTAGCATAGGATGCTTCCCATACTAATCGATGTGACCATCTAGCCATGGTTCCCGACATCCGAATAGATCAAATTTGCACAAGGCAACATTCAGGAACCCAGGCTATGGTTGCTGCATAATTCATCGCCTTGTCCTAGTACTCAGGGTAAATACGGAGTTAATTGCCAACTCCAAGTAAATCACCCAAGTATGTTTCAATGCAATGAATCTTGTGACACCTCACAAAGATTACCTTGGCCAAGGTTTTGCTAAATTGAAACATAGTTCGAGCACTCTCTCTAACACTTAGAGTGGACAATCCCATCTTGACTCATCACTGACCCAATAAGTACTTGATTGCACCCAGCAACCTTCATCACCGGATTAAAAATCGGGTGGTCCAGTGCCTAAGTGCAGTGAGTTGCTTATCAAGTCAACATGATAGTCTCATGTCAAAGGGACACTTATACCCATTGCCTTTCTGTGAGTTGCTCCAGGCAGTTGAGCACTCAGCAGAGATGAGTCACTGTTCAGTGAATGTACTCCTACACTCACCCGCATGTCATACCAGTGTTATACACTCTTTGGTTTAAGAGAACAAACCAACCCATATGGCACACAACGACCTACACTTGATTACATCGTCGTCCTAGGTAACAACGTATCATTTGGCCACGAACAGATTTAAGAGTTACTCAACAATTCTCCATTGTCGAATACATGTAACTCTAAGGACTATAACATATTAGAATTCTACTGGAAGATGTAAACTATATGCAGTACTGCCAAAATTAACTTTTATTTATTGAATAAATCATGTACATATACATCAACTCATAACCATCTACAAGCAAGACGATTAGTTGTAGGACACATTTCCTAACAAGGCCATTATTGACAACACTCCAACGGAGCGGACGATAGGCATGCTTTCATGGGGAGCGACTTCATCCGCCAAGAGACAAAGGGGAGATAAGGGGATAGAGGATGTAAATCCCTATTTGAAAGGAAGTTAGGGGGAAGGGGCCATTCTAACGATGATAGTGTAGTCGTCTCCATGACGATCGCTAAGCATCCTGTAAAAAGAATACTTGTAGATAGTGGAAGCTCGACATACATACTTATAATGCTTTTGTTCGTATGGGCCTGTCCCCTGATTCTTTGCTACTTGTGGCCACACCCCTCGTCGGCTTCACGGGAGATTCATCAAAGTGGAGGGCGAGATCACCTTCCAGTCACATCGGGATCACCACCCTGTCAAAGCATAGTCCTAATGAGATTCCTGATGGCCCAAGTGCCGTTGGCATACACCCCATCCGGTCGATCAGGTTTGAATCTCCTAGATGCAGTCATATCCACTAAGCATCGGCTGGTGAGGTTCCCTACTGACCAAGGAGTCGGTGAGATGTACGAGGAGTAGAACCTCATGCAGCTATGCTATCACAAGGCCCCTAGCCCTCAGGAGATGATGGCTCCCTCTACCCTGGTATTGTTTGACCCCAGAGAGTCTGAAAGAAGAGGAGAATCAGCTGAGCGTTGCTATCTTACCTACTGGGGGATGATCCTACAAAAACGGTGCAAATCGGGAAACTTCTTCCTTTGGAGATAAAAATAAACTCCTTGCCTTCTTGCCGGCTAACTCAGATATTGTTGCATGGTCCGCCTTGGACGTGCTGGCATTCCTTCGGAGGTGATAACTCACAAACTCAACATTGATGCCAAGTGTCAACCCATTTACCAAAAGAAGAGAAGCTTCGCCCCTGAGCAGCAAAGGGCTATAGATGAAGAAGTCAATAAATTACTAGCTGCCTGCCACATTCGAGGCTCAGTACCCAAGTTGGTTGGCCAATGTGGTTATGGTGTTGACCCAATTGTTGATTTTGATGATTAACAAAACTATTTGAGTATAACATTTGAAGTTACTAATGATTTTGATTAAGTTTTTTAGTTTATGATATGATTTATTAATCAAAATGATAAGAGAAATCAAGTTCTAGTTTGAATCTAATGTCAAGGTAAGATTTCAGACATTAGAGTCGACACATGGAATCGCAGAGTCGACTCCAAAAAATGGCACGGACTTAGAGTCGACTCTCGAACTGTTAGAGCCAACTCCAACAGAAAAGACAAAATGATGGTTTTTCTGGCCACGACTTAGAGTCGACTTCGGGACTATTAGAGTCGACTCCAGAAGATTTTTGTATCGACCCCAGAAAAGTCAGAGACGACTCTAGTTCAAGCGATTTGGGGATTTTCAATTTAGAGCCGACTCCAGAAAAGTTAGAGCCGACTCCAAAATGTCAGACGCGACTTCAGAATGTCAGAACGACTCTAAACTTTACTTTTATCTTTTTAATTCCAACGGCTATTGCTATTTTTGGATCTAATCCTTCTTACACTTATTTCTAACGGATAGTTTTAAACTATTTATGGATTAAACTGATCTATAAGAAGAGGGTTTGCTGCATCCAAAAATGATATAGAAAAAGAGAGACAAAAAGAAAAAGAATAGAGAAAAATCCTTGAAATCCATCAGAAAAGAAAAGAGGGAAGATTCGAGAGGAAAGATTATACTGATTCCCCAAAAGAAAAGAGAGATTCCAAGTTTTCATAGCTTCATTTTGAAGAAATCTCAAGAAAAGAACCAAGCCCTAGTTTTCTGATCTTCGGAGCTTCAAGAGCATTCTAAAGGAAGATCCATCCAAGAGAAGAGAAGAAGCAAGCCACCAAGATCTGCAAATCAGGCTTTGATTCCTATCTCTTTATTTTGTGTTCTATCATTGTATATTTGCTCATTGGAGGAGCCTTTATTTTGTAAAAATGATTATTGTTTGCTGGGTCAATCGGAGGATTGATTCCTTTGAGGCTGTTAGCCTTGTGCAAGCAGTTTGCTTGTGGTGTAAGGTTTTGTGCTGGTAAGCCTTGAAAACCAGCTGGGTTTGTTGTGCACCCGGGAAAATAACAAGTTCGAGTTGTGAGCTTGCAAAATAACTCTGCTGTAATCAGATTGATTATAGTGTGGACCCAAGAGATACTTGGGAGTGGACGTAGGTGTAGGTACACCGAACCACTATAAAATCTCCTGTGTTTGCCGTGATTGTCTCATTATCTTTAACTCTCTATTTGTGCATATTCTGTTTTAATTTGTATGAATCTAAGTTTTTATTTCCGCTGGGGTTTATTTTTCAAAAGAGTTTAAATTTTTGAAAAACCCAATTCACCCCCCCTTGGGTTGCTATCTGGACCAACAATTGGTATCAGAGCTAGTGCTCATTTGATTTGATCTAACGATCAAGAGTCAAAGATCCACATGGCAACTTAAGCTGGTTTATCTTTTTCGAAGGCCAATCTACAAATAGACCACCCTTGTTTAATGGATTAAACTATGGTTATTGGAAGGCTAGAATGAAAATTTCATTCAAGCACTTGACTATGATCTATGGAGCATTATAGTCAATGGACCACACACACCCATTGCTAGAGTTAATGGCATGGAGATTCCTAAACTGGAAATGGAATGGGATGAACATGATAAAAATTGGCACAACTTAATGCCAAAGCAATGAATGTTTTATACTGCTCATTAGATGCAAATGAATTCAATCGTATATCTATTTGCATTTCTGCTAAGGAAATCTGGGATAGACTTGAGGTTACCCATGAGGGAACAAATCAAGTCAAGGAATCCAAGATTAACATGCTAGTTCATAAGTATGAATTGTTTAAGATGGATGCATGTGAATCTATTACTGATATGTTTACAAGATTTACTGATATAGTTAATGGTTTAAAAAGCCTTGGTAAATCTTATGATAATTCTGATCTTGTGAGGAAGGTTTTACGTTCTTTGCCTAGGACTTGGGAAGCTAGAGTGACTGCAATACAAGAGGCAAAAGATCTAAGTACCCTACCCCTGGAAGAATTATTGGGATCCTTGATGACTCATGAGCTTCAAATTAAGCAACACGTTGATGATGATGAGTCAAAGAAGAAGAGGACTATGGCTCTTAAGATTTCTGAATATATGGAAGAGCCTCATGAATCTGAAGATGAAAGTGATGATGAGGACATGCACTCATCACAAGAAATTCAAAAAATTCATGAAGAAGAAGAAGTTTGAAAAGAAAAAGCCCTTTGCAAGAAAAGATGAGGACAAGGGCAAAGAAAAAGAAGTTATTTTTTTGAATGTAAGAAGCCGGGTCATTTTAAATCTGAATGCCCACAACTAAAGAAAGGCATCCGAAAATTCAAAAAGAAGGCAATGATGGCCACATGGAGTGATTCGGAAAGCTCAAGTTCCGAAGAGGAAGAAAAGAGTGAAATGGCCAATCTATGCTTCATGCGGACAATGATGAGGAGTGTCTTGCAGCCATCAGACTGAAAAGAAAATGGTACCTAGATAGTGGTTGCTCAAGACACATGACGGGTGACAAAGATCAATTCATCACCCTTGAATCAAAAAGAGTGGAGTAGTTACTTTTGGTGATAATGGTCAAGGCCATATCATGGGTATTGGTAAGATTTAAATTACTCCATCTACTCATATTGATAATGTTTTATATGTCGATGGACTTAAACATAATTTGATAAGTATTAGCCAACTGTGTGATAAAGGTTTCAAAGTTTCCTTTGAAGCTTCTATTTGCACTGTTACTAATCCCATTGATAATAGCATTATTCTTGTTGGTAAACGTTATGGCAATGTATACTTAATTGATTTGAGTAATTTATCTCCAAGTAATCATTGCTTAGTTGCTAATAATGTTAAGATGAATGAGATTGGTTGGCTATGGCACCGTAGATTAGGTCATGCAAGCACACACCTAATTTCTAAACTATTGAAAATGGATCTAGTTAAAGGTATTCCTAACTTAAATTTTGAAAATAATTGAATATGTGATGCATGTCAATTTGGAAAACAAACAAGAACTTCTTTCAAATCTAAAAATATTGTTTCAACTACTAGGCCACTAGAGCTACTACACATGGACCTTTTTGGACCTACTAGAACCACAAGTCTAGGAGGAAAGAAATATGGTCTAGTGATAGTAGATGATTACTCTAGATTCACTTGGGTAATGTTTTTGGCTCACAAAGATGAGACTTTCTCAATATTCCTGAAATTCGTTAAGAAAGTCACTAATGAGAAAAACACTACCATAGTGTCTATTAGAAGTGATCATGGAACTGAATTTGAAAATCACTTATTTGAAAAATTCTGTTTTGAAAAAGGCATACATCATAACTTTTTAGCACCTAGGACACCTCAACAAAATGGAGTTGTAGAAAGAAAGAATAGGACTTTAGAAGACATGGCCCGTACCATGCTATGTGAAAGCCAACTTCCAAAATATTTTTGGGCGGAAGCTATAAACACAGCATGTTACATCCTAAATAGAGCCCTAATTAGACCTATCCTTAAGAAGACTCCCTATAAACTATGGCATAATAGGAAACCAAATTTAGGTTACTTTCATGCATTTGGTTGTAAATGCTTTATTCATAACAATGGAAAGGAAAATCTTGGGAAGTTTGATGCAAAGTCTGATGAAGGTATTTTCCTAGGATATTCTACATCTAGCAAGGCATATAGAGTATTTAATAAAAGAAGCTTAGTTGTAGAAGAATCCATTCATATAATGTTTGATGAGTCTTTAGCATCAAGTTCAGATAAAATTGATGATGAGGAAGATACATCTTTGATTGAAAGAGGTATTGAAAAATTAAATGTATCTTCAGATCAAGAACCTGAAGCTAAGGATGATGACTCACCTAAGGATGATGGTGTTGATACTGCTCATAATGATAAAGATCTACCTAGAGATTGGAGATATGCTTATGGTCATCCTAAGGACCTAATCATAGGTGATCCATCTCAAGGTGTAAGGACTAGATCATCAATGAGAAATATCAATAATCATCTTGCATTTGTATCTCATATAGAACCTAAAACTATAGAGGAAGCTGAGAAAGATAGTTATTGGATGTTAGCAATGCAGGAAGAGTTAAACCAATTCACTAGGAACCAAGTTTGGACCCTAGTAGACAGACCTAAAAACCACCCTATAATAGGATCTAAATGGGTTTTTAGAAATAAATTGGATGAAAATGGATTGGTAATTAGAAATAAGGCTAGATTAGTTGCAAAAGGATATAATCAAGAAGAAGGTATAGATTTTGATGAAACCTTTGCACCCGTTGCTAGATTAGAAGCCATTAGGCTACTACTTGCATTTGCATGTCATATGAATTTCAACTTATTTCAAATGGATGTTAAAAGTGCATTTTTAAATGGTTTTATAAATGAGGAAGTTTATGTTGAACAACCTCCTGGTTTTGAAGATCATGAATTTCTAAATCACGTCTTCAAATTGCACAAAGCACTTTATGGTTTAAAGCAAGCACCTAGAGCTTGGTATGATAGATTAAGTAAATTTTTAATTGAAAATGATTTTTCTAGAGGAAATGTTGATAAAACCTTGTTTTTAAAAAGAAAAGAAAAGTATTTATTAATTGTTCAAATTTACGTTGATGACATTATATTTGGTGCTACTAACAATCTCCTTTGTCAAGAATTTGCTAAGTTAATACAGGGAGAATTCGAGATGAGCATGATAGGAGAACTCAACTTCTTCCTTGGACTTCAAATCAAACAAGAGAAAGCGGGGATTTTCATCAACCAAACAAAGTACACAAGGAAATACTCAAGAAGTTTGGTATGGAATCTGCTAAACCTCTTGGTACGCCAATGAGTCCCTCATGCAAGCTGGACAAGGATGAAGAAGGTAAGAAAGGATCAGAAGCATTACAGAGGTACGATCGGATCACTTCTTTACCTAATTGCAAGTAGGCCAGATATTTTGTTTTCTGTTTGTCATGTGCAAGATATCAATCTAATCCTAAAGAATCATATTTATTTGCTATTAAAAGAATCTTTAGATACTTAAAGGAACTAAAAATGTAAGATTATGGTATTCTAGAGACTCAACCTTAAATTGATTGCTTATTCTGATTCTGATTATGCTGGTTGTAAATTAGATAGAAAGAGTACAAGTGGAGCATGCCAACTTTTAGGAAGTAACTTAATCTCTTGGTTTAGCAAGAAGCAAAATTCGGTTGCATTATCCACTGCTGAGGCAGAATATGTTGCAGCTAAAAGTTGTTGTGCTCAAATCCTTTGGATTAAGTGACAACTTGAAGATTATGGTATCACACTTGATAAAATTCTATTAAATGTGATAATACTAGTGCCATCAATCTGACCAAGAATCCAATTCAACATTCAAGAACTAAACACATAGAAATTAGACATCACTTCATTAGAGAACATGTTTCCAACAATGATGTTTGTCTTGAATATGTTAATACTAATGATCAATTAGCTGATATTTTTACCAAACCTTTGAGTGAGGAAAGATTTTGTTATCTTAGAGGAGAATTAGGAGTTTGTGATCCTTTAGAATGATTTTCTGAAACTCTTAAGGACAACAACTATCTAGACTTCATTAATTTCTTGAAAATCCTCTATGTCCAATAAGAAAATTTATCTAGAAAATTGATTCATTGTTTTCCTAATTGATAAGGAATATTTATCTAGAATTTATTGATTAATTTGATTAGTTTCAGATCCTTGAAATTTGAATTTTTCACTAAAACTATTGTGGAGTCAACACCTGCAGTTTGTGGAGTCGACACCTTCATATTTTGATGTTCTGTCTGGGCAATTAGAGCTGACTCGACTTCTGCAGAGCCGACTCTAATTCGGGCACTGACAGATTTTCTGGTTCGGAGCCGACACCTCGCTTTGCGGGAGTCGACCTAAGAGGAACTAGGTCAAAATAAAAAGGCGGAGTCGACACCCAAACGACCCTATCGTCTCCTAACCCTTTCTAAAACCATTCCAAATCGATTCCAACCCCTCCAAACCCCTCAAATCTCTCAATAACTCATTCCAATCGAATCCCATGGCTCCTAAGAAGCATGCTATCATCGGTGGTTTGGGTTCCCACGAGAAAAAGGATGATTCGTAGGCAACCCTCGTCATCTTCATCATCCGCCACCCAAGATGCTTCTCCACCTTCACCATCTTCTCCACGGGTAGATCAATTAGTGGGTAAGGCCATTACAACTGGAAGAAAAGTAGATTTCGATTTATTTACTTCGGAGGGCTTCACTATTGGTCGATTATTGAAGGAAATGGGATGGAAGAAAGTTTGCTCTTTAGATGTTCCTACATACCCTGCCCTTGTGAGAGAATTTTACAATGATTTATGTAGAGGAGATGGAGGTTTAGTGAGTTTTGTAAGAGGAACAAAGTGATAATCACAGCCGAGATTCTTGGAAATTTATTGGAGATGCCTACTATTGGACTTGTTGAGTATCAACATGATGATAGAGGAGGTGCCCTATCTAGGATTTTAGGGAGAGAAGTATTGAGTTTGAAGAAATCATGGCTAATCAACTAAATTTGGAACTCAGTTACTTCATAATATTTGTGGAAAAATATTATTTCCTAAAATTGAAAGGTTTGAATATGTCTCGGAGTGAGATATCTTATTGATGGACTGTATCATTACTAGAAAGCCTGTTAATTTAGCTAGAATGATGATTGGTTATATGGCAGAAGCAGCAACCAAGAAGAGATCAACACTGCCATACGGTATGATTCTGACATTAGTTTTTAAAAGCCAAGGTGTGCTAATAATGGACAATGAGCCACTAAGAAAATTAAGGCATACTGATTACTATAGTGTCTCTATAATTCACCGCATGGGCTTCAGAAAAGAGAATAATGTTTGGATAAAAAGAGGACAAGAGACCAGAGCAGAGGAAGTTAGAGCTGAGGAGGCCAGAGCAGAGGATATTCCTGGACAATCTACTGCTGGACCTTCAGAGGCTGGACCGAGCACTCATCCTTCACCTCCACATCAGTCAGCCTTGGTATCTGGAAGATTTTCAAGGAGCAGCTTGATCAGCTCAGAGCCCTACTAACTGAGCATGATTCGAAAATGAGAAGTGAAATGAAATTGATATCTGCTAAGCTTGACATGATAGTTTCTACTTTGGATAAATCAGCGAATGCAATGTCATCTGAGCTTCAAAAGATTTTTGATAGACTAGAAGGGATAGCAGATGGATCAAGAGTCTATTTAGATGCTACTGGTCAGTTGAAGAAAGATCTTGATATTGCTGTCGCTCAAGTTGAAGCTTGTCTTAAAAATTTAAGGACCAAAAAGATGAGATCATGGAAATGATTGTCATTTGAAGAAAATTGTTTACAAGCATGTTTGATTTTGATACTCTGTCTTATCCTAGGTTGTATCTTAGGATTTCTTGCTTTCTTTATTTTGATAGCTTGTATCTAGGAATTTTGGTTTACTGTGAGTATACTTGAATATGTTACTTTACTATGAATGTACTTGAATTGTCACATGTAATGAATCTTGCATTGAAATACAATTATCCTTTATTACAAATTTGTCTATGAGAACCAATTACCATCTCTATGATTGAATGAACCAACAACCCCGCTCTGATAACCTTCTTTATTATTTTTAAATTCACCTTATTTTTGATAACAAAAAAGGGGGAGAAGAAAATTGTATATGCATAAAAGAAATAAGAATGGAAGAATATAAGGATATAAGAATGAAAGGAGTATAAGATTTGATTCTTTTGGCATATCTAAAAAGGGGGAGAGAAATTTTAAGATTTATAAATTCTAATCAATTTGTATCAATCGATTTCAGTTTATTTACATAGGGGAGTTATTTAATGTAGGGGAAGCTTAATAATTTTCTACGTAAAGTTAAATTATCTTGATTGATGTTTATAATAGGATTCATATATCTTTTTTGATTCATTTTGAAAATTGGCATCAAATTCTCTGTTAGGAAGTTTTAAAGCTTTAACAATGTCTATAACTCTTAATTCAAATGAATTTTTAATGCATATACTCAAAGTTTTTGTCATCATCAAAAAAGGGGAGATTGTTGACCAATTGTTGATTTTGATGATTAACAAAGCTATTTGAGTATAACATTTGAAGTTACTAATGATTTTGATTAAGTTTTTCAGTTTATGATATGATTTATTAATCAAAATGATAAGACAAATCAAGTTTTTGTTCGAATCTAATGTCAAGGTAAGATTTCAGACATTAGAGTCGACACATGGAATCGCAGAGTCGACTCCGAAAAATGGCACGGACTTAGAGTCGACTCCTGAACTGTTAGAGCCGACTCCAACAGAAAAAACAGAACGATGGTTTTTTTGGCCACAACTTAGAGTTGACTTCGGGACTGTTAGAGTCGACTCCAGAAGATTTTTGTGTCGACCCCAGAAAAGTCAGAGACGACTCTAGTTCAAGCGATTTGGAGATTTTCGATTTAGAGCCGACTCCAGAAAAGTTAGAGCCTACTCTAGAATGTCAGACATGACTTCAGAACTATCAGAACGACTCTAAACTTTACTTTTATCTTTTTAATTGCAACGGCTATTGCTATTTTTGGATCTAATCCTTCTTACACTTGTTTCTAATGGATAGTTTTAAACTATTTATGGATTAAACTGATCTATAAGAAGAGGGTTTGCTGCATCCAAAAATGATATAAAAAAAGAGAGACAAAAAGAAAAAGAATAGAGAAAAATCCTTGAAATCCATCAGAAAAGAAAAGAGGGAAGATTCGAGAGGAAAGATTATACTGATCCCCAAAAGAAAAGAGAGAGATTCCAAGTTTTCATAGCTCCATTTTGAAGAAATCTCAAGAAAAGAACCAAGCCCTAGTTTTCTGAACTTCGGAGCTTCAAGAGCATTCTAAAGGAAGATCCATCCAAGAGAAGAGAAGAAGCAAGCCACCAAGATCTGCAAATCAGGCTTTGATTCCTATCTCTTTATTTTGTGTTCTATCATTGTATATTTGCTCATTGGAGGAGCCTTTATTTTGTAAAAATGATTATTGTTTGCTGGGTTAATCGGAGGATTGATTCCTTTGAGGCTGTTAGCCTTGTGCAAGCAGTTTGCTTGTGGTGTAAGGTTTTGTGCTGGTAAGCCTTAAAAACCAGCTGGGTTCGTTGTGCACCCGGACAAACAACAAGTTCGAGTTGTGAGCTTGCAAAACAACTCTGCTGTAATCAGATTAATTATAGTGTGGACCCAAGAGATACTTGGGAGTGGACGTAGGTGTAGGTACACCGAACCACTATAAAATCTCCTGTGTTTGCCGTGATTGTCTCATTATCTTTAACTCTCCATTTGTGTATTCTGTTTTAATTTGTGTGAATCTAAGTTTTTATTTCTGCTGAGGTTTATTTTTCAAAAGAGTTTAAATTTTTGAAAAACCCAATTCACCCCCCCCTTTGGGTTGCTATCTGGACCAACATATGGTCAAAAAGGAAAGTGAAAGTTGGCGAATCTGCATCGACTTTACAGATCTTAACAAGCCGTGTCCCAAAGATTTTTCTCTATCATGGATTGATCAGCTGGTGGACTCTACCTCCGGTCATGAGCTCCTAAGTTTCATGGATGCCTTCTTTGGGTACAATAAAATGAAGATGGACCCGGCGGATGAAGAAAACACTTCTTTTATTACAAAGAAAGGCATTTACTGTTATAAAGTAATGCCCTTCGGGCTGAAGAATGCTGGAGCTATCTACCAGAGGTTGATGAATAAGGTCTTCAAGGACCAGATTGGGCGTAACATAGAGGTGTACATGGATGACATGCTGACTAAGAGCACCCACATCGCCAACCATGTCATCGACTTGGAAGAAACATTTGACAATCTCCGAAGTTATCAGATCAAGCTTAATCCCGCAAGTGCACCTTTGGTGTTACTACGAGGAAATTTTTGGGTTTCTTAGTAACCCAGGGGAATCAAGGAAAATCCAGAGAAGATCCATGATATTCTCAGTATGCAGCGGCCAGCCAATAAGAAGGAATTACAGCGGCTCACTGGAAGAATAGCTGCTCTGAGCCAATTCCTATCTATATCGAAGGAGAGGTGCTTACCCTTTTTTAAAGCCCTGCGCAAGGTTGACAGTTTCGAGTGGACAGACAATTGCCAAAGAGCCTTCGAAGAATTAAAAGAGTTCTTGTGTACACCATCGTTACTGTCAAAGCGTGAGGAGGGAGAGAAGATCTTTGTCTATCTAGCCGCTACCCCGGAGGTGGTCAGCTCCGTTCTAGTCCGGCTCGACCAAGATGGGGTGTAGAAGCTTATTTACTACACTAGCAAGTTGCTCCATGACGCGAAGGTCCGATATTCTCGAATGGAGAAGATTATCTTTGCCTTGATCATCTCTACTCAGCGCCTCCAACCATATTTCCAGGCACACCCGATAGCAGTGCTTACAGACCAGCCTCTTAGATCTATTTTGGCTCGACCTGACACCTCAGGTCGTCTAGCAAAGTGGGTTGTTAACCTGGAAGAATTCGATCTTTCATTTCAGGCTCGATCTGCCCTTAAGTCCTAAGTACTGGCAGATTTTTTAGTAAAGTGTACCTGGACTGACGAGCAGGACAACGATGCCCCTAAAAAGGGCCCTGTAGTTGAGGAGGATTTGGCAGAGGCCTGGATTCTCCATGTTGATGGTGCCTCCAATTCCTAGGGAAGCGGGGCAAGCCTCATTTTGGCGAGTCCAAAGGGAATGGTCTTCGGGTATGCCCTTCGTTTTCTCTTCAAGGTTACCAATAATCAAGCTGAGTATGAGGCCCTATTGGTCGGAATCAAGCTTGCTCAAGGGCTTGGGGTAAAGCACCTTTGAGCCTTTACCGACTCCCAGCTTGTCTTCGGACATATCACTGGGGAATTTGAGGCTCGTGACCCTACCATGTCTCGATATTTGAATAAAGTTAAGATGTTGATTTCCTCACTGGCTTACTTCACCATTAGTTACATTCCCAGAGCGGAGAACACTAGAGCCGATGCATTATCAAAGCTGGCCACTTCGGCGGACGACTACCTAGAAAGGGCGTACGTTGAGCATCTGGAGAGCCCAAGTATCGATTCGGCAGAGGAAGTCGTACCAATCATGTAGGAGCCGACTTGGATGGATGCTTACACTCGTTACCTTGCTGATGGTTCTCTCCCCACTAACCCTGTAGAAGCTAGGCTGCTCAAGAGAAGGTCAACCAAGTTTGTGCTGTTAGATGGTTGCCTGTATAAGAAGTCTTTCTCTCATCCTCTTCTCAACTGCATAGGCCCGATGGATGCTAATTACGTCCTCAGAGAAATCCATGAAAGCATATGCGGGAGTCATGTGGGGGGTAGGTCTCTAGCGTACAAGGCTCTCCGCCAGGAATATTACTGGCTTATGATGCGCCAGGATGCCGCCGAGCTGATTCGGAAGTGTGATAGCTGTCAACGGCATTCCAACATCCAGCGACAGCTGGCCTCGTAGTTAAGTCCACTCTCTGCCCTCTGGCCCTTTGCTAAGTGGGGAATGTATATACTTGGGCCTTTCCCCTTAGCTGCAGGATAGCGAAAGTTTTTATTAGTGGCCATCGATTATTTTACTAAATGGGTCAAGGTCGAGGCATTGGCTAAAATCACTGAAGCTAAGGCAAGGGTGTTCTTTTGGAAATCCATCATTTGCCAGTTTGGCCTGCCCCATACCATGATTGCTGATAATGGTCGCCAGTTTGACAACTCAACATTCAAGGCTTTTTGTGCCGAGTTAGGCATTTGCCACAGGCTTACTTCTGTTGGGCACCCCCAGTCTAATGGAGAGGCGGAAGTCATGAACCGGACTATCCTTCGAGGACTTCGAACTCGGCTGGACGAGTCTAAGGGCAGATGGGTAGAGGAACTCTCGAGTGTATTATGAGCATATCATACAACTCCCAGGGCCCTTATGGGAGAGACTCCCTTTAGCCTCGTCTTTGGATCCGAGGCGGTCATCCCAGTGAAGATCGGCCTTCCTAGTACCCGGGTAGAAATGTATAAAGAGGATGATAACCTTGATCAATTGAGGGCTAATCTGGACTTCATCGACGAAACCAGAGACCTTGCACATCTTAGGATGGCCACCTTCCACCAGCGGACTGAGAAATATTACAATGCTCGGGTCTGCCCCAAGACGTTCCGCCCCGAAGACCTGATTCTTAGAAAAGCTGAGGTGTCCAAGCCAGCCGAAGGAGGCATGCTATCGCCAAATTAGGAAGGACCATATCAAGTCATGAAGGCACTTTCACAAGGAGCTTACAAATGGAAGGGATGGACGGACAACCGATTCCGCACACTTGGAACGCCGGTAATCTCTACCGATACTACCAGTAATAAATGTACTAAATGAATGATTATAGAAAAATAGTTCTCAAATTTTATTGTTCGATCCAAAGTCGTAACCTCGGCGGCCCAAAGGGCACAGACACCTCGGACCGACGCGAGAAACCTTCGGAGGTTCAAGTCTTGTGTTTTAGGCGGCCCCAAGTCAAACTCCCGAGCCGATGCAAGAAACCCCCATAGAAGTTTTCAAAAGGACCTCGGCGACCCAAAGGGCACAGACACCCCGGACTGGCGTGAGAAACCTCCGGAGGTTCAAGTCCTATGTTCTAGGCGGTCCCGAGTAAAACTCCCAGGCCGGCGCGAGAAACCCCCATGGAAGATTTCAAAAGGACCTCGGTGGCCCAAAGGGCACAGACACCCTGGACCAGCGCGAGAAACCTTCGGAGGTTCAAGTCCTATGTTCTAGGCAGCCCCGAGTCAAACTCTCGGGCCGGCACGAGAAACCCCCGTAGAAGTTTTCAAAAGGACCTCAACAGCCCAAAGGGCACAGACACCCCAGACTGGCATGAGAAACCTCCGGAGGTTTAAGTCCTGTGTTCTAGGCGGCCCTGAGTCAAACTCCCGGGCCGGTGTGAGAAATCCCTATGGAAGTTTTCAAAAGGACCTCGGCGGCCCAAAGGGCACAGACACCCCGGACCGGCGTGAGAAACCTTCGGAGGTTCAAGTCCTATGTTCTAGGCGGCCCCGAGTCAAACTCTCGGGTCAGCTCGAGAAACCCCCATGGAAGTTTTCAAAAGGACCTCGGCGGCCCAAAGGGCATAGACACCCCAGACCGGCGCGAGAAGCCTCCAGAGGTTCAAGTCCAGTGTTCTAGGCGGCCCCGAGTCAAACTCTCGGGCCGGCGCGAGAAACCCCCATGAAAGTTTTCAAAAGGACCTCGGCGGCCCAAAGGGCACAGACCCCGGACCGGTGCGAAAAACCTTCGAAAGTTCAAGTCCTGTGTTCTAGGCGGCCTCGAGTCAAACTCTCGGGCCGGCGCAAGAAACTCCCGTGGAAGTTTTCAAAAGGACCTCGGCGGCCCAAAGGGCACAGACACCCGGATCGGCGCGAGAAACCTTCGAAGGTTCAAGTCCTGTATTCTAGGCGGCCCTGAGTCAAACCCTTAGATCAGCGCAAGAAACCTCGGTTCAAGTCCTATGTTTTAGGCGGCCCCGAGTCAAACTCCCGGATCGGCGCGAGAAACCTCCGGAGGTTCAAGTCTTGAATTCTAGGCGATCCCGAGTCGAACTCTCGGGTCGGCGCAGGAAGTCCTCAATGTAAGTCTTATGTTTCGAACGAGTTAGGACAACAGATCATCAAACATACTCGAGGGAATAGGGATGTTTTGCCAAACGTCGAAGTACGATCACTTAGAAGGTCGAAAAACCGTCGACATGATCGGTTTAAAGATCAAAACAACGCACAAAATTATCAAAAAGAATTTTCTATTAATGTGTTGTCATACAAAAGGCCAATTTTGGCCGCATTACAAAATATAAAAAGAACAAAAGAATGCCAAAATCAAGGCTCGGAGGACTCCGACTCGTCCTTCGCATCCTCATCCACAGGCTGGATATCATCAAGGTTACTTAGCTGGTAAACTTAAAGAATCTTCTCTTTGCACTTCTCGAAGCCCTTGGCATAGGCGTCAACGGCTGCTTCACTACATTCGGCCGCGAATTCGGCGGAGCTTTTGTAAAGCTCCACGGCCCTTTGGGCTCGCTGGTCGGCGGCACTGACCCTCATCATGGCTCAAGCCTGAGCAGCCATTACCCCTCCTTACCCTGAACTTTGGTGAGGAGTAGCTTAGCTAAAGTTTCTCTCATCTCCTCCTCGGCGGAGGCCAGCTTCTCCTTAGTGGAAATCAGCCACTCCTCAGCGTTGGCCAATCTCTCCTCCATGGCTTGGGCCTCAAACTCAATTAACTCTGCCCTATCTTCTGCCGCGGCTGCTCTCTTTGGCCTGAGTTGCCCTGAGAAGAGCACTCTCCAGCTTTTCCTCGGTTGGCCCCAGCCTCGACATGGCTTCGGCCAGTTTGGCATCAGCCACCCAAGCCTTTCTCTCAGCTTCTTCGACTTGGGCCTTAAGAGCCCAACCCTCTTTTTTGGCGGCCCTTAGCGTACCGGACACTGCAAGCTCCCAAGCTTTGACCTCAGAAAACTCTCGGGTTAGCTCATCCACCTGAGCCTTGAGAGCGTCCAACTCAGGTGAGCCCTACTTCTGGTTGCCAGAACTTTCGATGCAAGCGTCCCGAAGAATGAATGCACTATTGGATGCCTGCACACACCAGAGGGTGAGAGAGCAATTCTGATTAACCCAAAGGAAGGGAGAGCTAGGGATCTCGTATAGTTACCTGGAGGATGGCAATGAAGAAAGTGTCGAGGGATTTCTCCAGCGGCTGGCGTCGAAGTTCAGCTTGGAGATTGGGCAGAGTCGAGCGACTAAGCAGACGCTCTGCCAAGCACCCCCAATGCATTGCATTAACCCCAGGCGGCCGACTCGAAAGACCTTCATCGGAGGGCACCTCCACCCCTTCCTGGGGCGAGTGAACATCTGAGGGGCGATCCTCGCCGGCTTCCTGATCCAGAGGTGTCATCATCCTTTCTTCCGGTATGACTTCACCCTTGGCTTTGGCGGGGGGCGAAGATCTCTCCCTCACCGGCTCCTCTCGAGTCTGGCCAGAGGGACCCCCATTGGCGGCTCCTCTTAAATCCCGGCCGAAGGGATCTCCGTCACCAACACTTCCATAGAAGGATCCCCCTCTCTCGGTTCCCCTACCAACGTGACCTCATGGGAGGAGGGTGGAGCCACCTTGGCCCGTGGCAGTTCACCTCGCCTTGCCCGTTTGGGCTTCTTGGGCGCCATCCTTGCCAAGTCTCTGATGGCTTTCCTTTTCTTTTTGAGGGCCTCCGACAAAAAATCTTTAGAAAACCTCATCTCTGCACCTAAAAAGTAGAGAGTCAAAAACAAAAACAATAAAACAAACACGAACACGACAAGAAACCATGAACGAGCGAGAACGTCTGTACAAATATATGTACATAAAAGAAGAAGAAAAAGAAAGAAGACAGGAAACTACGGCCAAAGTCCGAGGAAGGTGGCGCTCACCGGATCTCGGTGAGGATGCCCCCGGTGCCGCTAAGGCCTCGCACAGATTGCCCTCTGACAACAGTTCCACACAGGGAGGGATGATGGAAGACAGGAGGGCTTTGAAAAGCTCTTGGTCCCTTTCCTCTATGATTGAATTTTTATTGGGACTGGTGTCGGGAAAACTCCAAGATGTCTTCACCTCCTCACCATGGACGTAGAAGAAACGTGACTTTCACTCTTTGACCTTTGAGGGCAAGTCCAGCTTAAGGACCATCTTGGGGCGGGAAGCAAAACTCCACCATCCGATCTTTGAGGAGTTCCTAAGTTTGTACAAAGCTCGAAAGAGGAAGACCCGAGCGGGGGCACTATGAAAATGGCAGAGAACTATGAATGTGCATATAATTCGAATGGAATTTGGGGCCAATTGCACAGGGACTAGGTTGTACCTATCTAAAAGATTTAAAAAGAAGGAATGGAGAGGAAGGTGGAGCCCACTCCTAAGGAATTCCTCGTAAAGTATGACTCCTCCTCCTCGGCCATAGGTCGCCTGATCACATGTCAAGGGGTAGACAGACAAACACTGTCAGGAATGTTATACCAAACCCTAATCCTCCTTATGTCCTAGTCTTTCAGGGTGGAACATATCCCCCCTGGGCCCACGGAGGTGGATTTAGAAGTCGGAGGAGATACTAAGCGAGATGGTAGAGGTGAAACCCTAGGGGTCAGAGAGGGGGCCCTAGCCATTTGGGAAGGAACCTCGCCTGAGGTCAGATTAACAGCCTCAGAACGACCAGGAATAGTAACACCACCAGGAGCACGGCAGCGGGCCGCAAGAATCTCTTCCCTAGATGGTTCAACTAAAGGCCTCTTGCCCTTCCTATCGGTTTGGGGATCCATCAAAAAGAAGGGAGTACACAAGAAAAACCAAGAAACTAACCTCGGAATAGAAGAACAGAAGCAAAAGGAAGCTCAATGCTCAGAGGATGGACAAGAAGCAAAAGGGACGTAGAGGTGCTAGAAAACAAAGGGGATGGGCAGGATAATATTAACTCTTTGGATTTCGGAGACCCCGCCCATCATGAAGAGCAAAGCGGCGAGCGCCGAATCGTGGCCCAAGTGTCACTAGCCTATAAGTGGAGTACATTTCCTCTAGTAAAAAGAGCCGCCAAAGTAATTTAATTGTGTAACCTCTTTCTCTATCAATTAAGAGGCGTTTCTTTAAAGTAATAAAAGAATTCTTAAAAAGACTTAATCTTCCTAGAAGCAAACGCCCACCATTAATGGACGTGGCATAATAAATCTAATTATGCGAGAATTTTCCGCGCTCCTTTCTCTTGGCAAGTGCCGCACACATGAGGACCAAGACTCAGGAGCGGGGGGGGGGGGGCATATGATGTGGCTAGTAAAAGCCACATGGTAATCAAATGGTAATCTGCTCCAAGGCGGCCCCAGGGCGGATCCTAGGCGGCCTCGATAGTAATCGGCCCCTAAGCGGCCCCTAGTCTGACCCTAGGCGGCCTTGATAGTAATCGGCCCCTAGGCGGCCCCAGGACTGGCCCTAGGTGGCCTCGGTAGTAATCAGCCCTAGGCGGTCCCAGGGCTAGCCTTAGGTGGCCTTAATAGTAATCGATCCCTAGTCGGCCCCAGGGCTGGCCCTAGGCAGCCTCGGTAGTAATCGGCCCCAAGGCTGGCCCTAGGCGGCCTCGGTAGTAATCGGCCCCAAGGCTGGCCCTAGGCGGCCTCGGTAGTAATCGGCCCTAGGGCTGGCCCTAGGCGGCCTTGGTAGTAATCAGCCCCTAGGCGGCCCCAGGGCTGGCCCTAGGCGGCCTCGGTAGTAATCGGCCCCTAGGCGGCCCCAGGGCTGGCACTAGGCGGCCTCAGTAGTAATCGCCTCCTGGGCGGCCATAGGGCTGGTCCTAGGCGGCCATAGGGCTGGTCCTAGGCGGCCTCGATGGTAATCAACCCCTAGGTGGGGGTCGCTTTTCCAGAATCCCGCAGATTTAACAAGATAAGAGACGTCAATTTTGACATCATCCTCAAAAGATCTCAGCCCAAAAAGTCATTAGAAGAATTTAATGACTCTAGCTAAGTAAGCATCAAAAGGTGATTGCCTGCCATAAAGTACCAATCACTTCGAGTCAGAAAAGCACCCAAAAAGTCATTAAAAGAATTTAATGGCTCTGACTAAATAAGCATCAAAAGGTGATTGCCTGCCATAAAGTACCAATAACTTCGAGTCAGGAAAGCCACTAAGGCCCAAAAAGTCATTAGAAGAATTTAATGACTCTGGCTAAATAAGCATCAAAATACGATTACCATAAAGTACCAATCACTTCGAAAAGCAACTAAGGCCAAAAAAGTCATCAATAGAATTTAATGACTCTGGCTAAATAAGCATCAAAATGCGATTACCTACCATAAAGTACCAATCACTTCAAGTCAGGAAAGCCATTAAGGCCCAAAAAGTCATCAATAGAATTTAATGACTCTGGCTAAATAAGCATTAAGAGCCGATTATTCCTGGAAGAACACTGATGGTGTCGGAACAATGGATGCAGATCCAATCCGACCAGCTCTGACATTCTATCTGTAAGAGTGCTAACACATCATGATATTCGGACCGCAAAGGGAGATACCAATAAAAGGGAGGTAAGAGCAAAGAGAGGGGGAAATTTTAAGCCTGAAACAACCCACTTCTTACACATACATTCCTTTTTCTTAAAAAAAACTACTATTGTGTTCCTGATTGCTAACTTGGGCTTCGGAGGGTCCTAACTGGAATCTCCAGTTGCGGGACTTCTTGCAGGACTCTGAAGACGAAGGAGGGATCCTGGTGCGTCCTTGGAGTTACAACTGATGCTCAAGGACGCTAGCTCAAAGTGACCGAGCATCAACGATACCCACCTGGAATATCGCCGGGATTATGACTACGTCCAACCATCATAGAACTGGTGCAACAAACAAGCCACCTGAGAAGGCAGAACATGTTACGGTTTTTATGCATGTATTGGTTCTTAATGTATGCTAGAAATTGGTGGCATGAATCTTGCACATGTTGTCACTCTTTGTATGCACCAACACTAAGAGTGGTTTCCCAATTTGTGTTAGCAGAAGACAGAATGATCTATTCCCCACAAGTCTCCTAAATTATGCAGTGTGTATTGCAAGAATACCCAAGTCATAAAGAAACCCATAGATAACCAACCTTTGCAAACAATACATCTACATGGCAAATTCAAATATCTGAAATGAACCCAAAACAACTTTAAAAATAGAGATTACCTAAAACTGTTTGCAAATGTGATACTTTAATGCTAACGCAATATCAAACAGCAAACATATCAAATAGTAAACAATCTATATAGGCTACATGTTTGATGTATATGAAAACATATAGATCCATGCTCATAATATACATTCATGCATAAAAAAATCATGTTTCTTAACAATATTGTTTCTGATTTCGATCACTCCTAAAATCAACAAGCAACCAGAGCATTCAATGTTGAATGATAAGGCATATCTACTGAAATTATTTATGAGAGCCGCACGCAGGGGTTCCACTGTGAAAAGAGATGCTGTCTGTATATCAGTTACTTAAACATCACATGCAGCATTGATGGGTGTAATTGAAATGAGATAATATTGTTGAGAGGCAAAATCGCCATTGTATCAATAATCGTGCAAAGGGTTAGGATCAACCCTAACTCCCGCTTGCTGTGTGATACCTGCTAGGGATGGATCAGTCTCAGTGGATCGGGGCGCCTTAACTCCTCAGCGAGCCAAGGATTCCCAAGGCGTGGATCCCCATCTCTCGACCCCAGCCGAGCTATTCCCATCTCTCGGCCCCAGCCGAGCTATCCTTATCTCTCGGCCCTAGCTGAGCTATCCTTGTCTCTCGGCCTCAACCGAGCTATTTCCATCTCTCGGTCTCAGCCGAGCTATTTCCATCTCTCGGTCTTAGCCGAGCTATCCTTGTCTCTCGGCCTCAACCGAGCTATCCCCATCTCTTGGCCCTAGCCGAGCTATTCCTATCTCTCGGTCCTGGCCGAGCTATCTATTATGCCTCGGCCAAACTCAGGCGCTCAAGAACCTCCGCGGAATCCAACACGGGAGAGTTCAAATTCATAAGATTCCAAATAGAAATTACGCCCGAGAGTGGCCTAGGACCCGCGGGAGTGGCCTAGAGCCCTGGAGCCTACGCAATCGCCAAGTCTCGAGATATCAACCAGCTCTCCTAGCCGTCGATCCTCTAACCAACAAGATGCGAATCTTACTGACCTCATAACAAACTAGATTCGAATCCTAACGACTTTCGGACCCACGATGCCCCCAAAGAATCAGGTGATCCTCTATAAGTAGGGCCATCTCCCGGCTCCTCAGGTATGCACACTGGCCTACCCTCCTTCTACTTATGCTCACCCTCTTTCCGCCATTAACGCTCTGCTCAGAGCTCTCGAAAGGCCGCCTCTAGAGAGACTCTTCAGCGAGAGCCTTTTCCTCTCGTTTGTTGATTGCCAATCCCTGCTGACTTGAGCGTCAGAGGGTCTTCCATAGAGGGCCACCCCCAATGCCTCTCGCATGAGGACTGTTTTGCAGGTCCGCCCAGGAGGGAGCCCGATCGCGCCCGAGTCGGAGGACATATTTCAGCAGCAATAAATTGGTGCTAGAGGAAGGGCCCTTAAGTCCCATAAACTTGTGATCCAGGAGACAAGGATCTCGATCTGAAAGAGAACCTCTCCCATGGCCAATCGAAGAAAGGCTATCTCCAAAGTTCAGGATCAGGTTGCCTCCCAAAGACCTGATCTGGTGAGCAGTGTAGCACCGCTACCGCCACCAGTGGAAACCCCATCGCCACCGGCGGCCCCAGTGACCCAGGACCAGTTTTCCTCGCTGGTCCAGCAGGTCCAAGCTCTGACCCACCTGATCCAGGGGTGCTTCGAAGCCCCCCATCCAGCTGCACCTACCTCACATCTTTCTGAGGAGAATGCAGCCCCCACTCATCCAGCGATCTCTTCTTCTGGCCCGCATGGGGTAGCATACCCCCTCGCCGCCCTAAGGAAGCTGGGCCAGCCCTCCAAGGGGTCTATGGCAAGGATCTTCCCTGATCTTGGTGGGCCTGATCTCTCTCTCCGGTGATCTCTCGTCATGATTCGACACCGTCTCATTTCTCTCCTTGCCCAGCTCCTCCCGCCGTGCCTGAGGAGATCCGCCAACAGCTCCGGAAGATGCGCCAAGAGTTGGATGCCGCCAAGCAAGCCCACCCGCTCCAGCATAAGGTGGAGCAGGGCATTCCCTTCTCCAAAGAGATCATGGAGGAAGTGATTTCCTCCCATGTCAAGCTGCCCGCCATCAAGCCCTACCATGAAGCCTCCGATCCTGATAACCACCTCAGCAGCTTCCGATCGATCATGATGTTCCATGGGGCATCAGATGCAATCCTCTGCCGTGCCTTCCCATCCACCCTTAGGGGATCCACTCGAACCTGGTTCAATGCCTTGAAACCAGGTTCTGTTGGTTTATTTGACGAGCTGAGCCGCCTCTTCATCAGCCAGTTCGTCAGCAGTCATCATCATCAACGGAGATCTGACTCCCTCTCTGAGGTTAAGCAGAGAGAGGGAGAGTCCTTGAAGAAATATATCGGCCATTTTAATATGGCCATGCTGGAGGTGGACCACCTTAATCATGAGGTGGCCATGTCCGCCCTAGCAGGCGGAGTGTTGAAGGAGAGTGACTTTTATCTGGTGCTGGAGGTCAGCTACCCTCCGAACCTCTCCGACATGATGGCTCTGGCAGACAAATATGCCAGAGTCGAGGAATCGCAAAGAGCTGCCCGCACCGAGTTGACAAGGAAGAAGGAGCCCAAGGGCTCAAATAAGCACCGATCCACCCACCAGCCAAGCCCGCCTCACCGCCAAAGGGTTCTTCCGCTGCTGCCAAGGAACCATACCCGGAGCCCGCCTAGGAGATTCAACCGGTTCACTCCGCTCACCACTCCAAGGGCAAAGATCCTTATGGAAATAGAGCGCCAGCTCCCCCGACCACCTCCTCTCCGAGGGAATGTGGCCCGGAGAGACCCCGCCAAGTATTGTCGCTACCACCGGGACCATGGCCACGACACTGAGGAGTGCCGGTAGTTGAAGAACGAGATTGAGAGACTCATCCAGCGGGGCAGGCTCGACCAATTCAGGAGAGCGCCTGAGCTGAGAAATGGGGGCGACCGCTAGCCTGAGCCCCAGCAGCCTCCCCCTCTAAATCCTTTGGTCGCTGGCCACATCAATGTGATCGAGGCAGCCAGTTGTCCATCGAGCTGACAGGACGATGAAGAAGGTTCAGCGCCAAAGAAAGGGCGGACCAACGAGCTCTCCTTCTCCGACAGTGACCTCCAGGAGATATAGTTCCCACATGATGATGCATTGGTTGTATCCCTTAATTTGAATAATTATGATATAGACTGCATCCTTATTGATAGTGGGAGCTTTGTCAACATTTTGTATCTTGATGTGTTTGTGAAGATGAAACTGCTTATGGAGAATCTCCGAGCCGTAGACTCTACCCTAATGGGGTTCACCGGTGATGTTATCACCCTAGAGGGGGTCGTGACCTTGACGGTCCGTGCGGGAGCCTAGCCTAGTGTTGCCACTGTTCATACAGATTTTTTGGTGACCAAGCTTCGGTCGCCCTATAACGCAATTTTTGGGAGACCCGGCCTGATGTCCCTGAAAGCCGTTGTCTCCATCCCGCACCTAGCAATGAAGTTCCTTACTAGATGGGGAGTGGGAGTAGTTCGGGTAAATCAAGCTGTAGCTCAGCAGTGCTTCGTCATCAGCGTTCAGTCCAAGCTGCCTGAGGTTGACGAGCTGGACGTTCGGGAGGACTTTGCCGAGCAACAAGGAGAACCAGCCGAAGAGCTAGAGGAGGTACCACTGGACAAAGCTCGGCCCGACCGAACCATAAGGATCGGGTCGCTGCTGAAAGGGAAGCCCCGGTTGGAACCGATAGACTTTCTCCGAAGGAATGCTGATGTCTTCGACTGGTCAGCCTCTGACATGCCAGGGATCAGCCCAGACATTCTCATCCATCGTCTTAATGTGGACGAAATGACCCGGCCTGTGAAGCAGAAGAAAAGAAGCTTCGTCCCCGACCGGCAAAGGGCAATTGAGCAAGAAGTTGACAAGCTCATCAAGGCAAACTTCATTTGGGAGGTAAATTATTCGAGCTGGTTGTTCAATGTTTCATGGTGAAGAAGTCGAACGGCAAATGGCGGATCTGCATCGACTTCACCGACCTTAATAAAGCATGCCCAAAGGATAGCTTCCCTCTCCCTCGGATCGACCAGCTTGTGGACGCCACTTCCGGTCATCAGATGTTGACCTTTATGGATGCATATTCAGGCTACAACCAAATCTGAATGGTGCTCGAAGATGAAGAAAAGACCGCCTTCATAAAAGGTATTTATTGTTACCGTGTTATGCCTTTCGATCTAAAAAATGCAGGTGCTACTTACCAAAGGCTGGTAAACAAGGTCTTCAAGGAGAAAATCGGTCGGAACATGAAGGTGTATGTTGATGACATGCTGGTCAAAAGCAAGGAAGCATCCCAGCACATTGAGGATCTCTCTAAGAGCTTCACAATGCTCCGAAAGTACCGAATGAAGCTCAACCCAATGAAGTGCGCCTTCGGTGTCAACTCTGGGAAGTTCTTGGGCTTCATGATTTCTCAGCGGGGCATTGAGGCCAACCCGCAGAAGATTCAAGCTCTTCGGCAATTGGCACCCCCAACATCTGTCAAAGAGGTCCAATGCCTGACTAGAAGAATCGTGGCCCTCAACCGCTTCATGGCCCGGTCGGCGGAGAGGTGCCTTCCATTCTTTAAAGCTCTCCGATCAGCCAAGAATTTTCAATGGTCTACTGAATGTCAAAAGTCATTCGAGAACCTCAAGAGATATCTTGGCTCTCCACCCCTCCTCAGCAGTCCCAATCCAGGGAAAATGTTATTTCTGTACTTAGTAGTTTCAGAAGGCGCAATTGGCTCGGTGCTGGTCAGAGAAGAGAACAAGACCCAAAACCGATCTACTATGTCAACAAGCTGCTCCGAGACGCCGAGACAAGATACACCCGAATTGAGAAATTGGTGTTGGCCCTGATAACATCGGTTTAGAGGCTGCGACCATATTTCTAGGCGCACTCTGTGATGGTCCTTACCGACCAACCCATCAAGGCGGTGGTGCATCACCCGGAGACATCAGGAAGAATGGCCAAATGGGCCGTCGAATTAAGCAAACATGATATCCGGTACCAACCTCACCCGGCCATCAAAGCATAGGTTCTGGCTGATTTCCTCCTTGAGTGCACCATCCCGGAGGATGGCTTTGCTCCAGACTCTTCTGAGCATCCAGGACCTGGCGCCCTATGGCTGCTCCATGTCGACGGATCATGTAATGCTAATGGCTTCGGCGCTGGCTTAATCCTCACCAGCCCAGAGGGGGCGACCTTCGAGTACGGCGTTCGCTTCTCCTTCCCAGCCTCCAATAATGAAGCCGAATATGAAGCTCTGCTTGCTAGACTCCGAATCACCCGCGATCTTAAAGTGGCAAAGCTGAATGCCTTTACCGACTCTCAGTTGGTGAACGGTCACGTGCGGGGCGAGTTCGAGGCCCGGGAGCCAAATATGATTCGGTATCTCCAAAAGGTATGGAACTTGCTTTTCCACTTCTCTGAATTTGAAGTTGTCCATGTTGGGAGAAACAATCCTCGAGGCATGCATATTTTAAAAATTTGATAACAATTATCAATGCAGAATTTTAAAGATTACATACTAATCTATCTAACATGCATCAAGATCATATCTTTGCCTTGTATATAGGATCGATTGATCCAAAATATGCATATAAATAAAAATATCAAGATCATATCTTGATCTTCAAGATGACTAGTCATACTACTTATCTTGAAGCCTGCCTTAAGATCTAGGGATCAAATCGCTTACCTTAAGAACAGTAGGTAAATCCTTATTGCTCTGCAGCTGTTCAATAGTCCGGCCTCTAGTATCGTCCACGCGAAGCCCCGAATGATCGGATTTCTAGGAGTGCTAGCTCGTGGAAAAATAGCTTTGTTGATCTTGAATCCTCCCACTTGAATCTTCCTCTAAGATCCACCACGCTTCCGCTAACACCAGAATCACCAGAATTTTTTATTCTAACCTTTTTAGAATTACAATCCATGACATATCGTGTATTGTTCTTCTGTCTTTTCTGGTGAGGGAATGCCCTCTATTTATAGTCTTAATTTAGCCTTAACATTGAATTCTGACATTAAGAATTCCATCGTTGGTAAAAGCGAAGAGACGCCGAAGGCGCGGCGCTTGGTTAATTCCGACGCTCGGCAAAAACCAAGGAGATGCGGCATTTGGTTTAATTCCGACGTTCAGTGAAAACTAAAGAGACGTGGCTAAATCCGACGTTCGGTGAAAACCAAAGAGTCATGGTTAAATCCGACGTTCGGTGAAAATTAATGTTAGGCATTAAATTCTACATAAGAATTTAATCTCTCATGAGATGAGATGGCTAACGTCTAAATCCAACGTTCGGTGAAAACCAAAGAGTCATGGCTAAATCCGACGTTCGGTGAAAATTAATGTTAGGCATTAAATTCTACATGAGAATTAATCTCTCATGAGATGAGATTTTAGCCATCTCATCATATGAGATCCTTATGCGAGAGGTTTGGGTTTAGGTGATGGTTTAATCTGATCATGGTTAACCCACATAGATCATGGTCCAAGCCCAAATCAAATTTGGCTTGTTCTGAATCTATTTAAATCCAAATCAAGTCTAATTTTAAATCAATATTTGAAATTGACTAGTCCTTCTAATAGACTTAAACCAAATTGAATCTTATTCACTTGTACTTAACCCAATTGAGATAATTCAATCAATCAAATTGATTAATTAAATCATATACGATTCTCAATCGTTGATCAGCAAACAGATCATCCTAGGAAACTTCTATGCGTGTGACTCTCTAGGTTCGAACCTAAGCGGTAGCATAGAAACAACTTTCTATACTAATCGATGTGCTCATCTAGCAATGGAACCCGACGTCCGGATAGGTCGAAGAGTTGCCGAGCAAACTCCAAGAACCCTAAGAAATAGTTACCGTATAATTCATCCTCTTGACCACAAATGCTAAGGATGGCTTAAGAGCCTGTCAACTCTAAATAGCAAATCCATAAAGTGATTTCAACTTTAGTGATCATGTGACTTTCACATGAAGTGCCTTGGCCAAGGTCTTGCTAAATTGAAACACAAGCATTTCTCCTTTTAACGGGATAGGTCAAATTCTATCTTGATCCATAACTGACTACCATAAGTACTTGACTGCACCCAGTAACCTTTCGTAGCTGGATTAGAAATTCAGGTGGTCCGGCACCTAAGTACAATGAGTTGCTTGTAAGCCACTGGTTGTGATCTTCAGGTCTGAAGGATACTTATACCTATATCTTCTCGGATTAACTCTTGACAGTAGAGTATCCGAAAATGAGTCACGTTCGGTGAAATGTACTCCTACACTTCCACCTGTATGTCATACTAGTGTCTCTACACTCCTTGGTTAAGAGGACAACCAACAAATATGATATACAACATCCTATAATTGATAGTACTATGGCCCTATCATAGTATATCATTTGGTCGCGAACTCTTTTAAGGACCTTCAAAGATAAACCTCCTTTATCGTGAAGGAAGATCCTGAGGGCTTCATTACAATCAGGAGTATTAAGAAGATGTTCTTGTAATGAATAAACTGCCAAATAACTTTTATTAATATATTAATTTATATATAATTTACATTAGCATAATCATCAAATGATTGGCTTTAGGATACAATTCCCAACAGTCAAGATCCCAAGATCCGAGAATGCCCACGCCGACCTATTATCTCGGCTGGCAACTGCGGAGTCGATGGATTCCGAGTGAAAGTTTCCCCTGGAGACCCTAGAAAGGCCTAGCATCACGGAGGCAGACCGAGTGATGCAGATCGAGGCTGGACTTTTCCAGCAAACTATTCCACCATTCAGGATAAACACAAAACCCGATACACTTTTGCTATCATCATGATCTGATTGAAAACTAGAATCAGTATATCCAACAAATTTTAAATTGGACTCTCCATAGACTAACCACTGGTCCTTAGTATTTCTCAAATACTTAAGGATTGTCTTAATAACTTGCCAGTGTTTTTCTCCTGGATCATATTGGTATCTACTCACTACTCCTAGTGAGTATGCCACATCTAGTCTTGTACATGTCATGGTGTACATAATCGATCCCACTACCGAAGCATATGAAATTCAACTCATACGTTCTCTTTCATTAGGAGTTGTCGAACAATCCTTCTTAGAAAGATGAATTCCATGGCCTATCGAAGGTAGCCTTTCTTGGAATTCTCCATGCTAAACCTCTTTAGCACTGTGTCAATGTACGTAGATTGGGATAAACCAAGCATCCTCTTAGATCTGTCTCTATAGATCTTCATCCCTAGGATGTATGATGCTTCTCTCAGATCTTTCATGGAGAATTGTGATGATAACCATGTCTTTATTCCTTGTAATGCAGGGATATCATTCCCGATTAAGAGAATATCATCCACATATAATACAAGAAATACAATAACGGAATTGTTAGCCCATTTATAAATGCAAGGTTCTTCTTTATTTTTAATAAAGCCATAAGATTTGATCATTTTATCAAATCGTATGTTCCAACTCCTAGATGCTTGCTTAAGTCTATAAATAGACTTCTATAGCCTGCACACTTTAGACTCGTCTTCAGATATAAAACCTTCAGGCTGTATCATATACACCTGTTCTTCTAAATCACCATTTAGAAAAGCGGTTTTAACATCCATCTGCCAAATCTCATAATCGAAGTGTGCTGCTATGGCTAGCATAATCCGAATGGATTTCAGCATTGCCACAGGAGAAAACGTTTTGTCATAGTCAATACCATAATATTGACGATACCCCTTGGCAACCAGACGTGCTTTATAGGTCTCTACCTTTCCGTCTGCACCTCTTTTCCTCTTGAAAACCCACTTACACCCTATGGGTTTTATCCCTTCGGGTGGGTCAACTAATGTCCATACATTATTGTCCTTCATGGGTCAAGTCGGATTTCATGGCCTCAAGCCATTTATTAGAGTCAGTCCTTTGCATAGCATCCATATAGGTGATCGGATCCTCGTTGTTCTCATCGAGTTCAATAGGATCATCATTCTGGACCAAGAAACCTAAGTATCTGTCCGGTTGATATGGTACTCTACCAGATCGCCTTAATGGTGCATCTAAAATGGGTTTTGAGTTTGATCTAATCAACTCAGATTCTAAGGGTTCACTGGTTTGTGTTGTTCCTTCTACTTGATGAACTTCCTCAAGTTAACATTAGAGCTATTTGTTCCTTCACTAAGGAACTCCTTTTCAAGAAAAACTGCTCTATTACCAATGAACAACTTTTATTCTTCAGTATTGTAGAAGTAATATCCTTTGGTCTCTTTCGGATAGCCGATAAAAAAATATTTGTCAGATTTGGGTTCAAGTTTGTCTGATTTTGCACGTTTCACATAAACCGGATACCCCCAGACTCTCAGATAGGTAATAACCGGTTTATGTCCATACCACATCTCATGTGGAGTTTTAGAAATAGACTTACTTGAAACCTTATTAGAATATGACAAGCTGATCTAATGCGTATCCCCAAATGATATTGGCAAGCTTGCAAACTCATCATGGACCGAACCATGTCTAACAGAGTTCGATTCTTTCTTTCTGACACACCGTTATGCTGCGGTGTTCCAGGAGGAGTCCATTGGAAGAGAATCCCATTCTCTCTTAAATATATCACAAATTCATTGAAAAGTATTCGCCTCCTCGATCTGATCAAAGGGTCTTAATACATTTTCCTGTTTGTTTTTCTACTTCTTTATGATATAGTTTGAACATTTCAAACGACTCAGATTTATGTCTCATAAGATAGACATAACCAAACCTAGAAAGGTCGTCTGTAAAAGTTATGAAGTAGTAATATCCACCTTTGGCACAAGTGCTCATTGGTCTACATACATCAGTATGTACTAGACTCAATAGCTCTTTGGCTCTTTCACCTTTTTNAATATCCACCTTTGGCACAAGTGCTCATTGGTCCACATACATCAGTATGTACTAGACTCAATAGCTCTTTGGCTCTTTCACCTTTTCCAATAAAAGATGACTTGGTCATTTTACCAAGAAGACAGGATTCACAGGTAGTTAATGATTCACAATCATCAACTCGAAGGATGCTCTCCTGAGTTAACATGTTTAATCTATTCTTATTGATATAACCCAGCCGATGGTGCCAAAGATAAATGTCTGTGACATCAGTTGTTCTAGGGTGCTTACTTGAATTGTACACTACATTCACAGGCTGTGATAATATATAAATGCCATTAGATAATTTCCCAGTCATTACAGTGACTCCATTCATAATGATATTCAAAGTAACATCCTTTATTGAAATTTCATAATGACTTTTGACCAGAAGGCCTACAAAAATTACGTTCAACAAGAACGTTAGGCAAAAATGACAATCATTTAGTATAATGACATTTCTATTGAAAACTATTTCAAGAACTCCTAATGCCAGAACTGGAACTAATCTTCCATCGCCGACATTAAGGAATCTTTCATTGTCCTCAAATCTTCTGGTGACCTGTAGTCCTTGCAATGAATTGCAAATATTAAAAGGACTCTCGGTATCCAATACCCAGGTCTGATTATCATATACAGAAAAATTATAAGGTGTTATCATTAAATACCTTGTTGAGCAACATCTTGCTCCTTTTTCTTCTTTGGCCTGTTTTAATCAAGTGTGGCAATGTAAAGAGGACAGTTCCTCTTCCAATGCCCTTGCATCTTGCAGTGAAAGCATTCAGCTTAACTTTTATCAACTTTCTTCTTCTGCATCGAACCCCTTATAGATGTCCTAGCATGTTGCACCTTTTTATTATTCTTTTCTTCTTTCCTTTCCCAAACGGTTTACGCCCTACCTTAGATCCTTCAACCATATTAACCAAACCCTTAGAGAGCTAGTTATCCTTCTCAAAGTTCTGTAACAACCCCAACAAACCGTGGTAGTTGACTGCAGGCTTTGTTATTCGAAAATGAGTAAGGAAATGTCGGAAGGATGGAGGCAAGGAATTCAGGATCGCATCTTTTTCCAACTGCTCATGTTAGGGAAAGCCGAGCTTGCTTAGGAGTTCTATCTTCTCGATCATGTACAATACATGATCATTGATAGGAGATCCATCCCTCATTCGAGTATTGAAAATAGCATAACTAGTCTTGTGCCTTTCAATATCGTCGGGTGTACCGAAAGATTCATTCAATGCTGAATGATTTCTTCTGGCTGAGCATTCTCGAACCGGCGACCGAATTCATCGTTCATTGCTGCTAGCATGATACAACGCACGCTAGTTCTATCATTGAGCCACTTCTGATAAGTGTCTCTCTCAGAACTTTGGGTGTTTGCATCAGGTATCTTTGGTGGCAGGATTATTCAGAATATATAGAATCCTCTCATGCTCAAGGCCGATCTTAAGTTTTCTGAACCAGCTATTGAAATTGGAACCATTCAACTTGTCACTATCCAATAGGGACCTTAATGATAAATTAGTATATAAATTGATTCAGTCTAAAGACTTGGACTTTAGTCTAAAGATTTTTCCACTATTTTGTTCAAATTGGCAGCCTCTACACCCAAATTCAAAGAATTATTCTTAATTCTTTAGTGGGCACTAAGATCTACATAAACTACATACAAGCCCAAGTGAAGCTTCGCTAACCCATATGTATCTAAGAGTAGGTTCAAAACTAATTGTTTCCCCAAATAATTCTTTGCGTTCAGTTTTGCCCCATTTCCTCTTCAGCAGGCATGGAGTGCCTCCACTGAAAGTTCTGGTTAGGTCCAACCATTAAATGATATAATCAGTGTAACCTATCAATAGACAATCAAGCCCGAGTGAAGCTCGGCCCACCTGACTGTCTATTTAATAGTTACGCTGACTTATCATATAATGAATGATAATTCTGATGGTTGACAAGCACCAGGCATGGAGTGCCTCCAATGATTATCAAAACATCGGACTCATTATCACCCACCTTAATGGGAGGCTATGATCTAGTTATCATATAACTATTTCATTTTAAGGACCTAATAATTTTAGAGGATTTAATAATCTGAAAATAAATTGACTAATCAAGTTCTCCTACTAAATCTATGAAATCGGTAGAATAAAATAAGATTAAGTCTGGTTAAGTGGCACCTAAATCAGTTAGACTGATTTCCTTACAGGCAGGGTCAACCCGAATCAGGTAAATGATCAGAATCATAAATGGTTCACCATATTGACCAGGTAAGTGAGATCGATGGAGGGATATGCCATTAACTCGTTAAAGACGCATCAATATGAGTAGCTCCCAATTAAAAACCATTCGATCGTTGATCCTAGAGCAACTTGCCAACTCACCTTGACATCATATGGTTAACCAATTTTTGATTTGGCCATCTAAGAGATTCATGCTCAACCACGGAGCTTAATCTACTTTCATTTGGTTTAATCAAAGAGAAGGACATGATCAACTACACTATTATTTGATTTAGAGCATTCTTAACCTAATCTAATTAATTTAGATTTGGTTAAATACTCTTTAGCCCAGTTGATTTAAACCTTAGGGTCTAACCCTTTATGGACCCGATTTAGCTAACCCAAAGGATTAAATATATTTCATGTTTACATGTCATATATTTCAATCAAGCAACACTGTATTATGTTAATACTCATAATTCCTATATTTAGATCATATCTAAAGAGATTATGAATTAACATTTGACATTCAAATTAGACTCTCATAAATATTTGTATGTTTCATAACATAGACATCATGCCATCGTATATCATATCTATGTTTTATACTAAACATGCAAATATCATGTTTTTATACAACATCAATATGTATCAAATATAATCATATTTTAAGAGTGTGTGTAATCAGTGTTTTGAAGCCAAAGATCAATTTAAATTATCACGGCAATATGTCACAGAATACCTCGTTGAATGGGTAATTTGGATTTTCAATCCATTTGTGACCGAATAGACCTGTAATTTGTTTTAGCCTTGATTACATAATTAATAGGAGCATTAATTTATATTCAATAAATTAGATCAATACAAACCATCGCTCTGATACCATTTGAAGGAGAAACAATTTTCGAGGCATGCATGTTTTAAAAATTGATAACAATTATTAATGCGGAAATTTAAAGATTACATACTAATTTATCTAACATGCATCAAGATTATATCTTTTCCTTGTATATAGGATCGATTGATCCAAAATATGCATATAAATAAAACTATCAAGATCATGTCTTGATCTTCAAGGCAAGAAGTCATACTTCTTATCTTGAAGCATGCCTTAAGATCTAGGGATCATATCACATACCTTAAAGGCAATTGGTAAATCCTTTTATGCTCTGCAGTCGTTCAATCGTCCGGCCTCTAGTATCGTCCACGCGAAGCCCCGAATGATCGGATTCCCGGGAGTGCTAGCTCGCAGAAAATGACTTTGCTGATCTTGAATCCTTCTACTTGAATTCTTCTTCTAGGATCCTCCACACTTCCGTTAGCACCAGAATCACCAGGATTTTCTATTCTAATTCTTTAGAAAATCAATTCACGATATAGTGTTGTTTCTCTTCTGTGTAATCTGGTAGGATGTCCTCTATTTATAGTCTCTTTTTAGCCAGCCCATTAAATTCTTACATTTAGAATTCCGCCGCTTGACAAAAACCAAGAGACGTCGAACCGTAGCGCTTGGTTAATTCCGACGTTCAGTAAAGAACCAAAGAGTCATCGAACCGTAGCGCTTGGTTAATTCCGACGTTCGGTAAAACCAAAGAGTCATCGAACTGTAGCGCTTGGTTAATACAAAGAGGTGCATTTATTCTAACACTTTAGAATTTCGACGGAATTGTTTGGAGAAGATTAATGCAAGACATTAAATTATATATGTGAATTTAATCTCTCAAACTTATGCAAGAGGTTTGGATTTAGTTTTTGGTTTAAGCTAATCTGAATTTATTGGACTGAACCCACATAGATCATGGTCTTAGCCCAAATCAAATTTGGCTAGTCCTAAATCTATTTAAATCCAAATCAAGTCTAATTTTAAATCAATATTTAAAATTGACTAGTCCTTCTAATAGACTTAAACCAAATTGAATCTTATTCAATTGTACCTAACCCAATTGAGATAATTCAATCAATCAAATGGATTAATTAAATCATATACGATTCTCAATCGTTGATCAGCAAACAGATCATCCTAAGAAACTTCTATGCGTGTGACTCTCTAGGTTCGAACCTAAGCCGGTAGCATAGAAAAACTTTCTATACTAATCGATGTGCCCATCTAGCAATGGAACCCAACGTCCGGATAGGTCGAAGAGTTGCCGAGCAAACTCAAAGAACCCTAAGAAACAGTTACCGTATAATTCATCCTCTTGACCACAAATGCTAAGGATGGCTTAAGAGCCTGTCAACTCTAAACAGTAAATCCATAAGGTGATTTCAATTTTAGTGATCATGTGACTTTCACATGAAGTGCCTTGGCCAAGGTCTTGCTAAATTGAAACACAAGCATTTCTCCTTTTAACGGGATAGGTCAAATTCTATCTTGATCCATAATTGACTACCACAAGTACTTGACTGCACCCAGTAACCTTTCGTAGCTGGATTAGAAATCCAGGTGATCTGGCACCTAAGTACAATGAGTTGCTTGTAAACCACTGGTTGTGATCTTCAGGTCTGAAGGATACTTATACCTATATCTTCTCGGATTTACTCTTGACAGTAGAGTATCCGGAAATGAGTCACGTTCGGTGAAATGTACTCCTACACTTTCACCTGTATGTCATACTAGTGTCTCTACACTCCTTGGTTAAGAGGACAACCAACAAATATGATATACAACGTCCTATAATGATAGTACTATCGCCCTGTCATAGTATATCATATGGTCGCGAACCTTTTTGAGGACCTTCAAAGATAAATCCTCCTTTATCGTAAAGGAAGATCCTAAGAGCTTCATTACATCAGGAGTATTAAGAAGATGTTCTTGTAATGAATAAACTGTCAAATAACTTTTATTAATATATTAATTATATACAATTTACATTAGCACAATCATCAAATGATTGGCTTTAGGATACAATTCCCAACAAACCTCCAAGAGTCACACACCCCTCATCAACCTCTATGTAAGTACTGAACTACGATCGATTGGGAGTGTAATGATGAGAACATGCTGAATCCAAGGTCCACATCTCTGTACTGTGACTGTGACCATCTGATTCCACCAAGAGATCATCCTTCATCTCATGTCCTGCAACTGTACTCATAGACTCAGATCCTCCCTTTTCTTCCTTTTTTCAACTTAGGACATTCCCTTTTAAAATGTCCTACCTCACTACACTTATAGCACTTGGCTTCTTGGACTGTAACCATCCCCTAGGCCTGCTCTTGTCCCTACCTCTGCCTGACCTTTTCCCAATTGATAGACCCTCCTGGGGAACAGCTTCCTTGGTCATCCTCTCCCTTTGCTCATTCGTCCAAAGCATCAAGACAATATCTTCATAGAATAATATCTTCTTCCCTTAGAGTAGCATCGTGGCCAATGAGTCATGTGATATGGGCAGCGAACACAATAGCAAAAGTACCTTATCTTCCTCCTCCATCTTGACCCCGACATTCAGCAATTCATTGCTCACCTGATTGAACATCTGGATGTAGCCCAGCACATCTCCACCTTCTGACATCCGAAGGCTGTAGAGGCGCTTCTTCAACATCAACTTGTTGCACATATTTTTCCCCATATAGAGGGCTTGTAACTTCGACCAGAGTCCCTTCGGGGTCTTCTCCTCCAGTACTGAATAAAGGATTGAATCCGCCAGACATCCCCTAATCATTGAACTTGCCTTTTTCTTCAATGACATCCATTGCTTATCTGTCATCCCATCTGGCCTTTCCTCTAAAGCCAGATCTAAACCTTGTTGCACAAGAAGATCCTCTACCCAGACTTTCCATATGGAGAAACTTTCCTCCCATCAAACTTTTCAAAATCTATTTTATGCTACTACCCATGGTGAGATCTCAACCAAAACAAAAATAGCACAAAAATAAATTTTAGAAAATTAAGAAGTACTTTGACGGACCTTGTTGAAATTGTTTCAACCCTTTGAAGATCTCCAAACAACTTATTCTTGTTCCTGAACCAGGCTTTAAAATCTCCAAACAACTTCTTGTTTCTGAACCAGACTTTGATACCACTTGTTGGGATTTAGTCCTTGATGAACATCAATGGATCCCCCATTGAACAAGAACCAATGATTTCTAATCATGTTACCAACGATCAGATTGTTTTTGTCTTTGAATCCTTTGAACAGAAGTTCAAATCACCACAGCCCCTTTTCTTGAGAAGAGATTTTATTGGCGCTGAAATTAATTACACTGAAATTAATTCCTCTTTCCAAGATGCTTCGGCTTCCCGAATTAATTCCCAAAGACACATTCCGAAACCGAAGGAGTTGACCGCCTTCACGCTCAAATCCCACGGCTTGCTTTCTTTTCCAAGACGTGAGTCTCCTTGGGCTTCAAGTGTTTGTCTCCACATCACGATGCCTCACATTCTCCCTTTTCCCTTCACGTACCCGTGGACCACGTCCTCTTCACCACAACACGCAGAATCCAACGCCCAACGCATTGATTTCTTCCCGTCTTCACACAGCGGAAGTTCCCACGTCGTCAAGGATCACAGAGCCGAGAAGCCAGTGTTCCGTGACTCACGCCCCGGCTCTTGCTCCGTGCAACAAGGGAAAGAAGGAGAAAGAGAGAGAAGGAGCAAGAGAAGATAGGGCTGCCGCCTTGATGAGAGAAAGGAATTTCTGAGAAAAAATAATCTGTTCCTATTCCTTCGAACCCTAAAAACTAGAGTTTAAATACATCCATGAAGTGGGCGTGACTTGATTTAATCTCAACCCTTGGACTCAAACCCAGCCCAATACAAGTTAGCCTCCTAGGCTTTGATAGCACCACACCAGACCCAACAATTACATCTTTTTCTTCAGATGAAGCTAACTTGGGTCAGTGGGGACAAAGTCCACAACAAGTTCAATATGGAGATGGAAGGTCTGCTACTTCCACTGTTACAACATTCACACAATCTGAAATGTGCGGTGAGTTCTCCAAGTTTGGAGAACTGAGTTTTTAGAGATGAGTTTTTCTATACATATGGAATAAGAAAACTACTATTAAAACCTAGAGTTCATTAGGGTACTGATATCATCTCTCTTTTTTTTAACATAAAAATCCATCATTTAGTTGTCTCAAAAGGAAAAAAAAAATCCACCATTCGCTATTCTCAAAGTGAACTTCCAGTTCTTAAAGATGAGAATAATACTAGATGACTTTCATATGGCATATCTTATTTCCCACTCTTCTAAAGAGCTAGCATTGTAATGAATATGGATGATTCCATTTTACCCGAGAGTTCTTTGTGTCCAATGCTCTAATCTTGAACCATTATGTCCAAATGATTTCATTGTACTGAGATACAACTGATTTTTTTTTTTTTTTTGGTGATAACCATAAGAGTGAACAGAGAAAATAGGATAATAGGCGGGCAGAGAGAGGAGAGGACAGAGAATTAAGAATGAGACTTATTGCCTAATGCAAAGTTGGGATCTGATTTGTTTACTGAAAATACCAGTTATGCTGCATTGGAAACCTACCTTGTCCCTTAGATTGGAGGGCGCGATTAAACCTTTAGAAAAGATTACAGAGGGGAAAAAAATATATATCTCGAAACAAAGCTCTTAGAAAAATCTGTGTTTTATATATTTAAAAATTTTGCATTTATTTTCAGTCAGCCCTTCCTCATTATTGATTTCTTAACTTAATGGCAATTCTAACTTGAATATTTGATTGTAATAGGCACAGGCCCATGTATTCATCCTACATTGGTATACTTCCTAATGTAAATCCAGACTTTGTTCAATCCCTGGAGCCACTTCTCATGGACAACAAGGTAATAATTCACACATGATGTCAATGTCATGCACCAACAAATATCTAAAGGTTTTGTTTATATATTATTTTAATGAAGCAAAGAATCAAACCTTGCCTTTGATAGATGAGGGCAAAAGTGCTATTCAACTTGTATTCATATCTATTTTGAATAAATATTGACACTAATCTTTACCTCTTTTAATATCCATACCAGTAATTGCATCTCTAAAAAAAAAATGGATATGAATATGGATACACACACCGATTTTTTATCTGTATCTAATCCTTTTCATTCCTATATTTGTTGCATAGCTTACTCAGCCATATACATTAATATTGTGATCGGTGTCTCTTGTCCATCATTGCTTCGCTGCCATGGCCGCAATAACCACCTAATCCTTACCTTCTTTCCGAATTATTTCCCTTTTTTTTCTACCTTTCTTCCCACTTTATTTCTTTGACTTTCAAATCCAACAACTCAGAGACAATCAATAGTTGACCTTACCTCCGTCTATGCCTTGCTATAGTCCGATAAAGAACTAGTAATGAATTTAATGTTGGATATCCTTGATTACCAAGGAACTTGCCTCTTAACTGACACTTCTAGTAAACCAGATAAACTAACAACAACCATCCATATTAAAATGAATAACTAAGGTTATGTGTTGGCCTTCTAGCCATATGTTAATTCTACACAATATATGATAAGGAATATGTAAGGAAATTGAATAGATCTCGTTGAAAAAAATGAAAATACTACAATATAATTGCATGGTCTAGAAGAACTTAAAATTATTCATGTTATTATATATTTTGCTTTAATATAATTCGATATGATTATTCTGAAGTCATATTTAGACAAAATAATGGCTTGCCGTGTTTATTTGTGAATTCTGCAATTTAGAAATTTGAATAAACCTAAATAGAGGAACGTTCGACCTTAAAGAAGGTTTATATCCTAAAAAGAAATGGTAGCATCAGTTTTCTTTCATAAATGTTAATTTTTTTAAGAATGCAATTTCAAGGCCAACTAGAACCAAGAATAGATCATATTTCTTATTTTATGTACTAACCATATTGTGCTTTTCTAATGGTTAGGTGGATCTAGTATTATTTGGCCATGTACATAATTATGAGAGAACAAGCATTGTTTATCGAAGTGAATGCAAAGGAATGCCAACAAAGATGATACGGCTGACCATCTCCTCTGGGCGGTGTTATAACCTCCTGCGCAATTTCGAAATTAATGATGTGATAGCTTGTTCTCGGGATTTTGGAATCCTTGTCCCGACCTACAGCGTCGGCTCCGGCCTCCAGCTCCGGCCTCCAGCTCCGGCCTTTGGCTCCGGCCTTCAGCTCCGGCTCCAGCCTCCAGCTTCGGCCTTTGGCTCCGGCCTGTGGCTCCGGCCTTCAGCGTCGGCTCCGGCCCCCAGCTCCGGCCTTTGGCTCTGGCCTTTGACTCCGGCCTCCAGCGTCAGCTCCGGCCTTCAGCTCCGGCCTTTGGCTCCGGCCTCCAGCTCCGGCCTTTGTCTCCGGCCTACAGCGTCGGCTCCGGCTCTAGCTCCGGCCTACGGCTTTGGTCTGGTTCTAACCATAACTTGGTGTCATTCTTTTCAAAATACACTGAAACCCACTTCAAGTAACGAACCCCGAGATTCGAGACATCTGTTACCGTGTATCTCATTCATTGAAATCACGGGTAGGTACTAGCACATCCCGCAGTTACCGGCATACACGGCGCCCATTCAGCAACGGCTCACCCACTCGCCGTTGAGGAGAACGTGGCTCCCCATAGAGGTATAAGAAGAGGACCCGAGCTCAACACGAGGGGACTCTTCTCTGGAAAACTCTACTAATATAGACAACTTTCCTGTTCTATCAACCCACTGACTTGAGCATCGGAGGGTCCCCACCGGAACACCGGTCCGGGACTTTTTGCAGGCTCCTGAAGGAAGACGGCGACCTTTCTGTACTCTAAAAGACCTGCGGAGATCCCAGTTCACCCGACGGTCATTACAAGTGGTTTGGCAGCAATAGATTGGCGCGCTAGGTAGGGGGGCAGGTGAACATTTGTTCAACATATCTGCGACCCCTGCAAGGGAGACGATGGTAACCATGCGAGCTCAGGAAGCTTCTACCAGTCAGGCTGCGGAGCATATCCCACAGGCTAAACAATCGGGGGACAACCTCCATGTTCCACCTCCTGCGCCACCGCAGGTTAGCCAGTTCGATCGGCTAGATGCCCTGGCCCATCAAGTGTAGGATATGATGACGGTGGTACGGGGACTGCAGGAGCATTGCTTCGCTACCGTACCTGGGCCGCCGTCTCAGCCCCCTCTGCTCCGCGAGGAAGGCCATGAAACCATTCAACCTCATCAGGGAAGGACCCCTCCTGAAGCCTCCCACCACTCGTCCCGAGGTCTCGCCGTCGGGAAACCTTGAAACGGCAACGGTCCCTTTCCCGCCATTCCGATCATTTTCGCAGGCGACGCAGTGAGAAGGAGCCACGGTGATTTCACCCAATACACCGGCGGGCCTCTCCATCCTCTTCCTCTGACTCTTCTAAAGGAGACTCGAGCAAGAAGGCCGCTCGTCGGGCGAGCAACGGCTCGACGAGTATCATCAACGATTGGAGAACTCAACCGCCGAATCGCCAACCCAAACGGAGTGGACTACAACCACCATCCACCTCTTTCGCACCGCATCATGGAGGAGCCGGTCCCACCCCAGTTTTGTCTCCCTCAGCTGGACCCGTATGACGGTACGATGGACCCCCTAGACCACTTGGAGAGTTACAAGGTCCTCATGCAGGTCCAGGGGGCGATGGACCCTCTCCTGTGTGTTGCTTTTCCAGCCACACTTTGGAAGGCGGCGCGTGCATGGTACTCTCGTCTGCCACCACGCAGCATCAACTCGTTCAAGCAACTCGAGCGATCTTTCCTGGCCCACTTCGACGCATACCGAAGATCCCTCGAGTCGTAGATAGCTTGTTCGCTGTCCAACAAAGGAGTGGGGAAACTCTGAAGGATTTCGTGGCTCGGTTCAAGGAGGCCGCGCTCGAGGTCTATAACTTGGAGGATTCTGTAGCCACTCTCGCGCTGAAGCGAGGACTCCGCCCGTTCAGATTTGCATATTCTCTAGATAAAAAGCCCCCCGCTCCTACGCCAAGCTGCTAAGCCGGGCACAGAAGTACATTCGCACCGACAAAGCAGATTCTTCCAGAAGGGAGGCCAACAAAAGTTCCAGCAAGAAGTCAGCACCCGTAGAACCCGCTGGAGGATGGTCCAGAAAGCCTGAGCCGCCTCGTCGCGCGGATAGCCGGCCCCAACACTAGTTCCCAAGGAGCATTTTACACCCCTCCTCGCTCCGATATCTCACATCTTGTTAGAGATTGAGGAAGAGCCTTACTTTCGGCGTCCACCTCCAATGAAGTCAGGGGTCCCCCGCAGCAAAGAAGTCTATTGCCGATATCACAGAGACTATGGCCACGACACTGAAGATTGCCGCCAACTGAAAAAAGTTATCGAGGAGCTTGTCCAGCAAGGCCATCTGAGCAAGTTTGTCCACCAGGGGAACCCTACAACCGCGGGTCCGTCAGCACCTCCCACGCAACAGATTGCCTTGGACAACGCCCCAACAGAGAAGACGGTGGCCATGATCTTCTGGGGGCAGGCAGGGTTCCAAAAGACAGCGAGAGGAAGATGACAATCCTGTAATTCCTTTTTTTCAAAAAAGACCTAGAGGGGGTAGTGAATAAAATAATGATGGCGTCGTCGTCTCTATGACGATCGCCAAACATCCTGTAAAGCGGATTTTGGTTGATAGTGGAAGCTCAGTGAATGTTTTAAGTTACGACGCTTGTGTTAGAATGAGTTTACCTGCAAGTTCTCTTTTACCTGTCACCACTCCGCTGATGGGCTTCACCGGGGATTCAGTCCGGGAAGGGAAATCACTCTCCCAGTCACAGCCGAACCCCACCACGCCAGAGCACGGTTCTTATGAACTTCTTGGTGGTGCGGGTCCCCTTGGCGTACAATGCTATTTTGGGGAGGCCTGGCTTAAACCTGTTGGATGCTGTCATCTCCACCAAAAGGCTACTTGTGAAGTTCCCCACCAACGAAGGAATAGGAGAAATGAGGGGAGAGCAAAACCCGTTGCTGCTCTGCTACCACCTAGCCCCAGTCCGCAAGAGACCGCATCGGCGACTGCACCAAAACTGACTGACCCCCGAGAGGTGGAGAAGAGAGGGGAGCCAGCCGAGCACCTCCTGACTTTTCCCTTGGAGACGACCCCGCGAAGACCATCCAAGTTGGGGCATTGCTTCCAGAGGAGGCCCGCGATCAGCTCCTTGCTTTCTTGTGTGCCAACTCGACGTCTTCGCATGGTCATCGTCTGATATGCCAGGCATCCCCGAGGAGATAATCACTCACCAACTCAACCTCAAGCCAGAATGCCGGCCTCTCCGACAGAAGAAGAGAGTTTTGCTCTGGATATACAGAAGGCTGTCGATGAGGAAGTCCGTAAACTAAAAGCTGCAGGCCACATTCGGGAAGTTCAATACCCCGATTGGTTGGCCAACGTCGTGATGGTCCGCAAGGCCAACGGAGTTGGAGGATGTGTGTAGACTTCACCGATCTTAACAAGCATGCCCGAAGGACAGCTTCCCTCTGCTCCAAATCGATCAACTGGTAGACGCCACATCTGGCCATGAAACACTTAGTTTCATGGACGCCTTCTCTGGGTACAACCAAATCAGGATGGAACCCACAGACGAGGAGGCTACCTCCTTCATAACTGAGAAGGGAATCTACTGCTACAAGGTGATGCCGTTCGGACTAAAGAACGCCGGAGCCACCTACCAGAGGCTGATGAACAAAGTCTTCAAGAGCCAGATCGGACGCAACATGGAGGTATATGTGGACGACATGCTGACAAAGAGCATTCATGCCACCAGCCATATCGCGACTGACGGAAACTTTCGATAACCTCTGCCGGTATAGGATGATGCTGAACCCCGTAAGTGTGCCTTTGGGGTGACAGCCGCAAATTCTTGGGTTTCATGGTGACCCAACGAGGAATAGAGGAGAATCCCGATAAAGTTCAAGCCATCTTGGACATGAAATCTCCCTCCAATAAGAAGGAAGTGCAACGTTTGGCCGGACGGTAGCGGCCCTGAGCCGTTTCCTATCCAAGTCTGCGGAGAGGTGTTTACCTTTCTTCAAGGCACTATGCCGAGTCAATGGTTTCGAGTGGACCAGGGAGTGTCAGGAGGCCTTCGAAGGATTAAAAGAATTCCTATCCGCCCCACCACTGCTGTCCAAGCCAAGGAGTGGAGAAGAACTCTTCTTGTACCTCGCTCCTTCCCCCGAAGCGGTTAGTTCCGTGCTGGTGCGCATGGATGCCGATGGGACGCAAAAGCAGTGTATTACACCAGCAAGGTGCTGCATGATGCGGAGACAAGGTACTCGAAAGTCGAAAAGGTCATCTTTGCACTGATCGTCTCCGCCCAATGCCTCAGGCCCTATTTCCAAGCTCACCCGATCGTGGTGGTCACCGACCAGCCGCTCAAGGCGGTCCTGTCCTGTCCTGATACTTCTGGCGGCTGGCAAAGTGGACGGTCAAGTTGGAGAATTCGATCTGTCGTTTTGGCCAGGACAGCTATGAAGTCCCAAGTCTTAGCGGACTTCTTGGTCGAAGGCACCTGGACAAAAGAACAAAGGGAAGACCCTTCGGATGATGAAATCAAGGAAGAAGGGAGGGACTGGCTCCTTCATGTGGATGGGGCGTCAAACTCTCAGGGAAGTGGGCTGGCCTCATTCTAGCCAGTCCCGATGGAGTGGTGACGGAGTATGCCCTCCGTTTCCTTTTCCAGCTACCAACAACCAAGCGAGTACGAAGCCCTACTATCTGGAATACGGCTAGCTTGTGAGCTTGGGGTAAAGCATCTCAGAGTTTTCACGACTCTCAGCTAGTTTGTGGCCAGATAAAGGGGGAATACGAGGCACGAGATCCCATCATATCACATTACCTGAGTATGGTGTGTCGCAGGTCTCCCCCTTAACCCATTTCAGCATTAGTTACATTCCCCGGGAGGAGAATGCCAGAGCTGACGCGTTGTCTCGTCTAGCCACATCGGCCGATGGAACCTTGGGAAGAACTTATATGGAGCGCCTGGAGACCCCGAGCATTGACACAATAAAAGAATCCATGCCAGTCCGCCAAGAGCCTTCTTGGATGGACGCCTACACTAAGTACTTTACTAATGGAGCCCTACCAACCGACCCCACCGAAGTCAAGATCTTCAAATGGCGAATACACAAGTTCCTAATGTTCGACGGGCAGCTGTATCGGAGGTCCTTCTCCATCCCCTCTTGAGATGTGTTGGCCCCACATATGCCGATTACATCCTCTGAGAGATCCATGAAGGTATCTGCGGAAGCCACTTGGGGGGCAGAGCATTGGCCTACAAAGCCCAACACCAAGGCTATTACTGGCCCACCATGCGGGAGGACGCGGCCGAGCTAGTCGGAAATGTGATAGTTGCCAGCGGCATGCCAACATCCAACGGCAACCAACTTCTCGACTGAGCCCTCTATCGGCTCCATGGCCGTTTGCCCAATGGGGATGGACATCTTGGGACCTTTCCCTCCTCTTCTGGCCAACGGAGGTACTTGCTTGTCGCCATCGATCATTTCACTAAGTGGGTGGAAGATGAAGCGCTAGCCAAGATTACTGAAGCTAAGGTGAGGAGTTTCTTTTGGAATTTCATTATTTGCCGATTTGGACTACCCACACGCTCGTTACCGACAACACCAGTTCGACAATGGCCCATTCAGAGACTTCTGTGCTGAACTGGGAATACACCAAAGGTTTACTTTTGTTGGTCACCCGCAAACTAACGGGGCTACCGAAGTGATGAATCGTACAATCTTACAAGGACTCAGGACGCGCTTGGACAACTTCAAGGGGAGATGGGTAGAAGAGCTCCCGAATGTATTCTGGGCTTATCACACAATGCCCCATGCTCCCACTGAAGAGACTCCATTCAGCCTTGTCTTCGGAACAGAAGCCGTCGTCCCAGTGGAGATCGGTGTCCCTAGTCCCCGGACACAGTCGTACAATGAAGATGACAATCCCAGTCAACTAAGGGCTAACCTCGACCTCATCGAAGAGCTTCGCGATCAAGCACGAATCAGAATGGCCTCTTACCGACAAAGGATTGCAAAGTACTACAATGCCCGAGTCCGTCCCAGGACGTTCCTCCCGGGAGATTTGGTCCTCAGGTGAGCTGCAGTCTCCAAACCTACGGAGGGAGGCAAGCTATCCCCCAATTGGGAAGGGCCTTACCGGTCACCCAGGCACTTCATCACGGAGCTTACCGATCGAAGAACTAGACGGGACACCCCTCCCTCATACCTGGAATGCGGATAATCTCAGGGTATTATCAGTAACCCATTGTCATATTTGTTTTAAACATTAGCCTATAATTATCGTTCATCCTTTTGCACTAACAAAGTGTTTAAGCATTCTGGCTCCTTATTAAAGCCCAGCTCCGCGTCGGCACTAAAGCCCGGCTCCACGTCAGCACCTAAAGCTCGGCTCCGCGTTGGCACCTAAAGCCTGGCTCCGCGCCGACACTAGCCTGCGCCGGCACCTAAAGCCCGGCTCCGTGTCAGCACCTAAAGCCTAGCTCCGCGTCGGCACCTAAAGCCCAGCTCCGTGTCGGCACCTAAAGCCCAGCTCCGCATCGGCACCTAAAGCCCAGCTCTGCATCGGCACTTAAAGCCCTGCTCCGTGCCGGCACTTAGCCCTGCTCTGCGCCGGCACTTAAGCCCCGCTTCGCGTCGGCATTTTATCCAACCTCGTGTTGGCATTGAACGACTTTGCGTCTGCACAAACGTGTCCTACCCTAAGTGCTTTGACCCTCGTGCCTGCAACCAGACTGATCCCGCATCAGTTCTCTAATTGATTTTCTAATGTCCCTCAAAAAGGGAATCGTATCGTAATTTTCGGCCATAGGTTTTTGGTTCGTGTCAATTCACACACTAGCAGACCCAATTACGAACCAAGATATAAACATTACGGATCAAAAGATTCATTAATAGCCAAAGTTTACAAAATCGCCGATTTAAATCGGACTTGAAACATTACAGTCAAAGTAAAGAGACTAGGGATTGTCTGGAGCTAAGTTGTCATCTTCCGGGACATCATCTGGCTCCAACCCTTCGATCCCTTCAAGGCCATAGAGTTTTTGGATTTTTTCCTTGCAGTCTTGGAAGCCGCCCTCATATGCAAAAGCTATCGACTCAGCCAATTCCCTGCTAAAGGTGCTAGACTTCCTGAAGTTCTCTACGGCCTCTGTAGCTCTCTTCTCTGCCTCGGAGGTTCTCTGCTCGGCTTCTGCAACCTTTTGCTCGATTTCTGCAGCCTTTTTCTTGGCCTCCGTAGCCTTCTTCTCAGCCTCGGCGACTTTCTTCTCAGCTTCGATCGTCGCGCCTTCAAATTAGCAATTTTGGCATCGGACTGGCGGGCAATCTCCTCCATTCTCGGCCCTCTCTTCGGCCACCCTTATCTCAATGGTGGCGGAGTGTAATTGGTTCTTCAGCATATACACTCCGACTCCGCCACCACCAATTTCTCCTCCGCTACCCTTTGTTTTTCTTTCGGCCACCTGAGCATTATCTAGCTCATTGGCCGCTTTGCATTGGGCGATTTCTAATGCCTCTTCTGCCTTCTCGGCTCTTAGCCGGAGGGCTTAGGCTTCGCCCTTAAGCGCCCGAGCGGTTTTGCTCGGGTATCCTCCAAGGCCATTTCTGCCCTCTCTGCCCTGGCCCAGAGTTCTCGCATCTCCTCCAACGATTGATCGAGAGCAGCATCGCCCAGGGCCCACATGTCCCTCATGGCAATCATAGAATTCAACGCCTGGATAGGGTGTTTAAATTAGACAAAGAAAACAGTCTAAAAAAAATGACGATAGTGGAGCAAAACTCACCCAGAGTGTGCCACAGATGCCTCTCGAAAGAAGGTAGCCCTCCCTGATGACGGAGGAACTCCTGCACCTCGGACACGGATGCCTCATTCAGTGCTCGCTCGGCCCAGCGACTATAATTCACCAAAATCGATTGAAAGGAAGGATCAACGCCCTTCGCTTCCGCCGATGTGGGGGCCGCGTGGGAGGATTCTGCCTCCGACTCTACCGCCCCTGGCACTTTCACTGGTGGAGGCGCCTCGGTTGTTGCCCCCTTAGGGGATATAATAGCAGCTGGAGTCGGCTTTGTAGTTGAGAGGGCCGGCTCTGTCTCGATGGCTTCGGGCGGGGGCGACGGTGCTTTCACAACTCGCTCCGAGAGGTATCGAGCAGGATAACAGGAGGGGGAGCCGGTGCTGGCAAAGGCAAATCACTTCTTCCCTCCTCGTTCCACCCAACTTCCCCGCTGGCTTCAGCCCATACTACGTCGTTCCTCACGGGCTTGTCGGCTTGGGCTTCCATCACCTCGTGCTCGTGCAAAGGCTCCATGACCTCAGCCCCACCGGCTTCGGCCCTTCTGGCATCGGTCCTCCTGGGAATCTTGGCGACGGCCCTCCTCTCGGCGGGGGCCCCATTCCCCTTGGCCTTCCTTTTCCTGGTAGCGGCTTGCCTGATCTCACGGAGTGATGGCGTCATCCTATATCAAAAAATAGGAAAGGAGTTTAAAAAAAAAAATAATAATATAATTAAAAATGAATGCAAGGGACAGAAGAAGAGGGGAAGGAGGTGAGTAATCAAGTGCTCACCGCTAGATGGAATAAGGCCGGCGAGGCGAGGTTTTCGTCAGTCAGAAGCTGATTGCACCGAGGGATATCAGCAGTTAGAAGTTGCCCAAAGGCCATTCGATCCCTCGGAAGGATGGAAGAATCCCTATTGGCGTCAGTGTTTGGTGTCCCCCAGCTTCCGCTCACTCCCTCAACATTGGCAAAGAAAAACTTATCTTTCCATCCTTTAACAGAGGTGGAAGATGCAATTTGAGGATCCTAGTGGGTCTTGGGGTGAAGGACCACCAACCCGTTGCTTGCGGAGGGTATAGAAACTGTGAAATAATGAAATGCTAGCCTCTATACCTTGCAGATGACAAAGAATCAGAAAACCAACGATGGTTCGGAAGGAATTAGGAACTAATTGGGAGGGTGTTAAAGAATACCTATCTAAAAGATTGAGGATGAAAGGGTGAATGGGTAATCGAAGTCCTGCCTTAAAGAAGGCTCGTACAAGGCAACCCTTCCGGGATGGAAGAGGTTACCCTGTCATTAGGAGCGGGGTAGGACAAACGTACGGTTGGAGGAAAGTTATATTTGGCTCCTAAGTTCACTATGTCTTGAGCAGACATGGTGGAGGCAGTCCACTCGGGGGACTCCTTGACAGCGCTGGAGGGACCAGCGGTTGCCGGACGGCGTCGGGGAGAGGTTCGTCCGACGGCCGGCCGACCCCGGTGCGGGATGTCCGGCCGACCGCCATCGTTCCGGTGAAGTGTGGTCAGAAGAAGGGGTGGTCCAATGACTCGGTAAGGAGGCAGAAGGTTGAGAAGGAATGGGGGAACGACCCCCGGAATCGAAATAGAGCAGGAAGGCGAAGAAGCCATGGGAACTAACCTGGAAAGCTCGAACTGAGATTGAAGGAGCGCGAGGAGGGAAGAGACACAGGAGGCGGACGGACGCTTGTAGACTCAAGGAGGCGGTTGTAACGTAAGAGAAAGTGGGGATGGAGGATAAGGACGATTTTTCTTTTATAGCCCCATTTCAAATCATCCGCGGCTGTCCGGTTTGGCCATGTGTCTACTTTCAACTGGAAGCCGCTTTGGCAGCCCATCGGCGCGAAAAAAGCGAAAAGCTTCACCACTAAAAAGATGGCGGTGTCCTTACCGCAATGATGATGCTCACCTTTTTACAACTCCTTGCTCGAGAGAAATCTTCCCCAATCCCAACGGCATGAACGGACGAAATAATGGCGCGGAGCTCAGCCGCCTGGTGGATATTAACACCCCTTTCGCTGGTGACTGTGCGCCCACCCATCTCAGGGGCAGGGGGCATCTGATACGGCTGACCATCTCCTCTGGGCGGTGTTATAACCTCCTGCGCAATTTTCGGAATTAATGATGTGATAGCTCATTCTCGGGATTTTGGAATCCTGTCCCGGCCTTGGCTTTGGCCTCAGCGTTGGCTCCGGCCTCCAGCGGCCTTTGGCTCCGGCCTCGTCAGCTCCGGCCTCCAGCTCCGGCCTTTGGCTTCGGCCTCCAGCGCCTTTGGCTCCGCCTCAGCGTCGGATCCAGCCTCCAGCTCCGGCCTCCAGCGGCTCCGGCCTCCAGCTCCAGCCTTCTGGCTTGGCTCCGGCCTCCAGCGTCGGCTCTAGCCCCAGCTCCGCCTTTGGCTTCGGCCTCCGCTCCGGCCTCCAGCTCCGGCCTTTGGCTCCCCTCCAGCTCCAGCCGGTTGGCTCCGGCCTATAGCGTCGGCTCCGCCTTGGCTCGGCCTTTGGCTCCGGCCTACGGCTTTGGTCTGGCTCTAACCATAACTTGGTGTCATTCTTTCCAAAATACACTGAAACCCACTTCAAGTAACGGACCCCAAGATTCGAGACATCTGTTACCATGTATCTCGTTCGCTGAAATCACGGGCAGGTACTAGCGCATCCCGCAGTTACCGGCATACACGGTGCCCATTCAGCAACGGCTCACCCACTCGCCGTTGAGGAGAACGTAGCTCCCCAGAGAGGTATAAGAAGAGGACCCGAGCTCAACGCGAGGGGACTCTTCTGGAAAACTCTACTGATATAGACAACTTTTCTGTTCTATCCACCCACTGACTTGGGTATCGGAGGGTCCCCACCGGAACCATCGGTCCGGGACTTTTTGTAGGCTCCTGAAGGAAGATGGTGACCTTTCTATGCTCTGAAAGGCCTGCGGAGATCCCAACTCACCCAACGGTCATTGCAAGTGGTTTGGTAGCAACAAAAGATAAAGATGGAATAGATACTTATGATAACAAAAATTATACAGCACCAGTTCATGCTGTCATAGGAATGGCGGGATTTGCCCTTGATGAGTTTCCAAGCAATGTGAGTAATCCTTGTTTCAACATAAATAGAGAAACTAATGGGAATATTTAAGTTTTGATGCATCTTATTATCTATGATAATTCTTAGATCTTCTCTTATCCACATACACATGACATTGTGATTTATATGAAGATATATATATGCAAGAATTAAAATACCGAATAGATATTGTTTATGCTAGTACACTAATAGGTTGCTCTAAAGATTCAATAACCAATCCATGTTTGGTACTGTCAATTTGATTATATAAGTAAAAGAGTACATTTGTAAGGAGCCCATGTCATAATTTATAATTGGTGTTATCTAAATAATGTCATTAAAGAGAGAGTGAATGCACATTTAGTAATAAAAACAATAAATAAAATAATAAACTCAATAAAAAATTAAAAATGAAATTAAGTTATTCAAGATGATGTTACTAAAAAGGGAGATAGAGATAGAGGAGAAATAAATCTATTAAAGTTAGGATAGGGAGAAAGGAATTTAGAGTGTTACAAAGATATCATAGGATATGGAATTTTGAGAAGACTAGCTATTAGACAAATTTTTATTTTCAAAATTACCCATGTTGAAGAAGGATATATAATTTATAAAGCAATACATGTACCTATATATGGTTATGTTTCATTTTAAACCTTTATTGATTAGAATAAACAATAGATAATATGAAAGAATGTCCATTTTTTATAAGGGCATTCAAGATTTATTATAATAACCATTATCTTTTTAATTTTGGTGTAGGCTGCAGATTGGAGCTTAACAAGGATAGTAGAATTTGGTTATGGACGAGTATATGCAACTAAAACAGATTTGCGAGTAGAGGTTTGTTAGAATATATTAGATATTTTATTTCTTAATATACTCTT
>UESW01003894.1:695935-727688 GCA_900491605.1 Calamus simplicifolius
CGGTCGGCGACGATCTATCTCGGACCGTGGCGATCGATCAGATCGGCGACGATCCGACGGTTGTGATCGATCAAAGCCATGATCAATCCCGGTCGGCGATGATTCGACGGTTGCGATCGATCCAAGCCATGATCGATCCTGATCGGCGATGACCGATCTCGGACTGTCGCGATCGATCGGATCGGTGACGATCGAGGGTTGCGATCGATCGAAGCCATGATCGATCCCGGTCGGCGACTACCGATCTCGGACTATCGCAATCGATCGGATCGGTGACGATCCACGGTTGCGATCGATCGAAGCCATGATCGATCTCGATCGGCGATGATCCGACGGTTGCCATCGATCCAAGCCATGATCGATCCTGGTCGGTGACGACCGATCTCGACCGTCGCGATCGATCCGATCGGCGATGATCCGACGGTTGCGAATCGATCGAAGTCATGATCGATCACGGTCGACGACGACCGATCTCGGACATTATTAATTTTTAATTATATTTTCTAATTTATTATGTCGCTAATGCCTCGCTAATTTGGCATTATGAATTTTTTTAAAATATTGCGACGCATTAATTTGTGTCGTTAAATAAAATTTTTTTTATTACTTTACTGTTTTATTGCATCGCTATTACGTCGCTAATTAACATATTTATTTTTAACAAAACATTGCGATGCACTGGATTGCGTCGCAATATTTTTATTTCATAATATATTTTCTTAAAATAAATTTTATTTAAATTAATTGCATGCAATTATTGCATCGCTAAATTTAAAAATAATTTTTATATTTTTCTGGTTTATTGCGTCGCTAATGCATCGCTATTTAAAATAATTAAGTTTTTTAAAAATATTGCGACGCACTGTTTTGCATCGCAATATTTTTTTATATTAATATTTATAAAAATTAATTTTATTTAAAATAATTATGACGTAATTAGTGTGTCGCTAATTAAAATTAATTTTTATAATTTTCTGGTCTATTGCGTCGCTAATGCGTCACTATTTAAAATTATTATGTTTTTTAAATATATTACGACGCACTGAGTTGCATCGTAATATTTTTTTTCATAATTATATTTTATAAAAATAATTTTTTTATTAATATTTGTGACACAATTTTTGCGTCGCTATATTAAATATATTTTTTCTCATTTTATGTTTTTTGCGTTACTAATGCGTCGCTATTTAACATAATTAATTTTTTTAAAAAATATTGCACGCACTTAGCTGCGTCGTAATATTTTATTCCTTTAATAATATTTAAAAAAAATATTTTATAAATATTGCGACGTATTTTTGCATCGCTAAATTTAAAAATTATTTTTTTAATTTTATGATTTATTGAGTCGCTAATGCATCGCTATTTGCGTCGCAATATTTTTTTGACGCGGAGGCGTCGCAATGTAGTCGCAATTTTAGCGACGCATCTTTGCGTCGCTAAAATTGCGTCGCTATTTCATTATTTTCTTGTAGTGATATTGGAAAGCAAGAATGGGGATTTTCATTCAAGCTTTAGATTATGAATTATGGAGTGTCATTATTAATGGACCTAGCACACCCATATACATGGTAGATGGTTCTATTGTTCCTAAGCCCGAAAGGGATTGGAATGAGAACGATAGAAAAATGGCTTAGCTTAATGCCAAAGCCATGAATGTCTTATATTGTTCTTTGGATGCAAATGAATTCAACAGAATTTCTACTTGCATTTCAGCCAAAGAAATATGGGATAGATTAGAAGTTACCCATGATGGTACCAATCAAGTAAAAGAATCCAAAATTAACATTCTAGTGCATAAATATGAATTGTTTAGCATGGAACAAACTGAATCAATCACATGCATGTACACTAGATTCACTGATATTGTTAATGGTTTGAAAAGTCTTAGTAAGACCTATACTAATTCTGATTTAGTACGCAAAATTCTTAGGTCTTTTCCAAGATCATGGGAAGCCAAGGTGACTACAATCCAAGAAGCCAAAGACTTAAACGTTCTATCTTTGGAGGAGCTACTTGGATCCCTAATGACCCATGAGCTGACAATGAAGCAACATCAAGAGTAAGATGTCAAGAAGAAGAGAACAATAGCTCTTAAGGCTGCAAAAAATAGAAGAACAGCAGTGAAGATGATGATGAAGATGATGAAACAACTCTCCTTACAAAGAAATTTAGAAGTTTATGCAAAGAAGGAGACCCTTCCACAAAAGAAAATCTGAAATCAAAATGGAAGGAGAAAAAGAAAGGAAAGGGATAAAGATAAAGAAAAAGAACCTTTGACATGTTATGAATGTAAGAAACCAGGGCATTTTCGATCTGAATGTCCTCAACTAAAGAAGGGTTACAAGAAGAAGAAGAAGGCCTATATTGCAACATGGAGTGATAGTGAACAATCTTCATCCGAAGAAGATCAAAAAGAAGTTGCAAACATATGCTTCATGGCAAACGATGAAAATGAGGTAAATTTGAAACCCATGATGATTTTATATTTGATGAGTTATATGATGCTTTTAATGAATTAGTTAGTGATTTCAAGATTTTGAGAAATAAAAACGAATCATTGAAAATTAAAAATTTAAATCTTATCAAAATGAAAAATGAACTTATTTTTGAGATCAAAAGTTTGAAATATGAAAAGAAGACATGTTGAAGGAAAAAGAATCAATTTCTAATGAAAATCTTAATTTAAAGAAAGAAGTTGATAAGTATAAGAATATTGTTGATAAATTTACAAATAGCTCAGGAAAACTTAATTTACTATTAAATAATTAAAGAGTTTTTTTGATAAAGCTGGATGGATTAGGATATAGACCACATATGAAACAAAAATATGTCAATATTTCTTTATAAAGAAAAATGATATTTCATGTTATCATTGCAACAAGAAAGGACATAAATCTTATGAATGCAATTTCATAAAATCTAATAAGAATTTAATACATAAAGGTAAGAAAATTTGGGTTCCAAAAGAAACTATATTTATTGCTACTAACCATGAAGGACCCAAGAAAGCTTGGGTACCTAAACAAAAGATTTGATTATCTTGCAGGAGTATCTTGCGGCCAAAGGATCAAAAAGAAAGTGGTATCTTGATAGTGGCTGCTCAAGACACATGACGGGTGACAAGGAGCAATTCATCACCCTTGAAGATAAAAGAGGAGTTGTTACTTTTGGAGACAATGGCAAAGGTCAAATTATGGGCCTTGGTAAAATTCAAATAACTCCATCCACCTTTATTGAAAATGCTTTATATGTTGATGTTTAAAGCATAATTTAATTAGCATTAGCCAACTGTGTGATAAAGGTTTCAAAGTTTCATTTGAAGCTTCTATCTGCACCGTTTCTAATCCCATTGACAATAGCATTATATTTATTGGAAATAAAAATGGCAATGTATACTTAATTGATTTGGACAACTTGTCTACTAGTAACCATTGCCTAATTGCTGATAATGCTAAGGTAAATGAGATTGGATGGCTATGGCATCGTAGATTAGGTCATGCAAGCACACACTTAATTTAAAATTAATTAGAATAGGATTTAGTTAAAGGATTTCCAAAGTTAGATTTTGAAAACAATAGAATTTGTGATGCATATCAATATGGAAAACAAACTAGAAATTCTTTCAAATCTAAAAATATTGTTTCAACTACTAGGCCACTTGAACTACTACATATGGACCTTTTTGGACCTACTAGAACCACTAGTCTAGGAGGAAAGAAATATGGTCTTATGATAGTAGATGATTACTCTAGATATACTTGGGTATTATTTTTAGCTCACAAAGATGAGACTTTCTTGATATTTCTAAAATTCTTTAAGAAAGTCACAAATGAGAAAACACTACCATAGTGTCTCTTAGAAGTGATCATGGAACAGAATTTGAAAATTATTTATTTAAAAAATTTTGTATTAAAATGATTCATCATAACTTCTCTGCACCTAGAATACCTCAGCAAAATGGAGTTGTAGAAAGAAAAAATAGAACATTAGAAGATATGGCCCTTACCATGCTATATGAAAGCCAACTCCCAAAGTACTTCTGGACGGAAGCTATAAACACAACATGTTACATCTTAAATAGAGCTTTAATTAAACCAACCCTTAAGAAAACTCCTTATGAATTATGGCATAATAGGAAACCTAACATTATTTATTTTCATGCATTTGTTGTCGATATTTTATTCATAACAATGGTAAGGACAATCTTGAAAAGTTTGACGCAAAATCTAATGAAGGCATATTCTTAGGATATTCCACATCTAGTAAAGCCTGTAGAGTATTTAACAAGAAGTATTTAATTGTAGAAGAGTCAATTCATGTAGTATTTGATGAGTCTTTAGCATTAAGTTCTGAAAAGATTAATGATGAGGAAGATATACATTTGCTTGAAAGAGATATTAAAAAATTGAATATAGATGTATCTTCAGACCATGAACCAGAAGCTAAAGATGATGACTCACCTAAGGATGATGTTATTGATACTACTCGTAATGATGTAGATCTATCTAGAGATTGGAGATATGCTTATGATCATCCTAAGGATTTAATCATAGGTGATCCATCTCAAGGAGTAAGAACTAGATCATCAATGAGGAACATTAATAATCATCTTGCATTTGTATCTCATGTAGACCCAAATCTATTGAAGAAGCTGAAAAAGACGGTAATTGGATGTTAGCTATGCAAAAAAAATCAAGTCAATTTACTAGGAATAATGTATGGTTCTTAGTTGATAGACCCAAAGGTCATTCTGTTATAGGATCTAAATGGGTATTTAAAAATAAATTAAATGAAAATAGCATAGTAATTAAAAATAAAGCTAGATTAGTTGCAAAATGATATAATCAGGAGGAAGGAATTGATTTTGATGAAACTTTTGCACATGTTACTAGATTAGAAGCAATTAGACTATTACTTGCATTTGCATGTCATATAAACATTAATTTATTTCAAATGGATGTTAAAAGTGCATTTTTAAATGGTTTTTTAAATAAAAAATTTTTGTAGAACAACCATCAGGTTTTGAAGATCATGAATTTTTAAATCATGTTTTTAAATTACACAAAACACTTTATGGTTTAAAACAAGCACATAGAGCTTGGTATGATAGATTAAGCAAATTTCTAATTGAAAATGATTTTTCTAGAGGAAATGTTGATAAAACCCTATTTTTGAAAAGAAAAGATAAAGACTTATTGGTAGTACAAATATATGTAGATGATATTGTATTCGTGCTACTAACAATCTTTTGTGTCAAGAATTTGCAAAGTTAATGCAGAGTGAATTCGAGATGAGCATGATGGAGAACTCAACTTCTTCCTTGGACTACAAATCAAGCAAGAAAGAGAGGAAATTTTCAGCAACCAACAAAGTACATAAAAGAAATTCTCAAGAAGTTTGGTATGGAACTAGTCAAACCTCTCGGAACACCAATGAGTCCTTCATGCAAACTAGATAAAGATGAAGATGATAAGCCAATTGATCAAAAATATTATAGAGGTATGATATGTTCTCTACTTTACTTAACAGCAAGTAGACCTGATATTATGTTTGCAGTGTGTTTATGTGCACGATATCAATCTGAACCTAAAGAATCTCACTTAATTGCAGTAAAAAGAATTTTTAGATATCTAAATGGAACTAAAAATGTAGGATTATGGTATTTTAGAGACTCAACATTAAATTTGATTGCATATTCTGATTCTGATTATGCTGGTTGTAAATTGGATAGAAAGAGTACAAGTGGCGCATGCCAATTTTTAGGTAGTAACTTAATCTCTTGGTTTAACAAAAAGCAAAATTTGATTCATTATCAACTGCTGAAGCTGAATATGTTGCAGCTGAAAGTTGCTATGCTCAAATCCTTTGGATTAAGCAACAACTTGAAGATTATGCTATAACACTTGATAAAACACCAATTAGATGTGATAACACTAGTGCAATAAACTTAACTAAAAATCCTATACAACACTCAAGAACTAAACCCATTGAAATTAGATATCATTTATTAGAGAACATTAGCTAATAGTGACATTTGTCTTGATTATGTTAGTACTGATGAACAATTAGCTAATATTTTTACAAAACCCCTAAGTGAAGAGAGATTTTGTTATCTTAGAGGAGAATTAGGAGTCTGTGATCCATTGGAATGAATTTTAAATCTTCTAGGAATGATTATCTAGAATTCAATCATTTTTTTATTTTCTTATGATTTTAAGAAAAATTTATCTAGATATTTGAACCCCTTGATTCATCACATTCTAAAGTTGATTTATCCAAAATTTGAAGACTTTTCGGACATGTTTCAGATTCTTTGAAACTTTATTTTTTCACTGAAACTGTCTTGGAGCTGACACCATGGTTATTGGAGTCAACTCCAATTTTGTCTGAGATTTTGGAGCCGACACTTGTCTTTCTAAAGTCGACTCCACTTCAGGCGCTGACTGTGTTAGCGACTTGGAGCCGACACCTCGCTTTGCGGGAGCCGACTTCAAATGGTCCAAGGTTGACTTTATTAGGGCAGAGTCGACACCTTTCTCATTTCATTCGACTCCAAACTTTTTCCCACTCTTCCCAAAACTCTAAATCTCTCAAATCCTTCATCCACTAGTATCCTATGGCACCCAAACATAGAGGATCCGTGTTCGGTGGACCAGTGGCGATGGGAAAATGGACCATGAGGCATCCGGCGCGGCAGCCCTCTCCAAGTTCGTCCTCCACTTCGTTCGCTTCCACTCCGAGCGCAATCCCAAGTCCATCTTCACCTTAGGTTGACACCCTAGCTGGCCGAGTCATTACAATGGGTAGGAAAGTAGATTTTCACTTCTTTGAAGCTGAGGGTTTCTCTATTGGACGACAGCTCAAGGAGTTAGGATGGAGAAGGTTTGTTCACTTGATGTTCCAACTTATCCGGCCCTAGTTAAAGAATTTTATCGTAATCTATCTTGAGGAGATGAGGAATCGTAAGTTATGTAAGAGGAAAAAGGATTCACTTAACTTCGGAAATACTTGGAAATCTTTTGGAGATTCCGGTTATTGGATTAACTGCTACTTCACATAGTGAGAGAGCAGTGGCTCTGTCAAGAATGCTTGGAAGGGAGGTTACTGATTTTGAGGAAATCAGGGCAAATCAATTGCCTTTGAAGCTTAGGTTATTACACAATATTTGTAGTAGAATTCTTTTCCCAAAGACTGGTCGATTTGAGTATGTCTCGGAGCTAGACATTTTGATTATGGACTGTGTTTTGACTGGTCAGCCTATTAATCTTGCTGGGATGATGATATGGTACATGAAAGAGGCTGGTAATAAGAAAAGGTCCACTTTACCTTATGGCATGATCTTGACTATGGCCTTTCAAAATCAAGGTGTAGTTATTTCTGATAGTGAGCCTATGAAGAACCTTAGACATACGGACTATTATAGCATTGCAACTGTGCACCGTATGGGGTTTGCGAAGGTGAATGGACAATGGGAGAGGAAGGGACACTCAATGATAGGGCAGCTGAAGCTACTGCGCCTGGTCCTTCAGAGGCTGGACCTTCTATGAGACATCCTTCACCACCACCAGCACCTCCTGCAGTACCTTCACCATCTGCACCACCTATTCCTATTTCCACTTCTACTGGATTTTCTGCAATTCAAATGGAGCAGCTAAAGGAGCTTTTTGCTAATCATGAAGAAAAAATGAAAATTAAATTAGACAATAGACTTTTAAGTATAAGAGAGCTCTATTACTCTTTAGAAGATAAAGTGAACAAGATTGAGTAATCCTTTAGTACTTCTTCGGAGGCCTTGAAGATTGATTTAATGCAAATTTTTGATAAAATCAAGGATATTGGAGGGGACTCTGCGATTTATTCCAAATGTAATGCGGAGCTACAAGAGAAGGTGACTATTGCTGCTCCTTGGTAGAGAAAATGTTAAATGACTTTATGAAGATACAAGAAAGTGGCATGGGAAAGATCCTAGAAGAACTTAAGAGACTTCTTAGATTTTGATGTTCTTAAATTTTGATGTTTAGTTTGTTTTTTGATGTAATAGAATGTTTATATGAATGAAGTAATGAAATATATTGAAGTAAACATTTTGATACTTTGTTGAATGATGTAATGAACATTTTGATGTAATGTTTTAATATTTAATGAATATTAAATTTTGAATGTTTTGAAGTTTGACTTAAGCTTATGTTTGATGTACTTAATTTGTATAGTTGTTGTTAATTTAAGCCTTAATGGACCTTCTTCTAAACCTTTTTGCTGATTACAAAAAAGAGGGAGAGAGAGGTATTTGTATATGCATAAAAGTGATGGAAGAATGATATATGTATATGTATGTTAAGCAATTAAAAGAATGAAGGAGAATAGTACTTCAAATATGCATGTTGAAAGGAATTAATAGTATGCATGTTGAAAGTAATTAATGTCAAAAGGAATAGAATTTTAATAGACTTAACATATGCACCAACATAAGGGGAGCTACATCATTAAGGGGGAGCTTAACCTTAATTTAGAATGTTTTGACAATTATGCATTAATTGATTATGCATATACTCAATGTTTTTGTCATCATCAAAAAGAGGGAGATTGTTTAGAAATTATTGAGAAATTATTTACCCAATTATTGATTTTGATGATTAACAAAAGCCATGAGTATATTCATTGTGTTACTAATAAATTTGATATGTGTTTCAAGAATTAAGAATGATTAATTATTCAAAAGGTATATGGAAATCAGTTTTGAATTGAATTTTAATGGATTATTAAAAAGTTTAGAAGTTAGACCCGACACCCAGACCTACTCGAGCCGACTCCAGAGCGTATCGGAATAGTTCAGGATTTTTGGCACGGTTTGGAGCCGACACCCTAACAGTCGGGAGCCGACTCCAACCTGAGATACAGAGAACTGTTTTATGCTTTAGAAGCCGGAGCCGACATATGAATTTTTGGAGCCGACTCTAACCTAAGTTAAAGAGACTATATTTTTCGGAGCAATTCTTGGAGCCGACACCTCAGGATCGGGAGCCGACTCTAGACAACGATGAGTCGATACTTTGTAAAGTGGGAGCCGACTCCATGTCGAATTATTTTTTGCTATTTTTGGCAACCCAATTTGGAGCCAACACATGAAAAGTTGGAGCCGACTCCAACCTGTTAGAGGATGATTTTCAAAAGTCACAGATCAGCTCCAATGGCTATATTTTCTCACCTACTCTTCAACGGATCTATTTTCTTGCATGGAGAACTCATCCAAGTACGATTTCAACGGCTATTTCTCACCTAATCTTGGATTAAGAAATCTATATAAAGGGCATCCGACCATTCGAAAAAAAGAGAGGTGAAAAATGGGAAAAATATCAAGAAAATATCCAGTGAAAAAGAGAGAAATTTCAAAAAAAAATCTTTGAGTCCATGCCTATCATCTGAAGAGAGATACAAGAGAAATCCAAAGCCTTTAAAGATCAAAATCGGAGGATTTCCAAAGTTTTAAAGAAGAAAAGCAAAAGCCCTATTTCCTCAATATTCTCTTCAACGAATTTCTGTCAAGAATCAGAGCTGAAGCTTGGTTCATCCATTCAAAAGAGAAGAAGAAAAGAAGAAAAGCTTACATCCAGATTGCTTCAATCAGGCTTTTCTAATAATTGTCTATTTACATTATTTATTTGCTCAATTAAAGAGCTTTTGAATTGTAAACTTTAATTTGACTTGTGGTTTACTAATTCAATCAGGGGGATTGAATTAGTTGAGCTAGTTGACCTCGTGGTAAGCTAAGTTTAGCTTGGGTTAAGGTTTTGTGCTGGTGAACCTGTGAAAACCAGCTGGGTTCATTGTGACCCCGTGTAAAACAACAAGTTTGAGTTGTGATATTGCAAAACAACTCAACTGTAATCAGGGGATTATAGTGTGGACCCAAGAGTTGCTTGGGAGTGGACGTAGGTGTGGCTAACACCGAACCACTATAAATCTTTGTGTATTTGTCGTTTATTTGTCTCTCTCTCTCTTTATCATATTGTGCTTAGCTTTTATTAATTCACTTTATTTGGGCACTTTCACATCAAGCAAATTATTTTCAAAGTGCTAAATTTTTTAAAGAACCCAATTCATGCCTCCCTCTTGGGTTGCCATCTAGGCCAACAATCCGAAACAGGGGAGCCTGTGCTAGCGGCCAGGGCCGCCGCCGGCCTCTCCCCGGGGTGGCCCGGTCGTCGACGATCGACCCGGAGCCGGCCGCCGCCGCGGCCGAGCTCTCCCTCTCTCTCTCTCTCCTCTTTTCTCCCTCCTCTCTTTCACTACGGACAGCATGGTACTATGCCGGTGGCACGGCCTACCCACATGGCCGACTGGACCTCCACTGGACACACGCCCCGCGTCGATGGAGGTCACTGGCTGCCGCCCAGGCCCGGTGAGGCAGCGAGCACGCCGTCGGGGCCTGAACCAACGCGGGAGCCGGTTCTAGGAGAAGGGCCTCCGGCCCTTTCCTCCCTCTCTCTCACCTCTGGTACCCCACCGAATGCTGTCTTCGATGCCGGTGGGGTCATCGGTCAAGGCTCAGGCCCGGCGAGGCGATGGGCACGCCGCCAGGCCTGAACCAAGATCAACATGGGAGGAGGATGCCATGGCCTCCTCCTCGCCCGTGGCTCCCTCACAGTCTCTCTCTCTTGCTCTGCTCTCTCTCTCTCTCTCTCAACTTTGTTCTCTCTCTCTGGCATGGGAAGAAGCTTACTAGTTGAAGGTTCGCGCGAGGATGAAGGAGAGGGTCTGCCAACATCCTCCTTAAAAGCCAACGCAGAAGGTGTTGGGAATTGTATCCTAAAGCCAATCATTTGATGATTGTGCTGATGTAAATTGTATATAAATTAATATATTAATAAAAGTTATTTGGCAGTTCATTCATTACAAGAACATCTTCTTAAAACTCCTAATAGTAATGAAGCCCTCGGGATCTTCCTTCACGATAAAGGAGTATTTATCTTTGAAGGTCCTTAAAAGAGTTCGCGACCAAATGATATACTATGACAGGGCCATAGTACTATCAATTATAGGACGTTGTATATCATATTTGTTGGTTGTCCTCTTAACCAAGGAGTGTAGAGACACTGGTATTGTAACATCCTGAAAACCTTGTAATCTATGGCATTTTCAGTTAAAAAAAAGAAAGTCAGAAAGTTTTCTTGAAATATGGGTGTGTTGGCCTTTTGATAAATGTAAAGAGAAGAAATTTTGGAGTAAATAAGTATATTTCTAAATGTTAATGAGTCTGATTTGAGAAATTGAGAGACTTAAGTTTAATGGGTTTAAATCACAAGAAAAATCAAGTTTAGTTTGAGTTTTATCCTAAAATGACATTTTTAGTGGTTGGAGTCGACTCTAATCAGAGTGGAGTCGACTTCGGCACGGTTTTAAACTTTCGGCATGCTTAGGAGTCGACCCCTGCAGTGCTGGAGTCGACTCCTACTTTTCAGGAGTCGACCCCTACTTTTCTGGAGTCGACCCCTACTTCTGCTCGAGCCGACTCGCAATCTGTTCGAGCCGACTCCGCGACGGCAGGTTTTTCTGAGTTAAATCTTGAGAAATTCATATTTAATCCGTTTCAAGTCCGATTTGGATGCCGTTTCAAACCGTTGGATTTCTAAAATCGAGTTCTTCAAGATGGTAAAGTCTTTCTTAGAAATGTTACATAAAAGTATAGATTTAAGCGAAAAAGGATGATCTGGGCTATAAATCTATTAAAAAAATGCTATATCAGGGGCAAAATGGGAAAAGGCTCCGATGTCAATTGCAAATTGTGTTAAGGGCAACTTAGGAAAGAAAATATAAGGGCAAAATCATGGTTATAAGTGAGCCACGTGTTTTCCAAAAAGCGTGTGTTAAGAGTGTGTGAGGGTAAAAGGGAGATTTGGCATGCCTTAACCTTTAAGTTTCCTATGACTTGGTCCCCAAGTCATTAGAGAAAAGGGGGAACGTGGTTCAGCCAGAGAAAAGAAAGAAAGAAAGAAGAGGAGAAAAGAGGAAAAAAGAAGAAGAAGAAGAAAAAGGAGGAAGAAAGAGAAAGGGAAAGGGAAGCTTGGGGGTTTGTGCTCGACTCCAGGTAAGCTATAGCTTCCCTAGATCTTGTATGACTTTAGATTTTCTAGATTTAATGTATTTTGAGGTAATAGTAGAAGTAATCTTGAGTAGAGATAGGGTGGAAGAAATAATAAGATATTAGAGGATAGATCATGTATGCATGCATGGTTCATGGGAAAACCTCGTGTGGAGGTAATCCTAACAGCTATTATATCTGTATGTTGACGTAGGTCAAGAGGGTTATTCTAGGGAGCCGAAATACCAGAGTTGAGTACCAGTTGTACCAGTCGAGGAGTAACCTACTAAGGTGAGTGGATTTCTCATCTAGCAATGAGAGGTTAATTTGAGCTAGTATAATAAGATTTACCTAGTTATGGTATGTTATGTTTAGCAGAGTATTATGTATGTTTTAAATATGAGAAATGAGAACCTAGCATATGATAATCTGATAAATGAGTTTTGAGCATAAACACATAAGCATGAGTTTCAATGAGGAAATTTTAATGTATACATGGCATATTTGCATGATAAAGCTTTACAAATGATGTATGAGTCATACTGAGCATCAGGCAGCTAGGGGGCTGATCACCCTTTAGACTGTACTGTAGCATGAGCATTGCACACTACTATCGGCCGGCACCTCCTTGCGAACAGATCGTACGATGAACCCCAGAATCAGGGGTGAGTGCATGCCTAACCAGGCCAGTGGGGCTGGTTGTGAGCAGCCCGTGGGGGCATGAATCATAGCTCAGTGGAGCTGATTACTATATATAGCCCGTGGGGGCAGAGAGAAAACCCGAGGTTCCAGGGTTAAGGAACAAAGCACTTTGCCAGGTGAACCGCACGGGTAAGGGGTGCTATTTGTGCGGGGATCCTGTTGCTAGTCACGCACCCGATGAGAGTACACCTATAGAAGGGCGACTGTAGGGTGGTACCTCAGAGGCATTACACACACAGCCCAGCATCATGAGATCTAAAAGCATATGTTGTGATATAAAAAGGGCCAATGGGCCAATAGTTATCCCGAGAGGGAGAGCTTACTTGAGATGCCAGTGGGCAAGCAGATCCTGATGGGAGTCTGGGTTGTAGATAAAGAATGCATATCTTCATATTGTAATGCATGAGGTTTTATTTTAATGAGTTATCTTTCAGTGAAGAGTTATTATAGAGTATTCCAGTACTGATATGTTATTTGAAGAATAAGCTACATTTTATTTTATCTGATATCATGTTAAAAATGTACCTTGAGTTGTACAAGTTAAATAGTTTCAGCATACGATTGAAATTAAGAGGTTATGGTTCTCTATTTCTCTATAGTTAGATGGTTATCCAGTCACTGGGACTTAGGTCTCATCCCTCTATGATTTAAATGTTCTTTCAGATCAGTGAGTATTTCTGCCAAGATCCCAAGATAAACAGGACAGGACCCTAGCTGGTGAAGCTTGCTTGGATGCAAGAGTGTTTAAATGCTAGCCTTGTATATTGAGAGAGTGTGGTTTGATAATTGTATTTTGTATATGTGTATGTGTACAATGGGATGTAATGATATTTTAGACCTTTTTGGATATGAATACGAGACTTATGTTTTGGAGAAGATTATGAGTATGATATGTGCACTTAGGATTTTAATGTCGAATGTGAATGTGATCTTGTAAACTGCCTGAGGAATGTCATGAAAAATATTATCTGAGCAGGTTGATGCTTAATGTTGATTGGGTGATTTGTGTATATAATTGAGATGAAAGTGAAAAGTTTTTAACAGGATGTATTTTCGTGTGTCTGCCACTTATGATAATTAGTTGGGGTTCTCTAGCTCTTTATGGAGCGCTACATAAGACTAGTAAAACTCTATCCGATTACCACAAGTGTGCAGGTGTGCTGTCGGTGGCCCTAGAGAGGAGGGGGAGCTGACAGGTATGACATACAGGTGAAAGTGTAGGAGTACATTTCATCGAACGTGACTCATTTTCGGATACTCTACTGTCAAGAGTTAATCCAAGAAGATATAGGTATAAGTATCCTTCAGACCTGAAGATCACAACCAGTGGCTTACAAGAAACTCATTGTACTTAGGTGTTGGACCACCTGGATTTCTAATCCAGCTATGAAAGGTTACTGGGTGCAATCAAGTACTTGTGGTAGTCAGTTGTGGATCAAGATGGAATTTGACCTATCCCGTTAAAAGGAGAAATGCTTGTGTTTCAATTTAGCAAGACCTTGGCCAAGGCACTTCATGTGAAAGTCACATGATCACAAAATTGAAATCACTTTATGGATTTGCTGTTTGGAGTTGACAGGCTCTTAAGCCATCCTTAGCATTTGTGGTCAAGAGGATGAATTATACGGTAACTGTTTCTTAGGGTTCTTGGAGTTTGCTCGGCAACTCTTCGACCTATCCGGACGTCGGGTTCCATTGCTAGATGGGCACATCGATTAGTATAGAAAATTATTTCTATGCTACCGGCTTAGGTTCGAACCTAGAGAGTCACACGCATAGAAGTTTCCTAGGATGATCTATTTGCTGATCAATGATTGAGAATCGTATATGATTTAATTAATCAATTTGATTGATTGAATTATCTCAATTGGATTAAGTACAAGTGAATAAGATTCAATTTGATTTAAGTCTACTAGAAGGACTAATCAATTTCAAATATTGATTTGAAATTAGATTTAATTTGGATTTAAATAGATTCAGGATTAGCCAAATTTGATTTGGGCTAGGACCATGATCTATATTGGTTTAATTTAATAAATTCAAATTAGCTTAAAACTAAAAATCCAAACCCCATGTGTGAAAAAGGTTTTCTCGCATGATGAAATAACTAAAATCTCATCTCATTAGAAATTAAATTCTCATGCAGAATTTAATTTATAACTTTTAGTCTTCTTCAAATGATTCCCAAGTTCAAAAAAATAAATTTTGCTAAAAGGTGCCTCTTCGGAAGAGCACTCCACACAACTCTCTGTGCATTGACAAGTGTGTGAATTAATGTGCCTCTTTGAAAGAGTACTCCACACAACTCTTCGTGCATTGACAAGCGTGTGAATTAATGTGCCTCTTTGGAAGAGTACTCCACACAACTCTTCATGCATTGATAAGTGTGTGAATTTAATATGTCTCTTTGGTTTTCACAAAAATAATGGAATTTTAAATGTTAGAATTGAATAGGCTGGATAATATGAAACTATAAATAGAGGACATCCCTTACCAGAAAACACAAGATCAAAAGAGATAAAAAATTCTAAATAGTTAGAACCAAGTGTTACAGTTCTAAGAGTTAGAACAGAAAATTCTGGTGTGATTTTAGTGTTAGCAAAAGCTTGGTGGATCTTGGAGGAAGATTCAAGTGGAAGAATTCAAGATCAGCAAAATTATTTTTCCGCGAGCTAGCACTCCCGGGAATCCGATCATTAGGGGGCTTTGCTTGGACAATACTAGAGGCCGGATGATTGAACGACTATAGAGCACAAAGGATTTACCTACTGTTCTTAAGGTGTGTGATTTGATCCTTAGATCTTAAGGCAGGCTTCAAGTTGAGTAGTATGACTTCTCATCTTGAAGATTAAGATATGATCTTAATTATTTAATTTATATGCAATACTTAGATCAAACGATCTTATAATATAAGGCAAAGATATGATCTTGATGCATGTTAGAAAGATTAATATGCAATCTTTAAATTTTTGCATTGATAATTGTTATCAATTTTTAAAATATGCATGCCTCGGGGATTAACTCTCCCAACAGAAGGTTCGCGATGTCCTTGTTTCAAGAAATTGGGAACCCAATCGTCACAATGAGGACCTAAACGTTAGAAGGAAATCCAGGTGCTAGGCATCCCCACAATTAATTACCGGGGGTTACAAGGTTCGACGCGCATAGTTGTCGTTGTAGCCCATCATCCCGAGCAGTTAGAGAAACAGGACGGGGGATCATGGCCGTGGCATTGAGTCATGGCGAGAGAATATGGGAGGTAAGGAGCAAGCCCGATGGGATCTGGGCAAGATCCTATCTTATTTCCTTCGTGGTATCGGTTCAACTTTTCTATGGTCGGGCTTTCATGGGAGGTTGGTGGCTTCTAGTGGATTGGGTGGAGGGAACACCAGTAGGATCGGAATGACTGTTCCACCAGGAAGTTGCTGAGCGGGTGCAGCGAGAAGAAGACCCCTAAGAAGCCCTTGCACCAGTTGTAGCAGGGCTTGAACTAGTTGGACTAGCATGTCCAATTGGTCCTATGTGACCGAGGTTGTTAGCAGTGGAGGAACCTAGGTCGGTACGACTGCGAGGGCGCCATGTTATTTGTGGGATCAAGCCTTTGAGAGGTGCCCTGATTAAGAGCATATGTGGTTGCTCTCATACGGTTGGCCATTGAGGAATCGACCTTCTTGTCAGGAACCTTATCTTTTTGTTTTCATGTTTTTAGAGGGACTTGGGGTCCTTCCTCTAGCGCCAATCTATTGCTGCAAAAATCATTCTCCGGCTTAGGGGTAGTGCACGTCAGGATCTGGGTAGCGCTCTTTTGTCCGGATGGACCTACAAGGCAGTCTCACGTAGGAATCACAGGGGGTGGTCCCTGCGGAAACCCTCTGACGCCCAAGTCAGTGAAGATTCTGAGCAAACAGATGAGGGGAGAAGGCTCTAGGAAAAGGATATCTTGGGGATGGCCTCTCGAGAGCTATAAACCCTGTTAGAGTTTTTTTGGGATCAGTTCTTTCATACCTGGGGAGTCTTGGGGCTTGGTATTTGTGCGCTATGAGATGATAGTCGGTTACCTGAATTTTTAGTCACATTTTGGGAGGTTGGAAGCCGATACGATTAGAATTATGGGATTGGTAGCTATTAACTTTATCAGGAGTTTGAAACTTCGTTAATTGTGTTCGAAAGATTGTATTTAGCTTTCGTTTCCGTTTAAGGAAGTTCGCTCCAAGATTTCTGTGATCATAGCGTTTCTTCCTTCAGAATATTTGGCATGGTATGAGGTGGCAATGATGCTCAAGCTGAGAGGATGATCTTTGGCTCTTGACGAGATAGTTCGGCCAGATAGTCGGCTTTGTAGCTCGATCAGATAGTTCGGTCAAATAGTTTGGCTCTGTAGCTCGACGAGATAGCTCGGCCAGATGGTTCGGCTCTATAGCTTGGCCAGATGGTTCGGCTCTATAGCTCAGCTAGATAGCTCGGCCATATAGTTCGGTTTTATAACTCGGCTAGATGGTTCGCCTCTGTTGCTCAGCTAGATAGTTCGATTATGTAGCTCGGCCAAATGGTTCGGTTCTGTTTATCGAGTACGTTTATTGATGCGATGATAATTTTTTTATGTATAAAATATAATAAATAAAAAAAATATTAGAAGGTTTGAACGACAAATTTATATGCCAGTGTTTTAGAAATGCAGATGAATGAACCTACTAAGAAGTCGTAGCTAAAAAAAAAAAAAAAAAAAACCGGCCTTGGAACAAACTTGTACTTATGTTCTATATTGATTTTAAATCCAAAGAAATAAACAACAACAACTTATTACAAGCAAAATTGTAAACAACATTAGAAATAAGTAAACTCATGTCTCTCAATTTACATCAAATTGCATTTAAAATGATGAAGGAAAAGCTATGTTGGAAACGTTGGGAAGCCTGGTGCAGGCATTTCAAAAGAAAAATGAGCAACATGAGAATATATCAGGAGTTTTAAAAAAGAGAAGGGTTAAGTTTAGGAGTTTGTGATTTTTTTTTTTTTTGATAGAAACTATAAGCATGTTTGATGGGTGGATCAGCAGTTGCACGATGATGATAGATGCGTGAGAACGGCATGTAATTAACACGGTGGAGATAGATGCGTGAGAACAGTATATAATTAAAAAAAAAAAAGAAAAAAAAAGAGTTTATCGTCTAATCTGACGTAACTTTAGGAGGGATTAGGTGGGACGTAAAATTCTTTTTTTCTTTCCGGAATAAAAAAAAAGGTGGAAGAAGTTCTCATTCTTTAGGTGTTTTGAAAAATTGGCCGATTCCACTGATCCAACCAAAAATCAATCATCAATTGGATTTTTAATTTTTTATTTTTTATTTAAATTATATTTATATTTTATTATTATATATTATTAAATTAAAAATTAAAAATAATATTAAATTAAATCAACCGATTGAATTGATCGACTCACGATTCAAATGTTAAATCGATTCGTTGTTCAATCCGATTTTCAAACCATTGCATTCTTTACACCTTTTTCGTTTTCTCTCTTCTTCTTTCCTATAATTTATATGGTATGAATTCGGCGGCGAGTGCCGTACCTGCCACCCTCGTCGATCGATCCCCTGCACCGGGTGAGACACCGAACAAAACCTTTCAGCTACCATGTGCTCCCCAAGCGCCCCACGTCCACTTCTCCACGCAACCATGAGAGAACCTAGGATTCCCCGTCCAACCAGATGGGCCCAACGGGCTTATGCCACGTGTCTTCACGCTGTAATAAACTCAGACCGATCAGACACGGTGCTCTTCACCTACACTAAAAACACTCAAAACTCGTCCTCGAAACCACACGTGGGCCTCATCCGTTAGGTCCCCACATATCAGTGAGCGGGTGTTGACTTGGGTGTTTGTTGGGGAGTGCGAATTAAATACTTCTTATCGGTTGGCGACTCTGGGTTCGGTCAACCCGATGTAGTGGCTCTTTTTCTTTTCTTCACCTCGCCTTTCCTAGAGAATTTGAGGGCTCCGATTTCTCCTATCTTAGGCTTCTTTTTGAGCTTTTTTAAGCAGTTGGCGCTCTTTTTTGGTGATTTTCTGTGAAATTTTCAGTTGGTTTGCGTTCTTTTTGCTTTTTTGGATGTGAGAAAACCCGCAGCTAAACTCCTCTCTCTCTTTTTTTTTTTTTTTTTTTTGTCGTCGCTTCTGAATCTCCAAGGTTTGCGCGTAGATTTGATGATCCAAATAGGAGGACCAATTCGGGGGATGATGTTTCTTTAATTCAAAGATGACATCTTTTAACTAAATTTCAACGTTTTGTGGAGGATTTGATTTGAATTTCAATGCAAGATCTCTTTTTTGTGCATAGATCTCAAGTTTTTTGAGGAAATCCGGACAAATAAGAGAAGCCCTCGGCCTTCAAATGGGATCCCCCGTGGCTTCTCAGGATTCCGAGGACAAGGAGAGCGCGGAGGAGACGATTGGACTCACCGGAGAGGCTCCAAAGGAAAAGGAAGCTATCGAAGTGGAACCGCGGCGACGGTCCCCTTTCGGTTGGTTCAGAATGCTTGCCGACGAGATGCATTGGAGCTTTGTGTTCGGCGTCGTCACCGTGTATGGAATCAGCCAAGGCTTGGGCGGCGCAATCTGGAGAGTGGCCTCGGATTATTACTGGAAGGATGTCCAGAAGGTGCAGCCATCAGCGGCTCAGGTCTATCAAGGCATAACTGCTCTCCCCTGGATCGTCAAGCCCCTCTGGGGTCTTCTCACTGATGTTCTTCCTATGGCCGGCTATCGGAGGCGGCCATATCTCATTCTTGCAGGCAAGCAACTGAACCTCAGAAGGATGTTGCTTTCTTTCTGTTTTTTTCCTTTTAAATACAGTTAAGAGAGTTGTTCATTCGATTTTACTAGAAGTAATGCAATGGTCTTCGTCTTCCTTCCGATGCCTCATGCCTTAGTTCTTGTTCGAGAGCTACTTCATTTAGTTTGGGCTTATGGGAAATGATTTGGACTGTGCCTCCTATCAAGAATCTAGTTTGATCGCTTTTACTGAAGTCTGAGTTGCTGAGATCCTTGGGATACAATATCAAGTTTTATATATGCTTTATACTTTTCAATTCTTTTCATATTTCATGTATAGGATATAAGCTTGGCACTTGCCCCCCTCTGCCAATACCTCTATGTGGATGGTATCTTTTACCCTTTTCTTACATTTCAGGTTAATGAATGTATTCCTTTTTCCATGATCCTAGTATGATGTTGTGTCTCTTCTGTAATATCTTAGTTTCCATTACTATTTGTAACATTTGATTTCAATCAAGATATCTTCCTGCTTTTTATGGGATATGGAACAAAATGGACTGAGTTATTCTTGGTGAATACAGGTCTTATGGGAGTGATCTCTATGCTTATGCTATCTCTGCACAGTACACTGCCCATTGCATTTGCCTTGATGGCCATGACTGCAGGGAGTGCTGGGGTGGCAATAGCCGATGTGACTATAGATGCCTGTGTTGCACAAAACAGTATAAATCACCCTGCACTTGCTGCCGACATGCAAAGCTTATGTGGATTAAGTTCATCCATTGGAAGACTTCTGGGTTTCTCTATCAGTGGCTTACTTATTCATGCAATTGGTTCTCAGGTTTGCTTCTGATTTCAACCCCATTGAAATTGGCACTGAAATTTTATGACTTGCACTTGTAAGTGTGAGATTTGGGCGATTTGGTTATCCTTGCTTCCTTTCAATTATCTATCTATAACCATGCATTACACATTCAATGTCTTCTTATTGAGTTTATTCTTTGCTGATCATCCACCTCTTCATTTTTTCAAAGGGGGTACTTGGCTTGATAGTTATCCCTTTTGCACTGGTATTTTCAGTTGGAATGGTTCTAAGGGAGACGCATACGCCAAACTTTCCTTACAAACAGGTGAGATGAGTTGTTTAGCTTTCGAGCTCATAATATAGTCCATTTTTGCATCTTGGCACAAATGCTTCTTAAAGACCATTATGACGTCAGGTATACCAGAAATTTTTGCAAGCCAGCCAGACAATGTGGACAACTTTAAAATGCCCTGACGTATGGAGGCCATGTTTATACATGTACATGTCACTTGCCCTAAGCTTGGACATCCAAGAAGGAATGTTCTATTGGTACACAGATTCAACTTCAGGTCCATCTTTCTCTCAGGTATTTTCTTACATTTGACTGTTGGAACATTTAGGGTTAATTGACACAACTTCCTCTAAATTTTTGAAATTCTCAATGCAGGAAGCAATTGGCTTCATTTTTTCTGTTGGTTCAGTGGGTTCCCTACTTGGAGTTTTGCTCTACCAAAATGTTCTGAAGGATTATCCATTCCGTGGCTTGCTTTTCTGGAGTCAGTTACTTTTCAGTTTATCAGGAATGCTGGATTTGATTTTGGTACTTCGTCTAAACCTGAAGTTTGGGATGCCTGATTATTTCTTTGTTGTGATTGCTGAGTGTGTTTCTCAAATGGTTGGCCGGCTGAAGTGGATGCCACTTCTAGTACTCAGCTCCAAGCTCTGCCCCCTGGGTATTGAAGGCACCTTTTTTGCTTTGCTTATGTCCATTGATAATGCTGGCTTGCTCACATCATCATGGGCTGGTGGCCTACTGCTTCATATGCTTAAAGTTACTCGAGCTGAATTTAGTAATATCTGGGCTGCTATATTGATTAGGAACATAATGAGAGCATTACCATTATCTCTTTTATTTCTAGTTCCTACAAGTGATCCGAATTCTACTATCCTTCCTGCTGACATGCTTGCTGGAAATGATAACACGGAAGCTCATGAAGCGGAAGGAGATGATATTGAACTTGTTTCACTTGTTGATAAAAGCTGATGGCAGAGCAGAAGAATTACCCATGTATCTATTTGCGACCCGCTTGATTTAATTCATCAAAGGTTTTCCCACATATCACTCAGTTGAGCTCAGTTGCAAATGACAAGGCTGAGATGCTTCTTGTGTAAGCAGTGGTAACAGATAGTAAAACAGGGTTAAGAATGCCAGCTGGTATTCATCTTCATCGTTTTTACTAGGATATCATGATCCTTAAATAAGTGAAGATTCTTTATTTCTTCTTGAAGATTCTTGTATTTGATTCCTTTGTTTACTATTGAGTTAAAAACACCAGTGCTAGTTAATTCACCTAATGGAGGCTTATATTTTTCTTGTGTACATGTAGTTCTATATATGCAGGTTGAATGAGATTATCAACCTACAGGTTAAAAAGCTTCATATATCCTATATGAGTTGCTGTTTGGTCATGCCTGAAATATGATACATACTGATGTGGAGAAGTATTTATGTGGATCAGTATACTCATTGATACATATGCCCTGATTTTAACACAATTGAAAAGGCCAAAAGTGACATAAAATACTGGAACGAAACGTGTAATTAAAAATTTGCTTGATATGTAGCTGATTAAACATAGTTGAAGACACTGGATGATTTTTTTTCCCTTTTACATTGGTCTTTATTACTTCTGGAGATTTTGTCGTTGTGTGCGATGTTTTCTTTTTTTTTTGGATCATATAAAAAGTTAAAGTCCAAAGGCTCAACATCTTGCTACCGAATCCTGCACTGGTACAAGTATGGTGTGGCATGGTATGCTTTCATTATTGACATATGATAAAGGTTCTAAATCTGTGCATCACTCTGTTGGTATGGTACTGTATGTCCTATACAATACAGATTATCTACAGATATGGTATTCTATGTCCAGTATGGATCGGTATGGTCCGATACCTAGGACCTTGTATTCTACAACAAAGTTCAGCAATTAAGTTGAAGTTGCAATGAGGGTAATAAATTATGTCGACTATGACTACCAAAATATTGCATGATCACAATGCAAAAGCTTACCTGCATCAACTTATCCTCCCCCTAGCAATTTTGGTTGGGTAAATAGTTTTTAATTTTCTGGCAAGCAGATTAAATTATCAAGAAGGTAGAGTGTTAAAACGGAACCCTCCTTTGCTCTCAAAGCCTAGCATGCTTAGAGGCAACCTGGTCATATTTCTAAATCGTCAGGTGTTTGTCTCAACCTCAGTTAATAATATGCACCGGGACTTTTTATTTATAGTAAAATGATGGTCTATGTCATTGAGAGTGGACATGTAACTAACTTGACTTTTATGTATCATCTAATATTTGAGGCAATACAATCCGATTGGCAGTAGATATTGGAATATGCTACCAATGCCATTTATTTCTAGCTCTTTTTGTTGATATAACATTATTCTCTTACTGGTGAGTAACACTTGTGCTACTTAATGTCCTGAGAGATGAAGGCAAAGAAAATTCGCAGATGACATGAGTTTGGTGGATTATATTAAAATGATTTTCTGCAAGTGCTACGCTTTAAACTTCTGTGTCTTCGTATCAGTGACATTGTTGACTTGAACATATGATACAATACAGGCTTACCATGTTGATTTATCTTAAATATTTTATTTTCTCACAGGCATACCTTGATTACAAATTCTTATGCAGAAATAAATGCATCTAAACTTGGAAATTAATTTTAAGCCTCACAGTTACATATTTCAAGTTAATTAATTTTAAGCCTCACAGTTGCATATTTCAAGTTTTCTAATTGTATTTTCATCAGCAACAAACTTTAGCTCAAAATATCAGTTGATATCATATCTTCAGTTTTAAGTCATCCTGTAACCTTTTGATTCTATGATTAGCTTTTAGTTTGCTTGTGTGTTTCATGTCTACGAGTAAGCAGGGTGTAGTCATTTCCGATCAATTTATGAATTGATGTTGCTTGCCATATTTAGTTTGTTAGCGACTGGTTTAGTTGGATTATGAATATGTTAGCTCAGTTGAAAATGGCATCTTTCTTCTAGCTTATCATATTTGCACGCTATCTTTCAAACACTGAATAATTTTCTGCAAGGATAAGTTTGTGCTTTAGCCATGGATCTTGTCACTTGCTATAAATTTTTGGAGCCCTGAGAGCATGTAATAAAATAAAAGCAAGATAGTTCTCACTACAAAATTTGGATTTTGTTTTGACAAAAACTTGTGAGAGTTACATGACTACTCCATGTGATATTGTTCGAAGCATCATGCTCATAAACATGCTGGATTGGTCCAGGAAAAATTATTTTATGGAAAGTAATTTTCTTCTGGGATCATTTATGGACATGATGAAGATACTCATCACCTACCAGTACATAACTGACTATCTTGTGGGATCATTTTTGTTGCTATCTTGTTGATGTTTCGGACCATGCATTGCCGACATCCTTTGCTAACTTCTAAACATTTCTTTTCACTTTATATAATGCGATGGTTATCCAAATATCAATTATGTTACATTTCCAGAAAGATTGTCTTCTGCTTTCACCATGAAAACTCATCTCCTTGTTAATTTCATCTAATAATGCTTAAATAAAATTGTTGGACATTTTCTTAGTATGCGGCTGTTATTCATAGTTTCTTTTATCCTCTTACAGCTCTGGTGAATGCCTTGTTCAGATGGTGAAATTGAATTTAAGTAATTTTTGATTTGTACCATAATTTTGCTCCACAATTCCTTTAGTTTTTATTACAGATCGGTTATCTCAAAACATCTGGTATTATTCCTTGAAAGAAATTCTTCTGCTTTTTCCATGATAAACTGCATTTCTTCTTGGTTTCATCTAAGAACCAGACTATGGTATGTTTGATGTATATCCATGGATATATTTGGAATTTTGAGAGTTTAACTTGTGAAAGAACTCGGTAAGTAACTGATAGAGTTGGGGGAAGCGCCGGTTTTGAGAGTTTAAACCGTGGCAAAGCTCTTTAGAGAACCAATAAGAGTGGTGGAACCATTGGAAACGTGAAATGCATGGCTTAAAAAGGGGAAATGTGAAGACGCTGACGCAAAGATGTGTCTCATGTACATGAAGTCTGGAATTCATGTTATATATTAAACTATAATTTGACCGGAATTGTTGGCAAATTTTTTTAGTTTGCTTTCATAATAGCTTTAATTATGATATGTTATACTGGTTTGTATCATATCGGATCGGTACCAGACTGAAACTTAATACCGATGTATGGATAGTGAGCATTAATTAATACGTTGAACTGAACCATAAAATTCGATATCGAGATGATAAATTTTGGCTTTAATCTTTTGTAACGTTGTCATGATGTCTTGCTCGTCTGTTGAAATTGTTTCCATGTAATGCGTACCCTACACCATAGCTTGGGAAATTGTCAGAAAATCACCCTTCTCTCATCCTTTTTGGTTCTTCAACTGTAACCACAGGTCTCTTCTGCAAAACCGAACCTTGATTCTATGGTATGCGCGACCATCAAATTCTTTCGCTGATCAATAAACTCCATTTCCAAAAAACCGATGATCTAGTCTTCTGTGTGTAAGCCGTACTCTACACACTAGATCAAATACTCTTTGTAAATACTAGACACTTGCACACATATATATATAGTAAATGACACATTGCTCATTGCTCAAAATTCATTCATCATAATAAAAAATGTAAAGACATAACATAAAGCATTTAGTCTTATATCTATCAAATAATCTATCTCGGACACTCCCGTCAAAGTTGATTTTGACAAACCCTATAGGGGGCTCCCAAGATATGAAAACCGTATGCCGGTTCGCTGACGAAGCAGTCGGGGAACCCCAGAGGCCAGAGGAGTTAAAACCACCAGTAAAGAAACCACGGGCACAATCCGACATTAGGGATCTGATTTTCCATATGATCATGTGGAAGGATATACTGTTATCTATGAAGATAATCTGGTTCCTAGACAACCAGATCTGATAAGCCGTAGAAGCCCACAGAGCACATTTGTACTGAGAGGCCTTCCAGAGGTCGTCTAAGAAAGAGGAGCACTGAGAGCCCATATGATCCAATCTATAATAATAGCCAGATGACTGCTATATCTGCCTTACTCTAGGATAAGAGAAGATGGCATGACCAGTAAACTCCGCCTCCAAACCGCATAACGGACAAGTAGGCTGGATAGGCAAGCCCCTCCTCGCAAGCAAAGCACAAGTAGAAAGGCATTCCCACAGCAGTTTCCATACGAAGAGCTGGATCCTGGGGATGATGGGAAGCTTCCAGATCCACGCACATCCATCGACCCCTAAGACTGAGGCCTGAAAATCTTCGCAAGATCCTTAGTGGGGGTCTTCAAAAGATAAGATCTTCGCCAAAGTCTGACATATGTGGAAATACCAGGAATGAGCGGAATGGAAAGCACAATTTTGCTGTTGGAAGGGGAGGAGAAATCATTGGATGGGGGAATTGTTTCAGAAACTTGATATTTGGATGCTGAGGACACAAGCCCAGTAATCATTGTTCCTAAATCAATAAGAACTTTTCCATCAGTTAATCCCAAAGCTTGATCGAAAAGCCACCCCTCCTATGGTTATTCAGTTAAAGTTGGGAATTACTAGGGCCTTGGCTGTGGATCCGTAATGGACATTCGAAAATCTCAACCTTTTTGTTTAGCCAAAAGATGGTATTGCTTGGGTTGCTAAGCCTTTTAAGTGCAATCCCATTTAAATCTAATGATTCTTACCCAGCTAAGTGTTGATCATGTAAGGAATTATGTATGTTTTATATGAATCAAATTCATAAAACATGCAGCGAAAGATAAAAATAAATACGAAGTTTAATTCCCAAAGCCCAAGATTCTCAGGGAACAAATTCATTCAGTTAACAAGAAATAACACATGATTTAATAATAGATTATACATGTTTTATTTATTGGGGATGAAGCCCGATGAAGCCGGTAAATGATTTACCACTAACCGTCCACGCGTTCGACCTCTAATGGTGATCCACGCGAAGATCTTTAGATGATGTCCTCTCAGGATTGGATGATAACCTTCTTGCGAGGGGTGCTAGCGCCTCTTTTCTTTTCAATTGATTTTTCAAATCAAGAGAGAGAACAATTTCTTGATTAAGATCAAATCTTGATCAATCAAGAGAGAAAATATTTCTTGATCAAGATCAAATCTTGATTTATCAAAAAAATAATTTCTTGATCAAGATCAAATCTTGATCAATCAAGAAAGAAAAGATTTCTTGATCAAGATCAAATCTTGATCAATCAAGAAAAAAAGATTTCTTGATCAAGATCAAATCTTGGTCAACCAAGAAGAGAGAGAAAGCCTTCCTTCAACAACCCAGAAAGAGGGACGTGAGGGAGAGAGAGCTGGAGCTTTCAACCCTTCAAGAGAGAGAGGGACATCCTAGAGAGAGAAATGATATTTTAGAGAGAGAAAGTGGATGTTAGGCATCCAAAAGAGAGAAAGGAGGAGTCAGGCATATCTCTCGAAGGGGGTATCTCTCCCTTTTTATATATGAAAGGAGGTTGTATGGTTCCATAAAAAGAGTAATTTTATTTCAACCACTTAACCATTCAACCATATAAGTTGATAACAAATTATCCTAACAAATTTAGGATATTTGCTATCATGATACAAATTATCCTAACAAATCGCAACATTGAATTCGGCTTCATGAGGATGCCTCAAATCATGGGGTTCCCTCCTCCATGACGTGGATGGGTCATGTCCATCACATGGGCATAGATCCATCCTCCATGTGGCACGATTCAGCCCTCGGTTTAATTGGGTTTCCATGAATCAAATCATGCCATCATATGGACCCAATTAAATACCATATTATTAATCTCAATTAATCTAAGCCATCCATCACATGGATCAGCCTAATTAATGGATTTCATATGTACATCTCATGTACCAAAGGTCTCTCTCTTGAGATCCTATTCATCCTGATTGAGCTCAATCCTAATTAATTGGATCTAATTTGAATTAAGTTCTCCCATTCTTTATCAAAATCTTCTTAATGCGTGTGACCCATTAGGTCCCTTGACACGTTGGTAATAATCATGTCCCTAATATGACCCTAAGGATGACTTGATCAACACCTAGTCAATTGATTGTGATTTATAATTATCTCAATCAGACTGAAAACTAGAATCCGTAGTAACCCTTCGAACTATAAGGAATGTGGGTCCTCCATAAATTAAGAATATCCTTAGTTTTTCGCAAGTACTTAAGGATATTCTTGACTGCCATCTCAATGTTTCTCACCAATGCATCGTGATACTCAAGGCATAAGAAACATCAGGCCTCGTACATAGCATCGCATACATAATGGATCCAATTGCTGATGCGTATGGTATCCTATCCATGTACTCTCTTTCTTCTTGGTCTTAGGACTCATGTCCTTGGAGAGATGTACACCATGCGACATTGGCAGGAATCCCTTCTTGGATTCCTCCATGCTAAACCGCTTTAGCATCTTAGTCTATGTACGTGGATTGGTCAATCCAAGCAACCTTCTAGATCTATCTCATAGATCTTTATACCAAGTATATAGGCTGCTTCTCCCAAATCCTTCATGGATAATTTACCTGACAACCTATCCTTCACTTCTTTAAGGAAGGATACATTATTTCCTATTAATAATATGTCATCCACATATAATATCAAGAAAACAATATCACTCCCACTAACCTTCTTGTACACACATGGATCATCCTATTTTTGATGAAATCAAACTCTTTGATTGTCACATCAAATCGGATGTTCCAACTTCTAGAGGCTTGCTTAAGTCCATAAATAGACCTTTGTAGATTGCACACTTTCTTAGGATCTATGGATTCAAAACCCTCTGGTTGTGTCATATATACATCATCCTCTAAATTTTTATTTAGGAAGGCAATCTTGACATCCATCTGCCAGATCTCATAGTCAAAATATGCTGCTATTGCAAGCAAAATCCTTATGGACTTATGCATGGCTACAAGTGAAAAGGTTTCATCAAAGTCAACACCTTGTCTTTGCTTGTAACCTTTTGCAACCAGCCTTGCCTTATAGGTAATCACATTACCATCCATGTCGGTCTTCTTCTTGAAAACTCATTTGCACCCAATGGGTTTTACCCCTTCAAGTGGATCAACCAAGGTCCATACCTGGTTGTCATACATGGAGTCCATTTCAGATTTCCTCAAGCCATAGTTAATGTCATCCTCCTTGTAGTTGGTAGGCTCATCATCTTCTATAAGAAATGCATCTAGGGATGTGAATTGTCCTACTAGATCTACGTAGCTGGTCCAGTTGCTTTTCATGCTCTGCCTGAATGTGGGTTTAGTCTCCTGCTCAACTTCGGCATATGCTCCAAAATGATGACTTGGTTATCTTGCCAAGTAGAGCCTTTTGTTTGTTTTGGATATCCCACAAAATTGCATTTATCATTCCTCATTCATTACGCTTCATTCCCAATCGAATGAGCCCAAGTATCCATCTGCAAGGCTTCATGTAACTTGGTTAAACGCTTTTCATTTACATGGCCTAGATCGACAATGCCATAGGTATGAGTCCCTAGAATTGATTTGATTTTAATCTTTTGATTCAATATTGAGAATAGGGGTTTGAAGATTAAGAACATGCCAAGGTATTCCCTCTTTTTGATTCAAACAATTCAGCAATTCAGCAGAACCAAAGAACATTTCATTTCGAAAAATAGAAATACCTTTATTTCCAATTTCAAATGAATACCCATTCATTATTAAACATGAAACGGATATAATATTCTTTGTTATGTTCGGAACATAGTAACAATTACTAAGTTCAATTACAAGCCCTGTGGGCAAAGATAAAGAACAAATTCCTACGAAGCAACCTTTGCTTCATTTCCCATTCGTAGGATCACTTCATCTTTCCCCAATCTTCTACTATTTCTTATCATCTCCATATTAATACAAATATGAGACCCACAACCGGTATCCAATACACAAGTGGAATAAGAAGTAATAGAAGAAAACATCTCAATTATATACGCACTTGATGTAGAAGCATCCCAATGTTTCTTATCTTTTAGGCTGGCCCGATAAACCCTGCAGTTATGCTTCCAGTGCCCATTCTTGCCACAGAAGTGACATTTTTCCTTGGCTACATTCTTTAGCCAATCAGGAAAATTGGATCCGATCAGCTTGTTGGACTCTAGATTACCACTAAGGTTAATGTTCATACTCATGGTGTCTCTTACAACTGTATAGAAAATAGAACGAATCAATTATTATGAATGCAAATCATTGATTTAATATGGTAATTTTAAAATAATTTCACTCACACTATTTTATCGAGCTTAATAGTCCTCTCTATTAATCTCAAAAAATTATCAAATAATTTCTTAGTGGGCTAGGACCCTCAAATTGACTTACCTTGACCTTGGCTTTAGCACAACAAATCTTAGTAAGCCAATTTAGGTAGATTTTTATCAATCACATTAAATGTGACTCCTATATCATTTAGGGGACATTTCCTTGTCAATCACATCCGCATGTGATCACCCTAAACTTTGCCTCTAGATTAGATGACCCTGACTTTGGCCAATTATGCCAACTAATCTAGTTAAGTCAACCCATTATTCCCCAATCAACTCCTCATAGGTACACTCGACCTTGGCTTTGGCACAACAAATCTCATGACCTAATGATTTTGTATCATGAACAATGGAAGGCTAATGACTTAATATTCGTGGAGTGATTTAGCGCATCTAGGTCCCATCATGCATGTACAACATTTGTATCATGCTAGGTTACATATCCTATATGTAAATTTTAGATTAATTTCAATTAACCTAAATTTCATAAGATCCAATCTTATGATTGGGACTCCTAATCAAATTAGGATCCTGATCACTATCTAATTTAGGAACCCTAATTATGTGACCAAATCAATTAAGATTAACCTTAATTGATCTAATCAATTAAGAGCTTTTCTTAACAATGGCCAGATCAGCTGATCAATGAGGTCCTATTTAGCATACCCTTCGATCCCATTGAATGGGTTTTCCCAGGCAGTGAACGGAGCAATTAAAAACCATGATCACACCTTTCTAGTCACCAATGTAGTTAAGCCCAATTGATTTGATCAATTATGGGATCATAGGATCAAACAATGATATGGTTAAATCTAATTTTTCTAAACCTTATATCTATCACACATTATGATAAGATAAGATAGTGATCTTTAGGGATTTCTGATAAGTGTCAAATATTTTATAACAATTTATTTTAAATATTTGTCTTATCATTATCTGTTATGATAAATTTATTTTCATCACATGAAAATCCTAATTGGTCTCTATCATAACATCCCTAACATGATAACATGTCAAAATTTAAAATTTTAATTTTAATCTTGATTATCATATTATCATGATATAATTATTTTAGATTTAATCACGTTATTTATCATGTTAAAATTAAATTCTAAACATGATATGTTAAATTTCAGCCTTTATGATTATGTCACACATAAATCATAATTTTTTTAATTTTTAACATGATCAAATCTAAATAATTCATGTTTATTATCATATAATAAACTTATTAAATATTTAATCTTCATCAATATAATTATTTCAGATTTTAATCATGTTATTTATCATGTCAAAATTAAATTCTAAACATGATATGTTAAATTTCAGCCTTTATGATTATGTCACACATAAATCATATTTTTTTTAATTTTTAACATGATCAAATCTAAATAATTCATGTTTATTATCATATAATAAACTTATTAAATATTTAATCTTCATCAATATGGTAATATTTATATTTTACATCGCATGTAAAATTTAGATCTATGTATATAAAAACTAGAACTCAGGTAATCTATCAAATTAACTGAATTTGAAGCATGAGGTGGCTCTGATACCACTGTAAGGAATTACGTATGTTTATATGAATCAAATTCATATAACATGCAGTGAAAGATAAAAATAAATGAATTTTAATTCCCAAAGCCCAAGATCCTCAGGGAACAGATTAATAATAGATCATACCTATGTTCTTTATTGGGGATGAAGCCCGATGAAGCCGGTAAATGATTTACCACTAGCCGTCCACGCGTCCGGCCTCTAATGGTGATCCACGTAAGATC
>UESW01003894.1:728281-824527 GCA_900491605.1 Calamus simplicifolius
TGGCCGATTGGGATCACGGCTTGGATCGATCGCAACCGTCGGATCGTCGCCGATCGGACCGATCGCCATGGTCCGAGATCGGTTATGGCCGATCGGGATCACGACTTCGATTGATCGTAACCGTCGGATCATCGACGATCTCGGACGGATTGCAACGTTCCGAGATCGGTCATGGCCGATTGGGATCACGGCTTGGATCGATCGCCACGGTCTGAGATCGGTCGTGGCCAATCGGGATCATGGCTTGGATCGATCGCAACCATCGGATCGTCGGCGATCGGATCGATCGCCACGGTCCGAGATCGGTTCATGGCCGATCGGGATCAGGACTTGGATCGATCGCAACCATCGGTTCGTCAGCGATCTCGGACCGATCGCAACGGTCCGGGATCGGTCGTGGCCGATCGGGATCAGGGCTTGGATCGATCGCAACCTTCGGATCATCGCCGATCGGTCTGATCGCCACGATCCGAAATTGGTCATGGACGATCGGGATCAGGGCTAGGATCTATGGCAATCCTCAGATCGACGCCGATCGGTCCGATCGCCATGGTCCGAGATCGGTCGTGGAAAATCGGGATCAGGGCTTGGATCAATCGCAACCGTCGGATCGTCGCCGATTGGACCGATCGCCATGGTCCGAGATCGGTCGTGGCCGATCGGGATTACGGCTTGAATCGATCGCAACCGTCTGATTGTCGCCGATCGGACAGATCGCCACGGTCCGAGATCGGTCGTGGCCGATCGGGATCATGGCTTCGATCGATCGCAACCATTGGATCATCGTCGATCTCGGACGGATAGCAACGGTCTGAGATTGGTCATGGCCGATCGGGATCACGGCTTGGATCGATCGCAACCGTCGGATCGTCGCCGATCTGATCGATCGCCGCAGTCCAAGATCGGTCGTGGCCGATCGGAATCAGTGCTGGGATCGCTGGCAATCGTCGGATCGATGCCGATCGGTCTGATCGCCATGGTCCGAGATCGGTCGTGGACGATCGGGATCAGGGCTTGGATCGATCGCAATCATCGGATCGTCACCGATTGGACCGATCGCCATGGTCCGAGATCTATTGTGGCCAATCAGGATCCCGGCTTGGATCGATCGCAACCGTCGGATCGTCGCCGATCGGACCGATCACCACGGTTTGAGATCGGTCGTGGCCGATCGGGATCACGACTTCGATTGATCGCAACCATCGGATCATCGACTATCTCGGACGGATTGCAACGTTCCGAGATCGGTCATGGCCGATCGGGATCACGGCTTGGATCGATCGCAACCGTCGGATCATCACCGATCGGATCGATCGCCGCGGTCCAAGATCGGTCGTGGCCGATCGGGATCAGGGCTCGGATCGAGGGCAACCATCGGATCAACGCCGATCGGTCCGATCACCACGGTCCGAGATCGGTCATGGACGATTTGGATCAGGGCTTGGATCGATCGCAACCATCAGATCGTCGCCGATTGGACCGATCGCCATGGTCCGAGATTGGTCGTGGCCGATTGGGATCACGGCTTGGATCAATCGCAACCGTCGGATCATCGCCGATCGGACCGATCGCCACGGTCCGAGATCGGTCGTGGCCGATCGGGATCACGGCTTCGATCGATTGCAATCATCGGATCGTCGCCGATCTCGGATGGATTGCAATGGTCCGAGATCGGTCGTGGCTGATCGGGATCAAGGCTTGGATCGATCGCAACCATCGGATCATCGCCGATCGGATCGATCGCCGCGGTCCGAGATCGATCGTGGCCGATCGGGATCAGGGCTGGGATAATGGCAACCATCGGATCGATGCCGATCAGTCCGATCGCCACGGTCCGAGATCGGTTGTGGACGATCAGGATCAGAACTAGGATCGATGGCAACTGTCGGATCGATGCCGATCGACCCGATCGCCATGGTTCGAGATCGGTCCTGGCCAATCAGGATCACGGCTTGGATCGATCGCAATCGTCTGATCGTCGGCGATCAGACCGATCGCCATGGTCCGAGATCGGTCGTGGCCGATCAGATCACGGCTTGGATCGATCGCATCCGTCGGATCATCGGCGATCGGATCGATCGCCACGGTCCAAGATCGGTCGTGGCTGATCGGGATCAGGGCTTGAATCGATCGCAACTGTCGGATCGTCAGCGATCTCAGACCGATCGCAACGGTCCGGGATCGGTCGTGGCCGATCGGGATCAGGGCTTGGATTGATTGCAACCGTCGGATCGTCGGTGATCGAACCGATCGCCATGGTCTGAGATCGGTCGTGGCCGATCGGGATCATGGCTTGGATCGTTTGCAACCGTCGGATCGTCGCCAATCAGATCGATCACTGCGGTCCGAGATCGGTCATGGCCGATTGGGATTAGGGTTGGGATCGATGGCAACCGTCGGATCGATGCCGATCGGTCCGATCGCCATGGTTCGAGATCGGTCGTGGACGATCGAGATCAGGGCTTGGATCGATCGCAATCGTCGGATCATCAGCGATCTTGGATTGATCACAATGGTCCGGAATCGGTCGTGGCCGATCGGGATCAGGGCTTGGATCGATTGCAACCGTCGGATCATTGCCGATCGGACCGATCGCCACGGTCCGAGATCGGTTGTGGCTGATCGGGATCATGGCTTCGATTGATCGCAACCGTCGGATCGTCGCCGATCGCGGACGGATTGCAATGGTCCGGGATCGGTCATGGCCGATCGGGATCACGACTTGGATCGATCGCAACCGTTGGATCATCAGCGATCTCGGACCGATCGCAACGGTTTCGGATCGGTCATGGCCGATCGGGATCATAGCTTGGATCGATCGCAACCGTCGGATCATCGGCGATCGGATCGATCGCCATGATCCGAGATCGATCGTGGTCGATCGGGATCACGGCTTGGATCGATCACAACCGTCGGATCGTCGCCGATCGAATCGATCGCCGCAGTCCGAGATCGGTCATGGCCGATCGGGATCAGGGCTGGGATCGATGGCAACCGTCGGATCGATGCTGATCGTTTCGATCGCCACGGTCCGAGATCGGTCGTGGGCGATCGGGATCATGGCTTGGATCGATCGCAACCGTCGGATCGTCGTCGATCGGTCCGATCGGTTGATGCAATTTCATAGAAAATAAAAATAATTTTTCCAGATAAAATAATTTTTAATATTGCGATGCATTTATTGCGTCACAATGTTTTAAGAAAATAATAGTAATAAAAAATTAAAAAAAAACATTGCGACGCAATATGTGTGTCGCAATTATTTTCAAAAAATATAATTTTTATCAGTTATAATTATTAAAAAATATTGCGACGCATTTTTCTAAAAAATAATTTTTTTGAAGAAAATAATTTTTAATATTGCGATGCATGTATTGCATCGCAATGTTTTTTAGAAAAATAAATGTAATTAAAAAATTTTATAAAAAACATTGCGACGCATTATTTGCATCGCAATTATTTTCAGAAAATATCAATTTTATCAGTTATAAATATTTTAAAAATATTACGACGCATTTGCGACACAATTTTTTAGAAAATATAAATTTTATCAGTTATAAATATTTAAAAAATATTGCGACGCATTTGCGATGCAATTTCCTAGAAAATAAAATAATGTTTAATATTGCGACGCATATATTGCGTCGCAATGTTTTTTAAAAAATAAATGTAATAAAAAAATTAAAAAAATTATTGCGACGCAATATATGCATCGCAATTATTTTTAGAAAATATAATTTTTATCAGTTATAAATATTTAAAAAATATTGCGACGCATTTGCGACGCAATTTCCTAGAAAATAAAAATTATTTTCTCGCCGGACATTGGCGCCAAGTTAGTGACTCATTAGCGACGCAATTAGTTGCGTCGATATATTTTACATAAAATAATAAAAAAGTCAAATTAGCGATGGATTAGCGACGCAACAATGCGTCGCTAATCCATAATAAAATTAAAAAAAAATAGCGAGTGATTAGCGACGCAATTGCGAGTGATTAGCGACGCATAAATTGCGTCGCTAATCATCACTATATAACGCTTGGTCGGGCCGGCCCCCCTTCCCTTCTCTTCTTCTTCCTATTCCTACCCTAGCCGCCGCCGCCATCTGCTCCTCCGGCTCCCCCCGTCATCTCCCCCGGCGGTAGCTCCCCCCACTCCGGCGGCGTCCCCTCGCGACCAAGGTAAGCCCCCCCTCCTCCTAAATTAATTTTTTTTTAAAAAAAATAGGTTTCGGCCACGGCCGTGGCCGTCTTCTCTGGCCACGGCCGCTGCTGTGGCCGGCCGTGGCCTGGCCACGGTAGCCAGGCGACCCAAAAAAAAATTACATTTTGGGGGGGGGGGGGTTTCCCCACCCCCTTCGTCTTCTTCGGCCACGGCCGCTGCCGTGGCCGGCTGTGGCCTGGCCATGGTGGCCAGGCCACCAAAAAAAAATTTACAGTTTGGGGGGGGGGGGGGGTTTCCCCACCCCCCGTTCATCTTCTCCGGCCACGGCCGCTGCCGTGGCCATCTTCTCCGGCTACGGCCGCTGCCGTGGCCTGGCCACGGTGGCCAGGCCACCGAAAAAAAATTAATGGGGGAGGGGGTGTTTTCCCCACCCCCCCCCCTTCTCGTTCGTCTTCTCCGGCCACGGCCGCTGCCGTGGCCGGCCGTGGCCTGGCCACGGTGGCCAGGCCAAAAAAAAAAATTAAAGTTTGGGGGGCGTTTTCCCCACCCCCCCCTTTGTCTTCTACGGCCACGGCCGCTGCCATGGCCGGTCGTGGCCTGGCCACGGTGGCCAGGCCACCGGAAAAAAAAACAGTTATGGGGGGTTCCCCCCCCTCCCGTTCATCTTCTCCGGCCACAGTGGCCAGACCCAAAAAAAAAAGTAACACCTAGGGGGCTTTTCCCCACCCCCGGCTCCTTCAATTAAAAAAAAATTAACACTCATAAAAAAAATTAACAAAAAAAAAATGGATTCTATCATATTTTATTATTTTTAAAAATATTTTTAAATAATTTGATGACAAATATAAAAAATATATAAATATATTTAAAAACATGGGCAACTTATTTTTTTTTAAAAAAGTAACAGCTAGGGGGTTTTCCCCACCCTCCGGCCCCTTAAAAAAAATTTTTTAACACTCATGAAAAAAAATTAACACAAAAATTTTAGATTCTATTATATTTTATTATTTTTAAAAATATTTTTAAATAATTTGATGACAAATATTTAAAAAATATGACTACTAATCTAATTTTTTTATTAAATTAGTTATAAATTAATTAATTTATGTCATTAGTCGGAGCTCTTTGGATAGACTGATTTAGCTCATCAATCATGACTCTTTTTAAATAAACTGATTAAACTCATAAATCGTAGCTATTAAGGTCAATTAATTTAGCTTATCAGTTTTAACTTTTCAAGTAAGCTGATTTTAGACCATCAACCTTGTCTCTTTAGATCATGAATCAAAACTCTTTAGATAGGTCGAGCTGAATTAGCTTAGCTATTTAGGTCAACTAATTTAACTCATTAACCATAACTCTTTAGATTATGTAATTTTAAAATTGCAGTCATAGCTTTTCATTTCTTTATAGTTGTTTATGCAATAATATTTGTGCATTTGTAGTTATTTACAATTGTTATGTCTTGATTATTTACATTCTGCTTCAAATTGAATGATGCATTAAATTATGTAATGCTAGATAGAAAGTCTTGTTGTATTATTATTTAATTTTCAGCAACAAATTAGTAGTTTCAATGATTTATATTTTAGTCTTCACAAACATTTATATTCGACATAATAATCTTAAGAAGTCAGTGACTATATATATAGAACACTATTCCTATATATGTATAATTGACAAGAAGTTAAGAATAACAAGTATAAGTTCAATTGTCTTCGGATTTCCATATTATTAATCACAACACTATAACCTTTAGACCCGTTTGAGAATTTGTAAGACTTAGTCTTGCAAATTCTCAAATTATCCTGGTGGACAGTTTGAGAATATTTTTTTGCAATATGTTAGTCTGCTATTAATCATCGTTGGGTGAGATTGCGGTTTGTATTTGCTCATACGTTCTCCTAGTGTGGCATATATGCCACACATTTAGGAGAACATATGGGGAAATGCTGCTGAAATTTCAACGTAACCGATCGATGATAATTAATAGCAGAATAACATATCATAAAAAATATTCTTGAATGGGATAGGGCCTTACCTTTTAGACATGGAGTGAAGGTAGAATTAATTTAGGACACTTGAATGCTTGTTAAGTCTCATGATTAAACGGACTGCCTTGTGGCCCGACCCAAACTCAAGCCCTAGCATTAGCCTGGCATGAACCTGTGCCTCGGTCCTTGCTAGCACGCCAAGGATCGTAGCCGTGGCCGGGCCTTGCAGGGTAGGGACCTTAGTTGTCTAAAAAAAATTGGTTTAGTTATAAATTATTTAAATGGTTGTTATTAACCTAAGTTGTGTAAAAAAATAATTTAGTTATATATTTAGTAATGCTAATATAGTTTTATAATGTGGTTTCCTTTAATGGTTTACCAGAAATTGTATAAGTCAGTCAAAAATGAGCGGGGCTCGCTCGTGGATGTATGCAAGGATAAAAGATGGCTTGCTTAATCCTGATTTTCTGAATGGATTGGAAGAATTTATCGCATTTCCATATAGCCAACCTGAATGGATGGATGGGCCTAGGATTAGGTGCCCATGCAACTATCATAGGTGTCAGAATAAAGCCTACAGAGATGTTGAAACTGTTAAGGTGCATCTATGTAAAAAGGGGTTTGTTCCTGATTATGATGTTTGGTACTGTCATGGTGAACCAGAGAAAATTCCAGCAGTTGTTACAAGCCAACAAGTGTCAATTCCCGTTGATGAACCATTTGTGAATCTAAACACATATGAAGAAATGGTGATGAATGCATCGGGTAATGAATTCAATCAGAATACATTTATGGAAGAACCAAATCCAGATGCACAACAATTTTATGATATGTTGCGTGCTGCAAATCAAGAATTGTATCTTGGTTGTGAGGGTCATTCACAGTTGTCTACAGCTGCTCGGTTGTTGAATATTAAGGCAGAACATCGATTATCAGAAAAGGCATTTAATTCTGTAGCTGGGTTAATCAAGGAAATTTTACCAAATGATAATGTTGTAGCAGACAGTTTTTACTCAACGAAGAAGTTGTTGCGTGGGCTTGGACTTCCGGTTAATAAGATCGATTGTTGCTTGAACAATTGTATGATATATTGGGGTAAAGACTCAGAGCTGAGATGGTGTAAGATTTGTGGGCAATCGAGGTACAAAAACGGCGAAGGGGGAGCTAGTACAAGTAGGAGGAAAAGTGTTCCTTACAAGAGGATGCATTACTTTCCTCTGACTCCACGCCTGCAGAGATTATACAGATCTGAGGCTATAGCTGCTAATATGAGATGGCATGCCGAACATGAATCTAAAGAGGATGAAATGCGGCATCCATCAGATTCAAAAGCTTGGAAGCATTTCAATGAAAATCATCCTGATTTCGCTGAAGATATAAGGAATCTCAGATTAGGTCTTTGTACCGATGGCTTCCAACCATTCGGTCAAGCGGGGCAACAATATTCATGTTGGCCTGTGATACTGACTGTATATAACCTTCCTCCATGGAAGTGCATGAAAGATACTGCAATGTTTTTGATAGTTTTGGTTCCAGGACCATCAAATCCAAAGGAAAAGATTGATGTCTTCCTGCAACCGTTGGTGGCCGAATTGAAAATGTTGTGGAAAACAGGAGTCGTAGCCTACGACATTTCTATGAAACAGAATTTCATCATGAGAGTTGCTTTGATGTCGACAATAAGTGACTTCCCGGCATATGCAATGTTGTTTGGTTGGAGCACTGCTGGACGTCTGGCATACCCTCATTGCATGTATGATTCGGATGCATTTACATTGCAGAAGAGTGGTAAGTAGTCATGGTTTGATAATCATAGGAAGTTCTTGCCCCCAAATCATCCTTACAGGTGTAACTTGATCGCCTTCCGGAAGAACAAAGAAGTCACAAAATTCGTCGAACCGGTTAGGTCCGGCACAGATATATTTGATACTATAGAGCATTTGGGGTTGAGGTATGCTTGGGAACCAGATGCAGATAGAATATGTTGCTGCCATATCACTTTTGAGGAGTGTCAGGTGACGGAAATGCTTTGTTGGCCTTCAAAGGGATGACAGGGGTCGCCTTCTTTAGCCGGAAACCTGCAAGAAAAGTCCCGGACCGGTGGTTCCGGCGGGGACCCTCCGACGCTCAAGTCAGTGATCTGGAGAACAGGAATGAATAACGTTGTTATGATTGGGTAGAGTTTGAGGCCCCTACCTCAAGGGCTGGAGGCCTTTTATACCTGTTCGAGAATCCCACTTACTCTTCGTCCATCGTGGCCCAGCCTCCTTCAGACGGTTATTAGTTTCTAGTCTTCAACGTGCCACAAAGTACGGGTCATGGGACTGATCGTGGGGCCACGTCCGTCGTTAGCAGCGCCAGGGGGGAGCACGTCCACCGCGCACGTAGCTGGGCATACTCGTGGTGACGTGGTCCGCCATTCTCGATGGAAGTGGACCACGTAGTTTGAACGTGGGTGATTGTCGCCGAGGGCTGACGCTGAGACCGATACCGGGGCTGATACCGAAGCCGACACCGAGACCAACGCCGGGGCTAACACCGAAGCCGACACCGACACCGTAATCAACGCTTAGACTGGCTGCGGCCGACGAGGAGGCTGAGGTGGGCCGTGGATGACATGGATGTCAAGATGGGCCGTGGCCGACGCCGAGGTCGGGATGGGCCGTGGCTGACACAGATGTCAAGATGGGCCATGACCGACGCCGAGGTCGGGATGGGCCATGGCCGACACAGATGTCGAGATGGGCCATGGACGATGCCGAGGTCGGTATGGGCCCTGGTTGACATGGATGTCGAGATGGGCCGTGGCCGACACGGATGTTGAGATGGGCCATTGCTGACGCCGAGGTCGGGATGGGCCGTGACCAAGGCTTAGACTGACTACGGCCGACGAGGAGGTCGGGACGGGCCGTGGCTGACATGGAGGTCAAGACGGGCCGCAACTGACATGAAAGTCGGGGTAAGCCATGTCAAGCCCAATTGCCAAGGAATTGGCTCGCGTGTTCTTTGACCCGATCGGTCATATCAGATGCCCCCCCGTCCCTAAGCTGGTGTCACCATCCAAGCGAAAGGGGCGTCTTCATCTGCGCATCCTAACCGTCGGATTTGCCTCGAGGTCAGGGAGCAGTTTGGGATCCCCAAGATATCGGCGATCATCATTAAGCTATCACATCACTGGCATCGATACACTCTGATTGGTCGGGGGGTTCCATCTATCGCGCACCCGGAGCGTCGTTGCAGAGTCCTCCTCAATGGATAGCATCCGCGTGGCAGGTGCATCGGGCGGAACGATTTTGAAGAGGCCGAAAAAATTTTTATAAGCAAGGACGTGCCCTAGCTTCGATTTCACCTATCGTGCAGAGCCCTTTCCCCTTCCAGCTCGAGAGCTCCTCCAACTTCTTCTTCTTCCTCTGTCCAGGTTAGTTCCCCATGCCTTCATAGTCATCTTCTTCTTGTTCGTCCTCTCGGTCCTCCACAGACCATACCTCTCCGACCCCTAGGGCCATGGCCAGGGAAACGGCAGTTAGGAGTCCATCAGCAGCTATAACCCCACCTCCTAGGGCAGCTTCGTCTTCTAGGGCGAGGAGCGATTTCCCTGAGGGGACCGCCTCCACTGTCACTTCCGTCGACCTTGCAACTTTTAGGGCAGCCTATAACATACCTAAAGAGGTGCGACTGATCGCACCGGGCCCCAACGACAGGGTAACCTCTCCCTCATGGGGGATAGCCCTTTATGAGGAGTTTTTTAAGGCCGGTCTTCGTCTTCGTCTTCACCCCTTCATTATCAATCTCCTTGATAGGTATGAGTTGGTCCCAGCTCAACTAGTCCCCAATTCCATTAGGGCCATCTGTGCCTTCTTGGTGCTGACCCGCCTCCAAGGTCTCCCGAGTAACGTTTCCCTCTTTCGCAGCCTGTATACCATTCGGGCTCAATCCGGCTGATGGCTATTTGCCCCTCGGCCGGGTAGGGCCCTTAGGTTAGGTCTCCCTTCGTCCATAAAAGGGTTGAAATCTCGTTTCTTCTTCGCCGAAGTGGAGGGGATAAGGAGGGAATGGGGTGCACCCAATACTGAGGCTAACAAGAACATCTCCGTAGTTCCGAGAGATCAAGAAGCCTTCAATCTTCTCCTAGCAACCGAACTCCCATCATACCGAGAGATTTTGTCAGAGGACAACCTCTGACACGCCGGCATCACCCCTGATGACGGTGAGGGTCTCTTTAAAGATGACATTTTCCTTTCGAGCCCCTCTGTCTTTTCTTTCTTTCTCTTTTTTTTTTTAACACATTCGTTTTCGTGCAGCTATGAAGATCAACATCTCGGCCGGGGCCTTTCACAATGCTGCCCTTAAGAAGAGAAGAGGGCAAGATGACGGAGCTGAGGGGTCGAGAAAAAGGGCTCGATCCCAATCGCCACCTGCCCCCCGGGACGTCCCCAAGCGTCCTACTCCATCGCCCCCTCCTTGTCGATCTCCTATGCAATCATCGCCATGGCCTCCACGACGGTCGCCTACTCCGTTGCCGCCGGATGTCACCAAGCTTCCTACTCTATCGCCCCCTCCTTGTCGGTCTCCTCCACAATCATCGCCATGGCCTTCATGACGGTCGCCTACTCCGCAGCCGCTGCGACGATCTCCGCACCGCTGCCCCTGCCGAAGTCTACTGACCAGACTATGGTGTTGACCCAATTGATGATTTTGATGATTAACAAAACTATTTGAGTATAACTATTGGAGGCTCTAATGATTTTGATTTAGTGTTTCAGATTATAAGTCTATTGAATGATCAAAATCAGGAATTACATCATGTTCTGGATCGAATCTAATATCTAGGTAAGATTGCAGACATTAGAGTCGACTCCGAGAATCACAGAGCCGACTCCTGAACTGGCACGGAAGTTAGAGTCGGCTCCGAGACTATTAGAGTCGACTCTCACAGAAGAAGCAGAACGTCGATTTTTCTGGCCCCAACCTAGAGTCGACTCCGGGTAAGTTAGAGTCGACTCCAGAAAAGTTTCTTGTCGACCCTAGAAAAGTCAGAGACGACTCCGGAAATATCGTTTTAAAGTGTTTTGAGTTAGAGCCAACTCCAGAAAAGTTAGAGTCGACTCCAACCCATCTGGAATGAAAAATCAAATTGCCATATCAGCTCTAACGGTAATATTTCTATTTTACCTTATTTCTAACGGATATATTTTGCTACAAGGTACACTCCAACGGATAGTTTTCTTCCAAAAATGGTTTGAAAGAAATCTATAAAAAGGAAAGACTATTGTTCAAAAAAAAAAAAAATGAAAAAAGAGAACGAAAAGAGAGAAAATCGGAAATAGAGAAATCCCATTTCAAAAATCCGAAAAAGAGAGAGCCTGAATCTCAAGAGGAAAACCTTCTAGCTCAAATCCACTCCACTCCAAAAAGCTCAAGAGCAATCCAAGGCATTCAAATCAAAGTTTTTTGTGGATTTCCCAACTTGGAGAAAGAAGTTCAGCTTCTTGCTTTTCAACCCTTCTCAACTGCTTCAACTGTGAAGAATCGGAGCTGAGGCTTGATTCAACCTAGCAAGGAGAAGAAGAAAAGAAGAAAAGAAGAAAAGCTCGAAAGCCAACCATCTACAAATCAGGCTTTTCTAAACTTGTTACATTATTTGATTATCTGCTCATTAAGGAGCTTTGTATTTGAAAAACATATTTCATTTGTTTGTATCTAGTTCAATCTGGGGGATTGAACTAGTGGAAGTAGTCTTACCTCGGTTCAAGCTTGGCTAAGCTTGTGATAGGGTTTTTGTGCTAGTGTGCCCTTGAAAACCAGCTGGGTTCGTTGTGCACCCGAAAAAACAACAAGTTTGAGTTGTGAGCTTGTAAAACAACTCTGCTGTAATCTAGGGTGATTATAGTGTGGACCCAAGTGAATCTTGGGAGTGGACGTAGGTGTTGGATACACCGAACCACTATAAAATCTTTTATGTTTGCCGTGCTCTATTGTCTCTTTCTCTATCTCTGTTTTATTCACTGCAATTTATTTTACTTTGCATTTGCCTTCATTCATCTCAAGCTAAATAATTTAAAAGGCTAATTTTTAAAAAACCCAATTCACCCCCCCCTCTTGGGTTGTCATCTGGGCCAACAATTGGTATCAGAGCTAGTGCTCATTAGATTTTGATCACACGATCAAGAGCTAAAGTTCCAAATGGCAACACAAGTTGGATCATTTGCTGAAGGTCATTCTACGAATAGACCTCCACTTTTTAATGGCTCAAATTATTCTTGTTGGAAAGCTAGAATGAGGATATTCATTCAAGCTTCTGATTATGAGCTTTGGGGTGTTATAATTAATGGACCTAGTACACCCACACATGTTATAGAGGGCACTATTGTTCCTAAGCCCGAAAGGGACTGGAATGATAATGATAGGAAAATGACACAGCTTAATGCTAAGGCCATGAATGTTTTATATTGCTCCCTAGATGCTAATGAATTCAATAGAATCTCCATATGTAATTCCGCAATGGAGATTTGGGATAGACTAGAGGTTACCCATGAGGATACCAATCAAGTAAAAGAATCTAAAATTAATATTCTTGTTCATAAATATGAATTATTTAGCATGAAACAATCTGAAACCATTGCATGCATGTACACTAGATTCACTGATATTGTAAATGGTTTGAAAAGTCTTGGTAAGACATATACTAACTCTGAACTTGTTCGAAAAATTCTTAGGTCATTACCAAGATCATGGAAGCAAAAATGACTGCAATCCAAGAAGCTAAGGACCTCAACACTTTACCCTTAGAGGAGCTTCTAGGATCCCTTATGACCCATGAGCTGACTATGAGGCAGCATGTTGAGGAGGACACAAAGAAGAAGAAAATGATTGCCCTCAAAGCTGCAAAAGAAGAAGAGAGCAGCAGCGATGATGATGATGATGATGATGATGAGACTGCTCTCTTAGCAAAGAAATTTAAAAGATTTATGAGGAGAAAGAAACCCTTCCACAAGAAAAAATTTGGAGCTAAATGGGAAGGAGAAAAGGATAAAAATAAGGACAAGGACAAAGAAAAAGAGAAAGACCCCTTGACTTGCTATGAATGTAATAAACCGGGGCACTTTAGGAATGAATGTCCAAAATTGAAGAAAGCCTATAAAAAGAAAAAGAAGGCTTATATGGCACATGGAGTGACAGCGAGGAATCTTCTTCCAAGAAGAAGAACAAAAGGAAGTCGCAAACGTATGCTTTATGGCGGACGATAACGATGAGGTAAGTTCCGACAACCCTTGCGATGAATTTGCTTTTGATGAACTTTTTGATGCTTTTAATGAACTTGTTGGGATTTCAAAGTTTTGAAAAAGAAATACAAATTTTGAAAAATGAAAACTTAACTTTCATTCAAGAAAAGGAAAATCTTAATAATGAAGTTAAGAAACTTAAAACTGAAAATGAAATTCTAATAAAAGAAAAAGAATCAATCTCTAAGATAAACTAAGGAAAGAGAATGAAAAACATAAAAACATAGTTGATAAGTTTACATTAACCTCAATTAAATTAGACATGTTATTAAATAGTCAAAAAGCAGTTTTTGACAAAGCCGGATTAGGATATAACACTTTAAGAAAACAAAAATCACTTAAAAATATTTTGTAAGTGCTGGCCAAAGTAATATTACATGCTTTAAATGTAATCAATCAGGACATAAATCTTATGAATGCAAAATTCCAAAACCTAGTAAAAACCTGAATATTAAAGGAAAGAAAATATGGGTTCCGAAAGGAACATTATTTGTTGCTACTAACCATGAAGGACCCAAGAAAGCTTGGGTACCTAAACATAAAGTCTGATTTCATTACAGGAATGTCTTGTGGCCAAGAGATCAAAGAGAAAGTGGTATCTTGATAGTGGCTGCTCAAGACATATGACGGGTGACAAAGAAGAATTCATCACCCTTGAAGAAAAGAGAGGAGGAGTTGTAACATTTGGCGACAATGGCAAAGGCCAAATCTTGGGGTTTGGTAACATTCAAATAACTCCCTCCACATATATTGAGAATGTACTTTATGTTGATGGTTTAAAGCATAACTTAATTAGTATAGCTAATTATGTGACAAAGGTTTTAAAGTATCTTTTGAATCTTCTTTATGCACTGTAGCTAATCCCATTGATAATAGCATTGTTTTTATTGGAAATAGAAATGGCAATGTATACATGATTGATTTAGACAAATTGTCTACTAATAACCATTGCTTAGTTGCTAATAATGCTAATATGAATGAGATTGGTTGGTTGTGGCATCGAAGATTAGGTCACGCAAGCACACACTTAATTTCAAAACTAATTAGAATGGATTTAGTAAAAGGTCTACCTAAATTAGATTTTGAAAATAACAAAATATGTGATGCATGTCAGTTTGAAAACAAACAAGAAGTTCTTTTAAATCTAAAAATATTGTTTCAACTTCTAGGCCACTAGAGCTACTTCACATGGACCTTTTTGGACCAACTAGAACCACAATCTAGGAGGAAAGAAATATGGTCTTGTGATAGTAGATGATTACTCTAGATACACTTGGGTAATGTTTTTAGCTCACAAAGATGAGACTTTCTCGATATTCATGAAATTCTTCAAGAAAGTAACTAATGAGAAAAACACTACCATAGTGTCTCTAAGAAGTGATCATGGAACTGAATTTGAAAATCACTTATTTGAAAGTTTTTGCAATGAAAATGGTATTAATCATAATTTTTCTGCACCTAGGATCCCACAACAAAATGGAGTAGTTGAAAGAAAAAATAGACTCTAGAAGACATGGCCCGTACCATGCTATGTGAAAGTAAACTCCCGAAATACTTTTGGGCGAAGCTATTAACACGGCATGTTACATCCTAAATAGAGCTTTAATAAGATCTATTTTAAAGAAAACACCTTACGAATTATGGCATAATAGAAAACCCAACATTAAATATTTTCATGCATTTGGTTGTAAATGTTTTATTCATAATAATGGTAAAAATAACTTAGGTAAATTTGATGCAAAATCTGATGAAGGAATCTTCTTAGGTTATTCAACAACTAGTAAAGCATATAGAGTGTTCAATAAAGGAAGCCTAATTATTGAAGAATCTATTCATGTAATTTTTGATGAATCTTTAACATCAAGTTCCAAAAGGATTGATGATGAGGAAGATACAAACATTCTCGAAAACAATCTTGAAAAACTTAATCTTCAGATCATGAACAAGAAGTTAAAGATAATGATTCACCTAATGCTGATGATATTAATACTAATCATAATGATATAGATCTATCAAGAGATTGGAGATACGCTTATAGTCATCCCAAGGAATTGATTATAGGTGATCCATCTCAAGGAATAAGAACTAGATCATCTATGAGAAATATTAGTAATCACCTTGCATTTGTTTCTCAAATTGAACCTAAAACCATTGAAGAAGCTGAAAAAGATAATAATTGGATGCTAGCTATGCAAGAAGAATTAAACCAATTCACTAGAAATAATGTATGGACATTAGTGGAAAGACCTAAAGATCATCTGTTATAGGATCAAAATGGGTTTTTAGAAATAAACTAGATGAAAATGGCATAGTAATTAGAAACAAAGCTAGATTAGTTGCAAAAGGATATAATCAAGAAGAAGGTATTGATTTTGATGAAACCTTTGCACCTGTAGCTAGATTAGAAGCCATTAGGCTATTACTAGCATTTGCATGTCACATGAACATTAATTTATTTCAAATGGATGTCAAAAGTGCATTTTTAAATGGATTAATAAATGAAGAAGTATATGTAGAACAACCACCAGGTTTTGAAGATCACGAATTTTCAAATCATTTTTAAATTGCACAAGGCATTATATGGTTTGAAACAAGCACCTAGAGCTTGGTATGATAGACTAAGTAAATTTTTAATTGAAAATGATTTTACAAGAGGAAATGTTGATAAAACATTATTTTTGAAAAGAAAAGATAAAGATTTACTTGTAGTTCAAATTTATGTTGATGACATTGTATTTGGTGCTACTAACAATCTTCTATGTCAAGAGTTTGCTAAGTTAATGCAGGGAGAATTTGAAATGAGCATGATGGGAGAACTCAATTTCTTCCTTGGACTCCAAATCAAACAAAGCAAAGAGGGAATCTTTATCAACCAAACAAAGTACACAAGAGAAATTCTAAAGAAGTTTGGTATGGAATCAATTAAACCCCTCGGAACACCAATGAGTCCTTCATGCAAGCTGGACAAAGATGAAGAAGGTAAGAAGGTTGATCAAAAATATTATCGAGGTATAATCGGATCCCTACTTTACTTAACTGCAAGTAGACCAGATATAATGTTTGCTGTTTGCTTATGTGCTAGATTTCAGTCTGAACCAAAAGAATCACATTTAATTGCTGTTAAAAGAATACTAAGATACTTAAGTGGAACAAAAAATGTAGGTTTATGGTATTCTAGAGACTCAACATTAAATCTGATTGCTTATTCTGATTCTGATTATGCTGGATGCAAGTTAGATAGAAAAAGCACAAGTGGTGCATGCCAATTTTTAGGAAGTAACTTAATCTCATGGTTTAGCAAAAAGCAAAATTCGGTTGCATTATCTACTGCTGAAGCAGAATATGTTACAGCTGGAAGTTGCTGTGCTCAAATCCTATGGATTAAGAGACAACTTGAAGACTATGGTATCACACTTGATAAGACACCTATAAGATGTGATAATACAAGTGCAATAAATCTAACTAAAAATCCAATTCAACATTCAAGAACAAAGCATATTGAAATAAGATATCACTTTATAAGAGAACATGTAGCCAATAATGAAATTTGTCTTGATTATGTGAATACTGAAGAACAACTGGCAGATATATTAACAAAACCCTTAAGTGAAGAGAGATTTTGTTATCTTAGAGGAGAATTAGGAGTTTGTGATCCTTTGGAATAGTTTTCTGAAACTCTTAAGGACATCTATCTAGATTTCATCATTTTCTTGAAAAATCTCGATATTTATTAAGGAAATCTATCTAGATACTGATTCATTGTTTCCCCAATTGCTAAGGAACATTTATCTAGAATTTTGATGATCAATTTGAATAGTTTCAAATCCTTGAAACTTGATTTTTTATCTCTGGAACTGTTAGAGTCGACTCTGACAGTTTGTGGAGTCGACACCTGAGTTTTTGATGTTCTGTCTAAGCAATTAGAGCCGACTCTGGCTTTTGTAGAGCCGACTCTAATTCGAGCGCTGACAGATTTTCTGGTTCGGAGCCGACACCCAGTTTTCGGGAGTCGACTCTAAGTCGAGCTAGGTCAAAAATAAAAGGCGGAGTCAACCCCCAATCATTCCATCCGTCTCCAAAACCTCTCCAAGAAAACTCTAAAGCCTTTCCAACTTCCCCAATCTTCTCAAAGCCTTTGATTAAACTCTCAAATCTTCTCAATGGCACCTAAGAGGCGCGGTTTCGTCGGTGGAGCGTTCATTCCAACGAGGAGACGCACTATTCGGAGGCAACCTTCGCCATCCTCCTCTTCGGCCACTCAAGAGGATTCCCCTCCTTCACCATCTTCACCCAAAGTCGATCATTTAGCCGGTAAGACCATTACAACTGGAAGAAAGGTGAATTTTGATTTCTTTGAGTCAGAAGGATTCACTATAGGAAGAAGTTTGAAAGAAATGGGGTGGAAAAAAATCTGTTCATTAGATATCCCCACATATCCAGCCTTAGTGAGAGAGTTTTACAACGGTTTAAGTAGAGGAGAAGGTGGATTAATCAGTATAGTAAGAGGAACAAGAGTGACAATAACCACTGAAATACTTGGGAATTTATTGGAAATGCCCACAATCGGTTTAATGGAATATCAACATGAGGATAGAAGTGGAGCATTGACAAGAATGCTAGGAAGAGATGTAACCGAGTTTGAGGAAATCTATGCAAATCAATTAAATCTGGAACTCAGGTTACTGCATAACATCTGTGGAAGAATCTTGTTTCCGAAAATTGGTAGATTCGAGTATGTCTCGGAGCGAGACGTTCTTTTAATGGATTGCATAATTACTGGAAGGCCAGTCAACTTAGCTGGCATGATGATTGGATATATGGCAGAGGCGGCTACAAAGAAGAGATCTACACTGCCATATGGTATGATTTTGACTTTAATCTTTAGAAGCCAAGGTGTGCTCATTATGGAGAATGAACCCCTAAGAAAATTGAGACACACTGACTATTATAGCATCTCAACTATTCATCGGATGGGCTTCAAGAAATTGAATGGTGTTTGGATGAAAGGAGGAAGAGAGGAAAGAGCAGAAAGAGATAGAGCAGAAGAAACTAGAGTAGAAGACATCCCTGGACCATCCACTGAGGACCATCTGTCCTTGATCCATCTATTGTGGGACCATCTTCAGCTGGACCTTCAGAGGCCGAACCTAGTTCTATTCCCTCACCTCTACATCAGTCTATAGCAACTTCTGGGAGATTCTCTGATGAACAAATTGGTCAGCTGAGAGCTTTGTTTGCTGAGTATGATAGTCAGAGATCTCATGAAATTACTCAATTAAAAGAAGACATTAATCAGTTGAAGGAAGAACTTAATTCGAGACTGGACATGATCTCCTTTACCTTAAGCAATTCTATTGAATCCTTTGGTGCTGAACTTCACAAAATATTCGAAAGGATGGAAGGCATTGCTGATGGATCAGGATCTTATGTTCATGCAACTGATCAACTAAAGAAGGACATTGACCTTGCAGTCTCATAAATTGAAGCTTGCCTTGAAAACTTTAAGAAATCGCAAAAGGATGATGTAATGGAAATCATAGGTCATTTGAAGAAAATTGTATTCAAACACATCTGACCTTGATTTTGACTTTGATAGTTTGTATTTAGGAATTTTTGAATATCTAATGTATTTCATTTTGGAATGTACATAAATCAACTAATGTAATGCTTCTTACTTATGAAATGCAATTTTACATTTTCAAATATTGACTGCTTGAATCCCTATGTTTTATTAACTTTCTCTATCTAAAACTCTCCTTATTGCTGATAACAAAAAAGGGGGAGAGATGGTTGAATATGCAAAGAAAGAAAGATTGAATATGAAAAGAAAGATTGAATATGAATATGCAAAGAAAGAAAGACTTAAAAATTTTAATGAAAGATGGCTGTATATGCATAAAGAAAGAAAGAAAGGGGGAGAAATAATTGTTTATGCAAGATAACTTGAAATGTTAATCAGTTAAAATTCGATGCTTAATTATAGGGGGAGCTATTCAATGCAGGGGGAGCTTAACAAAAAGCTCAATTGCATTTTTTTGCACATTTAGATTAAATATTCATAATTGATGAATTATATTGAACTCATGCACAATTTTAAAAGTTTATGTTGAATATTGGCATCAAATCCTTAATTAAAAATATTTTAAGTTTCAAAATGACTTTAATCTTTAGTTCGAATGAATTTTTGAATGCATATACTCAAAGTTTTTGTTATCATCAAAAAGGGAGAGATTGTTGACCCAATTGATGATTTTGATGATTAACAAAACTATTTGAGTATAACTATTGGAGGCTCTAATGATTTTGATTTAGTGTTTCAGATTATAAGTCTATTGAATGATCAAAATCAGGAGTTACATCGTGTTCTGGATCGAATCTAATGTCTAGGTAAGATTGCAGACATTAGAGTCGACTCCAAGAATCACAGAGCCGACTCCGGAACTGGCACGGAAGTTAGAGTCGACTCCGAGACTGTTAGAGTCGACTCTCACAGAAGAAGCAGAACGTCGATTTTTCTGGCCCCAACCTAGAGTCGACTCCGGGTAAGTTAGAGTCGACTCCAGAAAAGTTTCTTGTCGACCCCAGAAAAGTCAGAGACGACTCCGAAAATATCGTTTTAAAGTGTTTCGAGTTAGAGCCGACTCCAGAAAAGTTAGAGTCGACTCCAACCCACCTGGAACGAAAAATCAAATTGCTAGATCAGCTCTAACGGTAATATTTCTATTTTACCTTATTTCTAACGGATATATTTTGCTACAAGGTACACTCCAACGGATAGTTTTCTTCCAAAAATGGTTTGAAAGAAATCTATAAAAAGGGAAGACTATTGTTAAAAAAAAAACGGAAAAAGAGAACGAAAAAGAGAGAAAATCGAAAATAGAGAAATCCCATTTCAAAAATCCGAAAAAAGAGAGCCTGAATCTCAAGAGGAAAACCTTCTAGCTCAAATCCACTCCACTCCAAAAAGCTCAAGAGGAATCCAAGGCATTCAAATCAAAGTTTTTTTATGGATTTCCCAACTTGGAGAAAGAAGTTCAGCTTCTTGCTTTTCAACCCTTCTCAACTGCTTCAACTGTGAAGAATCGGAGCTGAGGCTTGATTCAACCTAGCAAGGAGAAGAAGAAAAGAAGAAAAGAAGAAAAGCTCAAAAGCCAACCATCTACAAATCAGGCTTTTCTAAACTTGTTACATTATTTGATTATCTGCTCATTAAGGAGCTTTGTATTTGAAAAACATATTTCATTTATTTGTATCTAGTTCAATCTGGGGGATTGAACTAGTGGAGGTAGTCTTACCTCAGTTCAAGCTTGGCTAAGCTTGTGTTAGGGTTTTTGTGCTGGTGTGCCCTTGAAAACCAGCTGGGTTCGTTGTGCGCCCGAAAAAATAACAAGTTTGAGTTGTGAGCTTGTAAAACAACTCTGCTGTAATCTAGGGCGATTATAGTGTGGACCCAAGTGAATCTTGGGAGTGGACGTAGGTGTTGGATACACCGAACCACTATAAAATCTTTTGTGTTTGCCGTGCTCTATTGTCTCTTTCTCTATCTCTGTTTTATTCACTGCAATTTATATTTACTTTGCATTTTCCTTCATTCATCTCAAGCTAAATAATTTAAAAGGCTAACTTTTAAAGAACCCAATTCACCCCCCCCTGTTGGGTTGTCATCTGGGCCAACATATGGGTACGCGGCTAGAGGAGTCAAGGGCTCATGTCAGCCAGGCGACTGAGCGCCCAGACCCATTGACTACCGGGCCGGCCCAGAGGGATGATCCTCAGGCCAGTAGAGAGGCTCCGGTTGATAAGAGGCAGAACGCCGTCGTCGGCTACGAGGCCCGCAGCACCGCATCCGAGCCAATAGGGGACAGGATGGGACCGGTCTCCTCACGGTCGTCTCTTATGAACCACTCCCACCTCGCCGAGAAGCTGCTGTCAGCGGCATCTACTCCTGCGATTCGGGAGAAAATAATCCGGACCAACTCCCGGACCCTCTTCAAAGATGTTCAGACGGCCATGCTCCGGGTAAGCAACCATTTACCTTATAATCCTGTTTGTCTTCCATGTACCCACTTTAGGTAACTGACATTGGCCTTGTTGACCCAATTAAGGATTTTGATGATTAACAAAACTATTTGAGTATAACATTTGAAGTTACTAATGATTTTGGTTTAATTTTTCAGTTTATGATATGTTCTATTAATCAAAATCATAAGATAAAGTAAGTTCTAGTTCGAATCTAATGTCAAGGTAAGATTGCAGACATTAGAGTTGACACATGAAATCGCAGAGTCGACTCCGAAAAACGGCACAGACTTAGAGTCAACTCCGGGACTGTTAGAGCCGACTCCAATAGAAAAGACAGAACGATGAATTTTTAGGCCATGACTTAGAGTCGACTCCCGGACTGTTAGAGTCGACTCCAGAAGATTTTGTGTCGACCCCAGAAAAGTCAGAGACGACTCCAGATCGAGCGGATTAAAGTTTTTCGAGTTAGAGCCGACTTCAGAAAAGCTAGAGCCGACTCCAGAATGTCAGACGCGACTCCAGAACTGTCAGAATGACTCTAAACTTTATATTTATCCCTTTTAATCCCAACGGCTATTGCTATTTATGGATCTAATCCTTCTTACACTTGTTTCTAACTGATAGTTTTAAACTATTTATGGATTAAACTGATCTATAAGAAGAGGGTTTGCTGCATCTAAAAATAAAAAACAAAAAGAAGAGACAAGAGATACAAAAAGAAAAGAATAGAAAGAAATCTGTGAAATCCATTAGAAAAATCAAAAGAGAAAAGAGGGAAAACTTGTAAGGAAAGATCATACTGATTCCCCAAAAGAAAAGAGAGAGATTCCAAGCTTTTGTTGTTTTATTTTGAAGAAATCTCAAGAGAAGTAAGAAGTCCTAGTTTTCTGATCTTCTGAGTCTCAAGAGCATCTTGAAGGAAGATCCATTCAAAGGAAGAGAAGGAAGAAGCCACCAAGATCTGTGAATCAGGCTTTGATTCCTATCCTCTTATTCTTGTTTCATTGTTGTATATTTGCTCATTGGAAGAGCTGTTTATCTTGTAAAACAAATATTGTTTGCTGGGTCAATCTGGTGATTGATTCAGTTGAGACAGTTAGCCTTGTGCAAGCATTAGCTTGTGGTGTTAGGTTTTGTGCTGGTGAGCCTTGAAAACCAGCTGGGTTCGTTGTGCACTCGGGAAAACAACAAGTTCGAGTTGTGAGCTTGTAAAATAACTCTGCTGTAATCAGATTAATTATAGTGTGGACCCAAGAGATACTTGGGAGTGGACGTAGGTGTAGGTATACCGAACCACTATAAAATCTCCTGTGTTTGTCGTGATTGTCTCTTTATCTTTAACTCTCTATTTGTGCTTGTTCTGTTTTAATTTGTGTGAATCTAAGTTTTTATTTTCGCTGGGGGTTATTTTTCAAAAGAGTTTAAATTTTTGAAAAACACAATTCACCCTCCCTCTTGGGTTGCTATCTGGACCAACAATTGGTATCAGAGCTAGTGCTCATTTGATTTGATCTAACGATCAAGAGTCAAAGATCCACATGGCAACTCAAGTTGGTTCATCTTTTTCCGAAGGCCAATCTACTAATAGACCACCCTTGTTTAATGGTTCAAACTATGGTTATTGGAAGGCCAGAATGAAAATTTTCATTCAAGCACTTGACTATGATCTATGGAGCATTATAGTCAATGGACCACACACACCCATTGCTAGAGTTAATGGCATGGAGATTCCTAAACCGGAAACGGAATGGGATGAACATGATAAATAATTGGCATAACTTAATGCCAAAGCAATGAATGTTTTATACTGCTCATTAGATGCAAATGAATTCAATCGTATATCTATTTGCATTTCTGCTAAGGAAATCTGGGATAGACTTGAGGTTACCCATGAGGGAACAAATCAAGTCAAGGAATCCAAAATTAACATGCTAGTTCATAAGTATGAATTGTTTAAAATGGATGCATGTGAATATATTGCTGATATGTTTACAAGATTTACTGATATAGTTAATGGTTTAAAAAGTCTTGGTAAATCTTATGATAATTCTGATCTTGTGAGAAAGGTTTTGCGTTCCTTGCCTAGGACTTGGGAAGCTAAAGTGACTGCAATACAAGAGGCAAAGGATCTAAGTACCCTACCCCTAGAAGAATTATTGGGATCCTTGATGACTCATGAGCTTCAGATTAAGCAACATGTTGATGATGATGAGTCAAAGAAGAAGAAGACTATGGCTCTTAAGATTTCTGAATACATGGAAGAGCCTCATGAATCTGAAGATGAAAGTAATGATGAGGACATGGCACTCATCACAAGAAATTTAAAGATTCATGAAGAAGAAGAAGTTTGAAAAGAAAAAGCCCTTTGCAAGAAAAGATGAGGACAAGGGCAAAGAAAAAGAAGTTATTTGCTTTGAATGTAAAAAGCCGGGTCATTTTAAATCTGAATGCCCTCAACTAAAGAAAGGCACCCGAAAGTTCAAAAAGAAGGTAATGATGGCCACATGGAGTGATTCGGAAAGCTCAAGTTCCGAAGAGAAAGAAAAGAGTGAAATGGCCAATCTATGCTTCATGGCGGACAATGATGAGGTAAGTCCGAGTTTTCTTGATGAGTTTACTTTCGATGAATTGCATAGTGCTTTTTATGAATTAATGGATGATTTTGCGAACTTAAGTTCAAAGAACAAAGATTTGAAAAATTAAATGCAAAAACTATCCTTAGAAAATGAAAAGCATATTGTAGATAAAGAACTTTTGATAAAAGAAAATGAAAGTTTAAAAAATGAAGTTGATAGACTTAAACCTATAGTTGATAAATTCACTCTAAGCTCTATCAAACTTAATATGATTTTGGATAATCAAAAAGCTATTTTTGATAAAGCTGGATTAGGATATAATCCACTTAAAAAGCAAAAATCTTTGAAGAATATTTTTATACATGCTGAAAAATCATCAAATATTACTTGTTTTAAATGTGGAAATAAAGGACATAAATCTTATATGTGTAAATCTCAACATAATAAGAGAAAGATGATTTGGGTTCCCAAAGGAATAATATTTAATGCATCTAACCATGAAGGACCCTAGAAGACTTGGGTACCTAAAATTAAGACATGAATGTTTTGCAGGAGTGTCTTGCAGCCATCAGACTGAAAAGAAAATGGTACCTAGATAGTGGTTGCTCAAGACACATGACGGATGACAAAGATCAATTCATCACCCTTGATCAAAAAGAGGTGGAGTAGTTATTTTTGGTGATAATGGTCAAGGCCATATCATGAGTATTGGTAAGATTCAAATTACTCCATCTACTCATATTGATAATGTTTTATATGTCAATGGACTTAAACATAATTTGATAAGTATTAGCCAACTGTGTGACAAAGGTTTCAAAGTTTCCTTTGAAGCTTCTGTTTGCACTATTACTAATCCCATTGATAACATCATTATTCTTGTTGGTAAACGTTATGGCAATGTGTACTTAATTGATTTGAGTAATTTATCTCTAAGTAATCATTGCTTAGTTGCTAATAATGCTAAGATGAATAAGATTGGTTGGCTATGGCACCGTAGATTAGGTCACGCAAGCACACACCTAATTTCTAAACTATTAAAAATGGATCTAGTTAAAGGTATTCATAGCTTAAATTTTGAAAATAATCAACTATGTGATGCATGTCAATTTGGAAAACAAACAAGAACTTCTTTCAAATCTAAGAATGTTGTTTCAACTACTAGGCCACTAGAGCTACTACACATGGACCTTTTTGGACCTACTAGAACCACAAGTCTAGGAGGAAAGAAATATGGTCTGGTGATAGTAGATGATTACTCTAGATTCACTTGGGTAAATGTTTTTGGCTCACAAAGATGAGACTTTCTCAATATTCATGAAATTCATTAAGAAAGTCACAAATGAGAAAAATACTACCATAGTGTTTATTAGAAGATATCATGGAACTGAATTTGAAAATTACTTATTTGAAAAATTTTGTTTTGAAAAAGGCATACATCATAACTTTTCAGCACCTAGAACACCACAACAAAATGGAGTTGTAGAAAGAAAGAATAGGACTTTAGAAGACATGGCCCGTACCATGCTATTTAAAGCCAACTTCCAAAATATTTTTGGGCGAAAGCTATAAACACAGTATGTTACATCTTAAATAGAGTCCTAATTAGACTTATCCTTAAGAAGACTCCCTATGAACTTTGGCATAATAGGAAACCAAATTTAGGTTATTTTCATGCATTTGGTTGTAAATATTTTATTCATAACAATGGAAAGGATAATCTTGGGAAGTTTGATGCAAAGTCTGATGAAGGTATTTTCCTAGGATATTCTACATCTAGCAAGGCATATAGAGTATTTAATAAAAGAAGCTTAGTTGTAGAAGAATTCATTCATATAGTGTTTGATGAGTCTTTAGCATCAAGTTCAGATAAAATTGATAATGAGGAAGATACATCTTTGATTGAAAGAGATATTAAAAAATTAAATGTATCTTCATATCAAGAACCTGAAGTTAAGGATGATGACTCACCTAAGGATGATGGTATTGATACTACTCATAATGATAAAGATCTACCTAGAGATTGGAGATATGCTTATGGTCATCCTAAAGACCTAATCATATGTGATCCATCTCAAGATGTAAGGACTAGATCATCAATAAGAAATATCAATAATCATCTTGCATTTGTATCTCATATAGAACCTAAAACTATAGAGGAAGCCGAGAAAGATAGTTATTGGATGTTAGCAATGCAGGAAGAGTTAAACTAATTCACTAGGAATTAAGTTTGGACCCTAGTAGACAGACCTAAAAACCACCCTATAATAGGATCTAAATGGGTTTTTAGAAATAAATTGGATGAAAATAGATTGGTAACTAGAAAAAGGCTAGATTAGCTGCAAAAGGATATAATCAAGAAGAATGTATAGATTTTGATGAAACTTTTGCACCTGTTGCTAGATTAGCAGCCATTAGGCTACTACTTACATTTGCATGTCATATAAATTTTAACTTATTTCAAATGGATGTTAAAAGTGCATTTTTAAATGGTTTTATAAATGAGGAAGTTTATGTTGAACAACCTCCTGGTTTTAAAGATCATGAATTTCCAAACCACATCTTCAAACTACACAAAGCACTTTATGGTTTAAAGCAAGTACCTAGAGCTTGGTATGATAGATTAAGTAAATTTTTAATTAAAAATGATTTTTCTAGAAAAAATATTGATAAAACCTTATTTTTGAAAAGAAAAGAAAAGGATTTATTAATTGTTCAAATTTACGTTGATGACATTATATTTGGTGCTACTAACAATCTCCTTTGTCAAGAATTTGCTAAGTTAATGCAGGGAGAATTCGAGATGAGCATGATGGAAGAACTAAACTTCTTCCTTGGACTTTAAATCAAACAAGAGAAAGCGGGGATTTTCATTAACCAAACAAAGTACACAAAGAAAATACTCAAGAAGTTTGGTATGGAATCTGCTAAATCTCTTGGTACGCCAATGAGTCCCTCATGCAAGCTGGACAAGGATGAAGAAGGTAAGAAAGTAGATCAGAAGCATTACAGAGGTATGATCGGATCACTTCTTTACCTAACTACAAGTAGGCCAGATATCATGTTTTCTGTTTGCTTATGTGCAAGATATCAATCTAATCCTAAGGAATCGCATTTATTTGCTGTTAAAATAATCTTTAGATACTTAAATGGAACTAAAAATGTAGGATTATGGTATTCTAGAGACTCAACCTTAAAATTGATTGCTTATTCTGATTCTGACTATGCTGGTTGTAGATTAGATAGAAAGAGTACAAGTGGGGCATGCCAACTTTTAGGAAGTAACTTAATCTCTTGGTTTAGCAAGAAGCAAAATTCGGTTGCATTATCCACTGCTGAGGCAGAGTATGTTGCAGCTGGAAGTTGTTGTGCTCAAATCCTTTGGATTAAGCGATAACTTGAAGATTATGGTATCACACTTGATAAAATTCCTATTAAATGTGATAATACTAGTGCCATTAATCTAACTAAGAATCCAATTCAACATTCAAGAACTAAATACATAGAAATTAGACATCACTTTATTAGAGAACATGTAACTAACAAAGATGTTTGTCTTGATTATGTTAATACTAATTTCAATTAGCTGATATTTTTACCAAACCGTTGAGTGAGGAAAGATTTTGTTATCTTAGAGGAGAATTAGGAGTTTGTGATCCTTTAGAATGATTTTCTGAAACTCTTAAGGACAACAACTATCTAGACTTCATTAATTTCTTGAAAATCCTCTATGTTCAATAAGGAAATTTATCTAGAAATTTGATTCATTGTTTCCCCAATTGTTAAGGAACACTTATCTAGAGTTTGATGATTAATTTGATTAGTTTCAGATCCTTGAAATTTAAATTTTTCTCTGAAACTGTTGTGGAGTCGACACCTGCAGTTTGTGGAGTCGACACCTTCATATTTTGATGTTCTGTCTAGGCAATTAGAGCCGACTCTGGCTTCTGTAGAGCCGACTCTAATTCGGGCGCTGACAGATTTTCTGGTTCGGAGCCGATACCTCATTTTCGGGAGTCGACTCTAAGTGGAACTAGGTCAAAATAAAAATGGCGGGTCGACCCAAAATGAAACCTATCATCTCCTAAACCCCTCCAAACCGTTCCAAACCGTTCCAAACCGATTTCAATCCCTCCAAATCCCTCAAATCTCTCAATAACTCATTCCAATCGAATCCCATGGCTCCTAAAAGGTGTGCTATCATTGGTGGATCGACTGTTCCGATGAAGCGTCATTCAAATCGGAGGCAACCTTCGCCGTCTTCTTCATCTGCCACTCAAGATGACTCTCCACCCTCACCATCTTCTCTACGAGTAGACCAATTAGCGGGTAAGGCCATTACTACCGGAAGAAAAGTAGATTTTGACTTTTTTTGCTTCGGAGGGCTTCGCTATTGGGTGTTTGTTGAAGGAAATGGGTTGGGAAAAAGTCTGTTCTTTGGCTGTCCCTACATACCCTGCCCTTGTAAGAGAATTTTATAATGATTTATGTAGAGGAGAGGGAGGCTTAGTGAGTGTTGTAAATGGAACTAAAGTGATTATCACAGCTGAGACTCTTGGAAATCTATTGGAGATGCCTACCATTGGTTTAGTTGAATATCAACATGAAGACAGAGGAGGTGCCCTATCTAGGATGTTAGGGAGAGAAGTTTCTGAGTTTGAAGAAATCTTGGCTAATCAACTTAATTTGGAACTCAGGTTACTTCACAATATCTGTGGAAGAATTTTATTTCCTAAAATCGGAAGGTTTGAGTATGTCTCGGAGCGAGACATCTTGTTGATGGACTGTATTCTTACTGGAAGACCTGTTAATCTTGCCGGTATGATGATTGGTTATATGGCAGAGGCAGCAACTAAGAAAAGATCAACACTGTCGTATGGTATGATACTAACCTTAGTCTTTAGAAGCCAAGGTGTGCTAATAATGGATAATGAGCCACTAAGAAAATTAAGGCATACTGATTACTATAGTGTCTTTACAATTCACCGGATGGGCTTCAGAAAAGAGAATGAAAATTGGATAAAAAGAGGACAAGAGTCCAGAGCTGAAGAAGTTAGAGTTGAGGAGGTCAGAGGAGAGGATATTCCTGGACCATCTATTCTTGAACCATATATTTCCTGGACCATCTATTCCTGAGCCATCTATTCCTGGACCATCTTCTGCTGGACCATCTACTGCTGGACCATCTACTGCTGGACCCTCAGTGGCTGGACCAAGCTCTCACCCTCCACATCAGTCAGCCTTGGCATCTGAAAGATTTTCTGAGGAGCAAATAGGTCAGCTCAGAGCTTTACTGGCTGAGTATGATAGTCAAAGGTCAAATGAGATGTGTCAGTTAAGAGAGGAGTTCAATCAGTTGAAGGATGTGATCAATTCAAGGCTTGACATGATTTCTTTTTCCATTAGCAACTCGGTAGAATCCTTTAGCGCTGATCTTCATAAGATTTTTGAAAGGATGGAAGGCATTGCGGACAGTTCTGGAACTTATCTTCATGCTACCAGTCAACTAAAGAAAGATATCGACCTCGCCGTTTCTCAAATTGAAGCTTGTCTTGAAATTTTAAGAAGACTCAAAAAGATGATATTATGGAAATGATTGGATATTTAAAAAAAATTATGTATAAGCATATTTGATTTTGATACCTTATCCTAGGTTGTATCTTAGGATTTTTTGCTTTCTTGCTTTGATAGCATGTATCTACGAATTACATACTTGAATATGTCTCTTTACTGAAACACATGTAATGAATCTTGCTTTGGAATACAATTACACTCTTATTGCAAATTTGTCTATGATTGATTGATTGAATTTCAATGAATGAGTTTACTATCTCTATGATTAATTGAACCAACAACCCCGTTCTGATAACCTTTTTTATTGTATTTAAAATTTATCTTATTGCTGATAACAAAAAGGGGGAGAGATAATTGTGTATGCATAAAAGAGAAAGAGAATGAGAATGAAAGAATATAAGATTTTTTTTGCATATCTACAAAGGGAGAAATTTTTTTTTTTTGAGATTCTAATAAAAAATAATTTAATTGAATTCAGTTTATCTACATAGGGGGAGTTATTTAATGCAGGGGGAGCTTAATAATTTTTTTATATAAAAGTTAAATCATCTTGATTGATGTTTATAATAGGACTCATGTATCTTTTTTGATTCATTTTGAATATTGGCATTAAATTCTTTGTTACGAAGTTCTAAAGCTTTAACAATGTCTATAATTCTTAATTCAATGAATTTTTTAATGCATATACTCAAAGTTTTTGTCATCTTCAAAAAGGGGGAGATTGTTGACCCAATTGAGGATTTTGATGATTAACAAAATTATTTGAGTCTAACATTTGAAGTTACTAATGATTTTGGTTTAATTTTTTAGTTTATGATATGTTCTATTAATCAAAATCATAAGATTAAGTAAGTTCTAGTTTGAATCTAATGTCAAGGTAAGATTGCAGACATTAGAGTTGACACATGGAATCGCAGAGTCGACTCCGAAAAACGGCACAGACTTTGAGTCGACTCCGGGACTGTTAGAGCCGACTCCAATAGAAAAGATAGAACGATGGTTTTCAGGCCACGACTTAGAGTCGACTCCCGGACTGTTAGAGTCGACTCCAAAAGATTTTTGTGTCGACCCCAGAAAAGTCAGAGACGACTCCAGATCGAGCGGATTAAAGTTTTTCGAGTTAGAGCCGACTCCAAAAAAGCTAGAGCCGACTCCAGAATGTCAGACGTGACTCCAGAACTGTCAGAATGACTCTAAACTTTATCTTTATCTTTTTTAATCCCAACGACTATTGCTATTTATGGATCTAATCCTTCTTACACTTGTTTCTAATGGATAGTTTTAAACTATTTATGGATTAAACTGATCTATAAGAAGAGGGTTTGCTGCATCCAAAAATAAGAACAAAAAGAAGAGACAAGAGAGACAAAAAGAAAAGAATAGAGAGAAATCTGTGTAATCCATCAGAAAAATCAAAAGAGAAAAGAGGAAAAACTTATAAGGAAAGATCATATTGATTCCCCAAAAGAAAAGAGAGAGATTCCAAGATTTTGTTGTTTTATTTCGAAGAAATCTCAAGAGAAGAAAGAAGCCTTAGTTTTCTGATCTTCTGAGTCTTAAGAGCATCTTGAAGGAAGATCCATTCAAAGGAAGAGAAGGAAGAAGCCACCAAGATCTGTGAATCAGGCTTTGATTCCTATCCTCTTATTCTTGTTTCATTGTTGTATATTTGCTCATTGGAGGAGCTGTTTATCTTGTAAAACAAATATTGTTTGCTGGGTCAATCTGGTGATTGATTCAGTTGAGGCAGTTAGCCTTGTGCAAGCATTAGCTTGTGGTGTTAGGTTTTGTACTGGTGAGCCTTGAAAACAAGCTGGGTTCATTGTGCACCCAGGAAAACAACAAGTTCGAGTTGTGAGCTTGCAAAACAACTCTGCTATAATCAGATTGATTATAGTGTGGACCCAAGAGGTACTTGGGAGTGGACGTAGGTGTAGGTACACCGAACCACTATAAAATCTCCTGTGTTTGCCGTGATTGTCTCTTTATCTTTAACTCTCTATTTGTGCTTGTTCTGTTTCAATTTGTGTGAATCTAAGTTTTTATTTCCGCTGGGGGTTATTTTTCCAAAGAGTTTAAATTTTTGAAAAACCCAATTCACCTCCCCTCTTGGGTTGCTATCTGGACCAGTGTAGATGGTAAACATCTTCAATCATGCCCAAGCCATGGTCGCCAGCGGGGAGCGTCGACTCGATCGCTACCGATGGGAAGCCTTTGAGTGCCGCGATCGAGCTACGAAAGCTGAAGACGCTCTCAAATTGACTCAGGCTGGAGAAGCGGAGAGGCTCGAAATAGTCCGGTCCCAAGCGGAGGCCAAAACGACAGCAACGTAGCAACAGATACACAAAGCCCTCGAGCACGCTCTCACCGCTGAGGGTAAGTTGATGGCTGCCGAGGTGGAATTGGCCGACGTTAAGGCCCAGCTCGAAGTGGCCAAATCCGAGCTGAGATCTTCCAAGGAGAAAACAAAAATCGCCGAAGGGGTGGCCCGCCTGGCTGATATCAAAACTGCTGAGGCCGCGGAGGCAGTGAAGGCCGCCGATAAGAGGGCTGCCGAGGCCGAAACGGTGGCTCGGGCCGCCGTGGAAAACATGACTGAGGTGGTGAGGAAAGCCATGGAAGATTACAGGAACTCTCCAGTCTTTGCCAATGAGGTGACCGAGGTGGGGAGGAAAGCCATGGAGAACTACCGGAACTCTCCAGCCTTTGCCAATGAGGTGGCCGAGGCGGGAAAGAGAGCCGTGGAGAGCTATAGGAATTACCCGATCTTTATTGAGGAGGTGGCCGAAGCGGGTGCCGATGCTATCTTCAGGGTTTTCATTGCTGCCGATAAGGCAGTGAAGGTCTTTGGTATCGAAGGCCTTAAGGATTTAGAACTTGAAGAAGGAGACCCCGAGGGTGAAGATGTCCACCAGGGTTCCACTCCGGCCAATGGTACCACCCCCCTAACCGGCACCATTCCAGCGAAGGACTGAAGCCCCGACTGTGGTTTTGGATATCTCTTTTTTTTATTTTTTGCAATGTATCCAAGTCCGACTATGATCGACATTTTGTAAAAATTTAACTGATCTATGAAAAGAGAACACATTTTGACTCTTGTGTTAGAACCGTCGACCCCCCTACTCTTCTTTTTACACTGTCGACGTCTAGCTCGCCAAGCCACTAGCTCATCGTGATCTATTCGCGCTCTTAGGATTTGCAAGGAATCACATCAGCCCGTCCAGAGCAGGAGCCTCTTGCAGTCTAAGTAGGGACGCTCTGGGATCAGTATCGTTGATTCTTGACCATCGATGTCAAGCTGCTGACGAGCTAAACGTCCTTGTGATCCTGATCTTTTGGCGCTATTTTGTCGAGAGACCCCATGATGTGGCCTTGCCAGCATGTTTCATGCACCATCCCGTCGATGGGCATTTGGGGTAATACCATGGGAGCGATCCGATTCTATGTCAGGGACCCTCCTGACCCCAAAGAGTGTCAACGTGGGAGTTGAGCTTTGTGCCGACGCGGGAGTCGGGCTTTGTGCCGACGCAGAGGTCAGGCTTTATGCCGACGCGATAGTCGGGCTTTTGTGCTGACGTGGGAGTCGGGCTTTGTGCCGACGTGAGAGTCGGGCTTTGTGCCAACGCGAGAGCCGGGCTTTGTGCCGACACGAGAGCTGGGCTTTTGTGCCGACGCGAGAGCCGGGCTTTGTGCCGATGCGGAGGTCGAGCTTTTATGCCGACGTGATAGTCGGGCTTTTGTGCCGAAGCGGGAGTCGGGCTTTTGTGCCAACGCGGGAGCCGGGCTTTGTGCCGATGCGAGAGCCGGGCTTTTGTGCCGACGCGAGAGCCGGGCTTTGTGCCGACGTGGGAGTTGGGCTTTTGTGCCGACGCAAGAGCCGGGCTTTATGCTGATGCGGGAGTCGGGCTTTTGTGCCGACGCGAGAGTCGGGCTTTTGTGACATGATCGTGGGACAAAGAGGTAATGCGAAATGATGCGTGAGAAGTGCATCTTTATTTAAATAATTTGAAAGTGTGGAGTATCCGAACCTACAACCATTCAGTTGGGCACATCACTGGTAGTACCGGCGAAGGTTGTCAGAATTCCAAGTTCGTGGGAGCGGCCTTCCGTTGAGTTCCTCGAGTCGGTAAGCTCCTCGGGGAAGGGCCTCTGCAACCCGGTAGGGCCCCTCCGAGTTAGGTGATAACTTCCCTCCTTCCGTTGGCCTCGAAATCTCAGCCCTCCGGAGGACTAGGTCCCTGGGACGGAACGTCCGGGGTCTAACGCGGGCATTGTAATACTTTGCCGCCCTTTGTCGATAAGCGGCCATCCTGATCCGTGCTTGGTCGCGTGTCTCCTCGATGAGATCTAAATTGGCCCTCAGTTGGGCCGAGTTGTCTTCTTCATTATAGGCTTCTACTCGAGGACTGGGAACCCTGATTTCCATAGGAATGACGGCCTCGGATCCAAAAACCAGACTGAACGGGGTTTCGCCGGTGGGATTTCTCGGGGTAGTATGATAGGCCCACAGGACCTAGGGAAGCTCCTCCACCCACCTTCCTTTAAAGTCATCAAGCCGTGTCCGAAGCCCTTGTAGAATTGTACGATTAATTGCTTCAGCCGCTCTGTTAGTCTGCGGGTGTCCGACAGAGGTGAATCTCTAAGTGATTCCTAATTCGTTACAAAATTTCCTGAAGGGGGCGTTATCAAACTGTCAGCCGTTATCTGTTATGAGAGTGCTGGGAAGTCCAAAACAACAGATTATGGACTTCCAGAAGAAGGCTCTCACTCTAGCTTTGGTTATTTTGGCTAGAGCTTCAGCCTCACCCATTTGGTGAAGTGGTTGATAGCAACTAGCAAAAATCTCCGTTGACCGGAGGCTGGATGAAATGGTCCCAAAATGTCCATCCCCCATTGGGCGAAGGGCCATGAAGCAGAGATGGGATTCAAGTGAGAGGTGGGCTGCCGCTGGATGTTGGCATGACGTTGGCAGCTGTCGCATTTTCATACCAATTCGGCCGCGTCTTCCCGCATGGTCAGCTAATAATAACCTTGATGGAGGGCCTTATATGCTAGGGCTCTGCCCCCCAGATGATTTCCATATGCGCCCTCATGAATTTCGCGGAGGATGTAATCGGCCTCAGTGGGATCGACACACTTGAGGAGGGGATACGAGAAAGACCTCCGATACAGGCGTCCATCCATTATCAAGAACTTGAAGGCTCGCCATTTGAGGAGTTTGGCCTCGGAAGGGTCCTTGGGAAGGACACCATCAGTGAGATATTGAACATAGGCATCCATCCAAGAAGGCTTCTGTTCAAGGGGTAGGGCCTCCTCCACCGCCTCGATGCTTGGGACTAGCAAATGCTCTACGTAAGTCCTCCCCAGTTTCATCGGCCGAGGTGGCCAGGCAGGACAACGCGTCGGCCCGAGCATTCTCTTCCTGGGGAACATAGCTGACACTGAAATGGGTGAAGGGGAGGGACTCCGACTGGACCTTGTCCAAGTATCGGGACATGATAGGATCCCGAGCTTCATACTCCCCATGATTTATCCCGAGATGAGTTGGGAGTCGGTATATGCTCTGAGACGCTCCACTTTAAGTTCACGAGCGAGCCTCATCCCTGCCAATAAGGCTTCGTACTCGGCCTGATTGTTCGTGGCGGGAAAGAGAAAGCGAAGGGCATACTCAATCGTTACACTATCGGGACCGGCGAGAATGATCCCGGCGCTGCTCCCTTGAGAGTTTGATGCCCCGTCCACGTGAAGGATCCAATCCTTCCTCGCATCCACGGTCGGCGCTTCCGGGGGTTTCGTCGGAGTTTCCCTGATTTGCTCGTCGGTCCAGGTGCACTCAACCAGGAAATCCGCCAAGACTTGGGATTTCATGCTCGACCTTGGCTCGAAGGTCAGGTCGAATTCTCCCAACTTGAGCGCCCATTTTGCGAGCCGACCGGAGGTATCAGGGCGGGATAAGATTATCCTTAGGGGCTGATCCGTTAGCACTATGATTGAGTGGGCTTGGAAATAAGGCCTGAGACATTGAGCTGACACTATTAGAGCAAAAATAATTTTTCGGTTTTGGTGTACCTGGTCTCCGCGTCATGGAGCACTTTGCTGGTGTAGTATACCAGCTTCTGCGATCCTTCATCGTCTATCCGGATGAGGACCGAACTGACAGCCTCCTGAGAAGCGGCCAGGTACAAAAAGAGGCTTTCTCCCTCCATCGGTTTCGATAGTAGCGACGGAGTCGATAGGAAATTATTCAACTCTTTAAAGGCCTTTTGGCAATCATCCGTCCATTCGAAGGTGTTGACTTTTCGCAAGGCTTTGAAGAAGGGGAGGCTACGCTCAGCCGATCTAGATAGGAAGCGGCTCAGAGCTGCTAGTCTTTCGGTCAAGCGCTGGATTTCTTTTTATTCACCGGCAGCCTCATATCTAGGATAGCTTGGATCTTGTCTGGGTTCGCCTTTATTCCTCGATGTGTCACCATGAATCCTAGGAATTTTCCTGCGGCGACTCCGAAAACACATTTCCGGGGATTCAGCCTCATCTGAAACCGACGAAGGTTGTCGAAGGTCTCCATTAGATCAGATAGGTGGTCGCCAGCTCGGATGCTTTTGGTCAGCATATCGTCTACATATACTTCCATGTTGCGCCCGATTTGAACCTCGAAGACCTTGTTCATCAATCTTTGGTATGTAGCTCCGGCATTTTTCAACCCAAAGGGCATGACTTTATAGCAGTAGATCCCTTTTCGATCATGAAGGAGGTGGCTTCTTCGTCTAAAGGCTCCATTCTGATCTGGTTGTATCCCGAGAATGCATCCATGAAGCTAAGAGTCTCGTGACCGGATGTGGCATCCACTAACTGATCGATCCTGGGAAGCGGGAAGCTGTCCTTGGGGTAGGCTTTGTTGAGATCAGTGAAGTCGACACACATCCTCCAGCTCCCATTGGCTTTTCGTACCATCACTACATTGGCCAACCAATCGGGATAATAGACCTCCCGAATGTGGCCGGCGGCGATCAGTTTACGGACCTCCTCGTCAACGGCTTTCTGGCGCTCAGGGGCAAGCTTTCTTCTTTTGCCGGACCATCCTACAATTAGATTTGATGTTGAGTTTATGAGTAATTACCTCAGATGGTATACCTGGCATGTCAGTCGCGCCCATGCAAAAATATCGGCGTTGGCTCAGAGGAAATCGAGGAGCCGACTCCTTTCCTCCTCAGGGAGAGAGGCCTCGATCTGGATGGTTCTCGTTGGGTCTTCTCCTAAGGGAAAAGTCAACAGATGTCCCGCTGGTTCCCCCCTCTTCTCGGCCTCTCTCGGGTCCGCCAACTCAGAAGTTGGCGAGGGAAGCGCGGACTGAAGGCTAGGGGTCGTGTGGTAGCAGAGGGACATCGGGCTCTTTTCGCCCTGCATTTCCCCGATCTCGTGACAAGTGGGGAACCTGACCAGCAACCTCTTTGTCAAGATAATGGCGTCCAGCAGATTTAAACCTGGCCGGCCGAGAATAGCGTTATATGTGAGAGGAACTCTCACCACCAGGAACTTTATGAAGATCGTGCTCTGGTAAGGTAAAGTTCCAGCCGTGATGGGGAGAGCAATTTCTCCCTCAACTCTCACCGCATCTCCGGTGAAGCCAACGAGGGGCGTTGTCACTGGCCGAAGAGAATCCAAAAGCAAGTTCATACAAACAAATGCGTCATACGTCAGAATATCAGCCGAGCTTCCACTATCAACCAATATTCGCTTTACAGGGTGCTTAGCAATTGTCATGGATACAACGATACTTTCATCATTCGGGTTATCTACCCCCTCTAAATCTCTTTCAAAGAAAGGGATTACAATGTTATCTCGCTCACCCCCCCGATGTCTTTTTAAGGTGCCCCCCGCTCCCCTAGAAATCATCGCCACAGTCTTCCCAATCGGGGTGTTGTCAACATTGGCTTGCTGAGTAGGTGGTGCCGAAGGGCCTGGCACTGCTGGATTTCCTCTCCGGACGAACTGACCGAGGTGCCCTTGCTGGATGAGCTCCTCTATGGCCTTCTTCAGCTGTCGGCAGTCTTCTGTGTCGTGGCTATGATCTCGATGGAAACGATAATACAGGTTCTTGTTGCGAGGAAATCCAGGCTTCAGGGGCACGGGGCGCTTGAGATAGGGCTCACCCTCGATTTCCATAAGAATGTTGGAGATCGGGGCTAACAGAGGGGTGTAACGCTCACCGACAGGGGCGAAAGTCCATGGCCGATTGTCCGTCCGGTGAGGTGGTTCGGGCTTCTTGGCGTGATTCTGTCCGAACTCTGATCGAACTTGCTTTTTGCTGGGGCCTTCTTCAGTTTCCCACGAGAGGAGTCGGCCTCATCAGTGCGGATGTATTTCTGAGCTCAACTCAGCAACTCAGCGTACGAGCTCGAGGGCTTCTTGTCTAACGAATACGCGAAGCGAAAAGGGCGGAGCCCACGCTTCAAGGCCAAGGTGGCCACCGAATCATCGAGATGGTAAACCTCCATTGCCGCCTCCTTGAAGCGGGCAACGAAGTCCCGAAGAGTCTCCCCACTCTTCTGTCGGATGGCAAAGAGACTGTCTGCCACCCGAGGGATCCGTCGGCTTGCGTCAAAATGAGCAAGAAAAGCTTTCTCCAGCTGTCTAAACGAACTGATACTATGGGGGGTAGACGGGAATACCAAGCCCTCGCTGCCTTTCATAGGGTGGCTGGGAAAGCAATGCATAGAAGAGCGTCTGATGCTCCCTGGACCTGCATGTGCACCTTATAGCTTTCCAAGTGATCTAGGGGATCGGTAGTGCCATCATAAGGATCCAGCTGTGGAAGGCGAAATCGGGAAGGGACGGGTTCTTCCATGATCCGCCTTGTCAGTGGGGGGGGACTGTCATATTCACCTTCGATCGATCGGTCAGTCATTGGTCGAGCTCCTCTAAATACCGGTAGCGCTCCTCCCATCGCCTTTCTGCGCGGAGGTGGATCCTCTCGCCTGTGGACTCCTCTCCTGATGAGGTGGATATGGAACGGGAGGACAGGTGGTGTCGACGGGCCCTACCCTTCCCCGGGACCTTGCCCCGGGATCATCGGGGAGAGGGACTGCCAGGAGATCTCCCTCTGGTGGGAACGTCCCGACGGTGGTGAGCCTTCCGTCGGGATTGTCCTCCATGGGTGGATTGTTGGCTGGGTTGCGCCGCCACTTCTTCCAAGGAGTGGGGTGGCGGCAGAGGTTGAGCGGCCACCGACTGTTGTTGAAGTTCCTGAATCACCGCCGCAAGGGACGACACCTCCTGAGTGAGGGCGGTGACCCTATCACCTTAGCATGGTGGTGAGGGATGAATTGTCGGGAGGGTCTCCGGCTGCTCGGCCCTCGCTGGCTGCCTCCCAGCTAGGCTGGTGGAAGCCTCTTGAGCACGGGTCACCACCATCTCTTCTTCAGGTAAGGAGGAAATAAGAGCTTGGTCACTTTCTCCCCTACACGCCTTGCTACTCACGCACTTCTCCCCCCTTCCTGGCGCGCCAATCTGTTGCTGCCAGATCACTTTTGAGGAGCGTCAGGTGACGGAAATGCTTTGTTGGCCTTCAAAGGGATGACAGGGGTCGCCTTCTTTAGCCAGAAACCTGCAAGAAAAGTCCCGAACCGGTGGTTCCGGCGGGGACCCTCCGACGCTCAAGTCAGTGATATGGAGAACAGGAATAAATATCATTGTTATGATTGGGTAGAGCTTGAGGCCCCTACCTCAAGGGCTGGAGGCCTTTTATACCTGTTCGAGAATCCCACTTACTCTTCATCCATCGTGGCCCATCCTCCTTCAGACGGTTATTAGTTTCTAGTCTTCAACGTGCCACAAAGTACGGGTCATGGGACTGATCGTGGGGCCACGTCCATCGTTAGCGGCGCCAGGGGGGAGCACGTCCACTGCGTGCGTAGCCGGGCGTGCTCGTGGTGACGTGGTCCGCCATTCTCGATGGAAGTGGAGCACGTAGCTTGAACGTGGGTGATTATCACCGGAGGCCGATGCCGAGACCGATGCCGGGACTAACACCGAAGCCGACGCCGAGACCAACGCCGGGACTGACACCGAAGCCGACGCCGACACCGTAACCAATGCTTAGATTGGCTGCCAACAAGGAGGCCGAGATGGGCTGAGGATGATACGGATGTCAAGATGGGCCGTGGCCGACGCCGAGGTCGGGATGGGCCGTGGCCGACACAGATGTTGAGATGGGCCATGGCCGACGCCGAGGTCGGGATGGGCCCTGGCCGACACAGATGTCAAGATGGGCCATGGTTGACACCGAGGTTGGGATGGGCCCTGATCGACACGGATGTCGAGATAGGCCATGGCTGATGCCGAGGTCGAGATGGGCCATGGCCGACACGGATGTCGAGATGGGCCATTGCCAATGCCGAGGTCGGATGGGCCATGACCAAGGCTTAGACTGACTGCGGCCGATGAGGAGGTTGGGGCAGGTCGTGGCCGATGCGGAGGTCGAGACTGGCCGCAACCGACACGGAAGTCGGGGTAAGCCATGTCAAGCCCAATTGCCAAGGAATTGGCTCGCGTGTTCTTTGACCCGATCGGCCATATCAGAATAAATGGCTGTATATGTAAAGAACATAACTGGAAGAAACGGAGTATATTTTGGGATTTGCCTTATTGGAGCACAAATCTCATCCGACACAACTTGGATGTTATGCATATCGAGAAATTTTTTTTGATAACATATGTAACACGGTGCTAAACATTCGGAAAAATAAAAGACACTGCAAAGTCAAGAGAAGAACTTAATCAGTATTGCAGAAGAGGTGATTTGAGGAGGAGTACCGACGGGACATATCCTAAAGCCTATTACACTCTTGACAGAAATTCACGAGAAGTTTTATGTAACTGGCTTAGAGGGTTAAAATTTCTAGATGGTTATGTCTCAAACATCGGTAGGTGTGTGGACATGCATAAGCTCAAGTTGTTCGGCATGAAGAGTCACAACTGTCATATTTTCATGCAACGGTTATTGCCTATAGCTTTTCGTGAGTTGCTTCCGCAACATGTCTGGAAGGCATTGACAGAGCTCAGCTTATTCTTCAAGGAGTTGTCTGCCACAGTCATTACTTCTGCATCCATGGCAAGGCTTGAGGAGAAAATTTCAATTATTTTATGCAAGCTGGAGCGAATATTTTCTCCTAGTTTTTTCGACTCAATGGAGCATTTACGGTTCACTTGCCATATGAAGCGAGCATAGCTGGTCCCGTGCAATATCGCTGGATGTATCCTTTCGAGAGGTAAATATATACATCATTAAGACATATTGACATTTCAAATATTATTTCATTGCAAGAAAATTGGTTAATTTTTTGTCTCAACTTTACATATAGGTACCTTAAGAAGTTAAAAAATAATGTGCGTAATAAGGCAAGGGTTGAAGGTTCTATATGCAATGCACACTTGGTCGAAGAAGTTTTAGCTTTTGCCTCGCATTACTTTGAGGGTCATGTCTATACGAGGAGCCGAAATCTTGGTCATAACGATGACGTATGTGTGGACGAAGGAGAACCTAATGACGATAGAATATCAATTTTTAAAGGTATCGGCCGTTCATTTGGGGGGCAGAAGTCAAGAAATCTTAGCGATATGGAGTATAATGCAGCACATTATTATATCCTAATGAACTGTAGAGAAGTCGATCCATATATTGAGTAAGTGTATACTTCAATGCTTAATTGGAACTTCTAATTTAAATTACAATATATCATAATATTTAATTGCTAACATCAGTTTTAATCCTTATCCTCCCATAAGGATGTATTATGATAGACAACGACAGATGAATCCCGACATCAGTCAAGTTGCAATTGGACAGAAGTTAGAAACGGAGTTCGCTTACTGGTTTTATGAATTTGAGTAGTATCACTCAATCAATTTCAGTAATGGCTTTAAGTTTTCAAATTGGTTGTGAATAGCTTATTAATTTATAGGTTAACGGTCCATGGTCCCCAACCGATAATATTTTCATTAAATGTCTATCGCAATGGCCATTGAAGACCATAACAACCTCTACTGGCTATTTTGTTAATGGGTACAAATTTCAGATTGAACGATTAGTAGCTTCAAGAGGCACGCAGAACTGGGGCATATGTGTTAAAGGAGAAAGTGTTGGAGCAAATATGTAGGATTATTACGGAAAGTTAGTAGAGGTGGTTGAAGTTGAATATCCCGGTTGGCCTATGAAACGAACCGTATTGTTTCGTTGCAATTGGTTCGATCCGACAGTTCCTGTGGGCAAAAGGGTTCATAACGACTACAATTTGGTTGAAGTGAACCATCGACGAAGATTGCAAAATATGACCCATTCATCCTTGCGTCCCAAGCTCTGCAAGTGTTTTACTGCAGATATCCAAGTTTGCGCAACAACAAGCGAGATTGGTGGGCTATTTCTAAAATCGTCCCACGTTCAACAATCTTATTAGAGGAGAGTTCATCAAGTCAATCAGCCGAGTGCCCTACATTTCAAGAGGATGAGATGGAAATGCATGCAATTGAGGACGACACAAGGGCTCCTGAAACATCACTTAGAGATCCAAATGGTGATGTCCAAGAAATTGCGGATGCAAATGTTCGGTTTCCTTCCGATGATAATGAAACTGAATCGCAATCCGATACGGCATCGGATGTTGAACCAACATTTCACGAAACAAATGACTCCGATTAAACATAGAGGTTTTTTTAAATTCAACTTTATTTTATAAGTGGTAAATTTTTACATAGTCAATCATTAATCGCAATTTAATTGCATGAATCTTTAGTATTTTCAGTATGACGGGCAGAGGTAGATCTACCGATGACATACAGAGTGAGCAGGGACGTAGCTCTGCTGCATGAGATCACATGAGCTTTGGAGATGAAGAGTTCGGATCTCCACACATCGCACAGCCTTCGATCTCTCCAGTAGTCGGCAGTGATCCTGCATTGGTATTACCATCCAGCCGATCGGCACATACCTCCGAGAGTTCTTCCACCATCGGCCGCACCGTACTTCAACTTGATGCTCATGGGCTGTAAGTATATACTAATTAAAAATATATGTTTATGTTTTTAAGTCAATTACTTATAAACATGCATTTTTTTAACAGATTTATTGAGCAGCATCATGTATCCAGCCACATCAGCGCCGTATTTCAGAGGCGTGCAGATCCCAGTGGCTACGATTGGTGCCACGTATCTCCAGCCACGAGGGAGTTTTATTTTTCTGAGTTTCAGGTAAACTTATTAAATACATTTTATCACTGATATAAAATTTCTTAATCTTAATAAATTCTGAAACTAACTGTTTATTTTAATGCAGAAAAAGTTTACGTGGGACCCTGCCAGCCATGATGCCATTAGGGCAGCATGAGAGGCTCTTATGGGACACCGATACTCCGACATGCTTCATCGTTAGAGGTCATCGGGTCAGCATCCTGCGCATATGCCAGAGGGTATTTAGCATGAGTGGCAGTAGGCCTGGCAGTCTGATGGCTGGCGCAGGAGGTCCGCATAAGCCAGCACGAACCGCCGATCCGAGAAGGGCGGTCCTGGCATGGGTCTCTCCCGCCATACTTCGGGCTCTATTTCGATTCAGGAGCACAGACGCCGTATGGTAAGAAAACATAAATAAGTTAATTACTAATTTAGTTATTTACAAATATTTGTATTAATATCAATTTTTTTATTGTTATAGTCTGAGCAGGAGGGCGGAGATCCTGGTGAGTTTCGTCTATTCAGGGCAACACACACCAGGAGGAACGGTTCCTGAGTCGACACGCGATCATGGGAGATTGAGGTAAGAAATTAGCTTTATGTAGTATCTGTTTAATTTCTAAAATTTTATTTTGAGAAATTTATTAACTCATTTATTATTGATTTTATAATTCAAAGACACGAGTCGAGAAGCTTCGCTCCTAGGCATCGCAGGTCGACTCCACTGATGGGGAGACGCACGTCGAACTCTCAGAAGAGGAGAGTCGGCGTGTGTTTTTGGAGGCTGTTGGTGCCCAGCCGAGACCGCAGGGTCTATGGTCTGGGCACTAGAGCTTCTGCATATTTTTCCCATCAGGCCTCCAGCTCGCGATTTTCTGGTGATATTCCTGCCGAGCGTTTAGACGACATTGGGAGATCCATTGCGGAGGAGGTTCGGTAGGAGGTCGAGCACGAGTTCGAGCAGCGTATGCGAGGCCAGGATCAGGAGCTTGCAGACGTGCGAGATTAGATGCGTCATTTGCAGGATATGGTTAGCCGCTTGTCGCAGGGTCTCCAGCCTCCATGTAATCGTTCAGATTCTTGATGTATTTTTTTTTATATGTTGTACATGAAAACTTTAAAATTTTAATATATTAATTATTTTTAAAAAATATTATTGTTTGGATCAATATGAGTGAAGAATGTTTCTATCAATATTTAAATGTAATGAAATTATATTAACCGTTTTAATTTTTAATATTTTATATTTTTAAAAAAATTAATTAGAGACGCATTAGCGACTGAAATTGCATCGCTAATATTTTCAAAATTTTATTATTAAATATTACGACGCAATGACCTGGCGTCGCAATAATTAAAAAAAAATTAATAGCAACGCATTAGCGACTCAAATTGCATCGCTATTATATCTAAAATATTATTATTAAATATTGCGACGCAATGACCTTGCATCGCAATATTTTAAAAAAAAATTTCTTGGCGATGCATTAGCGACTCAAATTACGTCGCTATTATATTTAAAATTTTATTATTAAATATTGCGACGCAACTAAATGCGTCGCAATATTGCAACGCAATTGAATGCATCGCAATATTTAATAATAATTTTAAATATTAAAAATTAGTTTTAAATTTAGCGACGCATTTGGATGCATCGCAATATTGCGATGCATTGTTGCGTCGCAGAGAGTCATAATATTGCGACGCAATTATGATAAATGGAGATTGCGACGGACATTTGAGCGATGCCGTCATTGCGTCGCTATTGTATCGCAATAGCACGTTTAGCGAAGCAATTACGACGCATTTGTGTATCGCAATATTTTTTTCCCTTTGTAGTGGTACGAGAGCAGATGCGTCAGTTGCAGGATATGATTAGCCGCATGTCGTAGGATTTTCAGCCTCCACATGATCGTGCCGATTCTTGATGTATTTTTTTCTTTACTTTTTATATTTTGTACATGAAAACTTCAAAATTTTAATATATTAATTATTTTTAGAAATTGAATAATGAATGTTTGGATCAATATGAGTTATGAATGTTTCGATCAATATTTAAATGTAATGAAATTATATTAACCATTTTAATTTTTAATATTTATTTTAAAAAAAAATTAATTAGCAACGCATTAGCGATTGAAATTGCATCGCTAATATTTTTAAATATTATTATTAAATATTACGATGCAACGATCTGACGTCGCAATATTTTAAAAAAAATTAATTAGCGACGCATTAGCGACTCAAATTGCGTCGCTAATATATCTAAAATATTATTATTAAATATTGTGACGCAACGACCTAGCGGCTAGCGTCGCAATATTTTAAAAAAAAATTAATTAGCAACGCATTAGCGACTCAAATTGTGTCGCTAATATATCTAAAATATTATTATTAAATATTGCGACGCAACTAAATGCATCGCAATATTGCGATGCAATTGAATGCGTCATAATATTAATAATAATATTAAAAATTAAAAATTAATTTTAAAATTAGCAACGTATTTAGGATGCGTCGCAATATTGCGATGCATTTAGTTGCGTCGTAATATATTGCGACGCATTTAGTTGCGTCGTAGAGAGTCGCTGTTAAGCGATGCAATTGAGACAAATTGATATTGCGACAACCATCATAGCGACGCCGTCATTGCGTCGCTAATGCATCGCAATTGCATGTTTAGCGACGCATTAGCGACGCATTTGAGCGTCGCTATATTTTTGTTCTTTTGCAGTACAAAGTTTAAATTTACGTAATCCTTAATATTGGAATATAGGACTATTTTAATCATATTTAACCAATACATTTAACGAAGAAAAAAACCAATACAACTAACCTCAATGTTCCTCCCTAGGATAAATTATATGCTTATTAGCTAATTTCTAGTTGATTTGTCTAATTATGGGAGTAAGAGCTCATCCAAATTTCATCATGATTTTCAAAGAATAACTTTTATGTTGTCGCTGCCCTGCTTGTTACTCAAATCTTTTGAAACAATTTTCACACCAACGAAAGCAAGGGCCCACCTAGATTTAGTGACATTAATAATAATAATTACTTTGTATTTAAAGTGCCATATATAGATTACAAATATAATTTTAAGGATTAACAAACCTTACTTCATTCATTGAATATAGGGATAAATTTGAAATGACTGTCTCCTTCTCAGAAATAGAATAGCTAATCAAATACAACTGGCTTAAAAAAAAATTTAAAACTTCTTTTTAATGTTCAATCAAAGGTGCATGTAATTTTTTTTTAAAAAAAATTACTTTTTAGATAATCAATTTTCAAGAAATTTATATTCCGAAGAATTATTTTTTATTTGTCAAATAAAAAAAACTATACATAGTTATTTGAATATTTGGATCCCTTGAAATCAGGTTGAAAATTAAAAATGTATCTGAATCCATCCTTTGCCCAGCACCCAACTACAATATGCACTAGAAGTTGCGGGAGTTTTTTAGTATGTCTTTATTTTTAAAATTAAAATATAAGGTAAAAAGAGAATTTATTTGATAATTTTTTTTAAAGCTTTAATGTTCTTTAATTTTAATTTAAAAGGTAAATGAAAGACTATTATGTTGATTTTTTTTTTTTTTTTTGTGTCTTTCATTAGCGTTAACATCAAGCTATAATTACATTGTCATTATTACAACCGTCCATTGATTGTCATGGCATGACATTGGCGATGTCGTCACAATTGCAGCGTTGGCATGACATGGCTCGTGTCTTCTCATCCTCACGACTGCCTTTCTCCACGCCACCCCACCCCACCCCTCCATTTGTTTATTTATTATTTCGGCTTTGCAAGGACTAGATTAGAGCTAGCGCCCTTTTTCAAGGTGATCGGAATCGGACCGAATCAGACAGAACTGATCTATTAGATCGGAACTCGAAAGTTTAATCCATTTTATTCTAACATAAAATTGGATGTACACATAATACAAATAATTCAAAATAATCTGATCATCCTATTTGGTTCAGGAGTGAATCGATCACCTCAGTCCGAATTAAAAAGGATCATAAATTTTATTATCATATTAATCTTAAAATTTTTTTAAAAAAATTAATTTTTATTAATATAAATATAATTTTATATTAAAATAATTAATTAATGATTCAATTAAAGACAACCGTTGAATCAGTGATATGATAATTAATGTTTGAATCTGTCAACTATATTTTTTCTTTCTTTGATAGACCGATGATTTGGCAAATTAAAACCCATTCTTTCCACGAGTCGCATCAAATCCGATGCACCATGGAGTCGCAAAGCTATTCTCATCAATTAACTTGCATCACCTTTAATTAGCCTAATTATTATTATTATTATTATTATTATTATTATTATTATTATTATTTTATGAAGACAGGTCGTTTTACACAGCAAGGCGAGCTGAAAAAATATCTAACCCTGTTGATGGCTAAGAATACTTTCTTTTTCTTTTTAAATAAATATTATAATATCACAGCAGAAGTATTTATAGTTTAAAAAATGGGGTAGGTATGTATCATATCTGGGCCTCTTCCTAGCGCTGCAGAGGGTAACAAAATTGGCCAATTAAGGTTAAACTTTTTTTAAAAAAAAAGTTTTTTAGGCACCGAGTGCAATAGTACTGGTCACTAGCATCGTATCTAATGATTAACATACAGCACGTGCATATATTAAAAATAAAAATATTTTTTTATATTTTTGGTACATGCATGCATATTTCGATGTAACTCCTACTCAATGGCATTCGATACAGTAAAATTTTTTCTTTTCAGAAAAAAATTGAATAAGTTAGGCCAACCCAATATATATCAATAGTAAATGGGATAAAGATCAACAACAATATTAAAATCACTGATCAACCAAATTCATTATTCATAATGAGGATTCTACATTGCTTATAAAAGTTTCATAATAATCAAGTATCTTACCTAAAAAAATAAGTAAAAAGTATTATTTGAATCTTTTAATACTATATAATTATCTAATATAATATTTGTTGAGGAGTAAAATTGATATTGCATTGATAACCGTGCGAAGGGACTAAGATCAGCCCCATCCTCCCGAGCTACCCTTAGCTCGATTTTCTTGAGCGATCCACCCGAGCTACCCATAGCTCGGTTCCCCCCGAGCTACCCATAGCTTGGTTCCCCCCGAGCCATTCATAGCCCGGTTCTCCCGAGCAGCCCTAAGCTCAGCTTCCCCGAGCAACCCCTAGCTCGGCTGCACCGAGCAACCCGTAGCTCGGTTCCTCCCGAGCTACCCATAGCTTGGTTCTCCCGAGCAACCCCTAGCTCAGCTGCCCCGAGCGACCCGTAGCTCGGTTCCTCCCGAGCTACCCATAGCTCGGTTCTCCCAAGCGATTCGTAGTTCGACTTTCCCGAGCTACCCATAGCTTGGTTCTCCCGAGCAATTCATAGTTCGAGTTCCCCGAGCAACTCATAGCCCAGTTTCTCCGAGCCATTCATAGCCCGGCTTTCCCGAGCAATTCATAGTTCGACTTCCCCGAGCAACTCATAGCTCGGTTTCCCCGAGTCATTCATAGCTCGGCTTGCCCGAGCAACCCATAGATCGGCTTCCCCGAGCAACTCATAGCTCGGTTCCCCAGAGCAACCCCCGAGCAATCCATGGCTCGACATACACCTCCGTGGAACCCGACGCGGGAGAGCCCATGCCTAGCGTAACAGAATCCTAAACAAAGAACCATATCGAGGAGTGGTCTAGGACCTACAATAAAGGCCTAAGACCTAGGCGTTCATCAGATCTCAGGCCATCAGAGAGCCCTCCCAACCGTCGATCCTTCAACGAATAAGATACGGATCCCACCGGCCTTACAACAGCTTGATTCGAATCATCTCCGTATCCCAACAACCTTCGAACCTTCCAGAAGGCACTCAAGATCCAGGTGATTGCCTATAAATATGACACTCCCAGATTCTCTCAAGTACGCGCGCAAAGCCCACTCACACACACATACTCTCTCTCTCCTTCACTGCTTATTGCGCTCCCCTAGAGCTCCCGATTGGTCATCCCTGGAGGGACTCCCCAGAGAGATCATTCTCTTCATTTCTGTTGATCGTCGATCCCCACTGACTTGAGCGTCGGAGGGTCTTTCACGGAGGGCCACCCCAATGCCTCTTGCGTGAGGACTTCTGTGCAGGTCCGCCCAGGAGGAAGCCCGATCAGGAGACCGACCGCGCCCGAGTCGGATGACGGATCCCGGCAGCAACAGATTGGCGCTAGAGGAAGGGCCTCAAGTCCCGTTAAAACTTGAAGAAAGAAGATAAGGATCTCAATCCGAAAGAGAACCTCTCCAATGGCTAATCGGAGAAGAGCAACTTCTGAAGCCTAGGACCAGGTCGTCTCCCAAAGACCTGATCCAATGAGCAACGCAGCGCCGCAACCGCCGCCCGTTGAGACCCCGTCACCGCCAGCCATCCCGATGACCCAGGATTAGTTCGCCATGCTGGTCCAGCAGGTCCAAGCCCTAACCCATCTGGTTCAGGAGCGCCTCGCAACTGCCCCTGCTCTACGCCTTCCTTAGGAGGCCACAGCCCCTTTTTCTTCGGCCACCTCTTCTTCTGGCCCACATGGAGTCGCGGGCCACCCACACCGACCCAAGGAGGACAGACCAGTCCCACGAGGAGGCTGCAACAGGGATCCCCCCAGATCTCGACGGGCCCGATCCCTCTCTCCGGAGTCCTCCCGCCATGATTCGATGCCCTCCCCGCGCACACCTCGCCTGGCTCCTCCTCTTACATCTGAAGAGGAGATCCACCGATAACTCTGGGAGATGCGTCAGGAGCTGGACGCCGCCAAGCAAGCTCATCCGCTTCAGCCCAATGCGGAGCAGGGCATCCCCTTCACCAAAGGGATCATGGAGGAAGTGATTCCCTCCTATGTCAAGCTACCCGCCATCGAGCCCTACCATGGTTCTTCTGATCCGGATGATCATCTCAGTAGCTTCCGATCAATAATGATGTTCCACGGAGCATCAGACGCGATCCTCTACCATGCCTTCCCTTTCACCCTCAGAGGATCTGCCCGAACCTGGTTCAACACCTTGAAACCAGGTTCCGTTGATTCATTCAACGAGCTGAGCCGTCTTTTTATTGGCCAGTTCGTCAGTAGCCACCGTCACCGACGAAGGTCCGACTCCCTCTCTGAAGTTAAGCAGAGAGAGGGGAGTCCTTGAGAAATTACCTTGGCCGTTTCAACAAGGCCATGCTGGAGGTGGACCACCTTAATCATGAGGTGGCTATGTCCGCCCTAGCGGGGGGAGTCTTGAAGGAGAGCGACTTCTACCTAGCGATGAAGGTCAGCTACCCCCCAAACCTCTCCGATATGATGGCCCTGGCAGATAAATACGCAAGGGTCGAAGAATCGCGGAGAGCTGCCTGCGTCGAGCTGACGAAGAAGAAAGGACCTAAAGGTTCGGACAGGCACCGACCCGTCAGTCAGCCAAGCCCGCCTCGTCGCCAAAGAGCTCCCCCGCTGCTGCCAAGGAATCGCTCCCGGAGCCCGCCTAGGCGATTGACTGGTACACTCCACTCACTGTACCCAGGGCGCAAATCCTCATGGAGATAGAGCACCAGCTCTCCCGACCAACTCCTCTCCGAGGAAACCCAACTCGGAGGGACCCCACCAAATACTGCCGCTATCACCGGGAGCATGGCCATGACACCGAGGAATGCTGGCAGTTGAAGAATGAGATTGAGAGGCTAATCCAATGGGGCCGACTGAACCAGTTCAGGAGGGTGCCCGAGCCAGGACAAGGGGGCGACCGCCAGCCCGAGCTTCAACAGCCTCCTCCTCCTCCAAATCCGCCTGTAATCGGCCACATCAACATGATCGAGGAAGCCGGTGGCTCGAGCTCTAGAAATGATGATGAAGGCTCGGCACCAAAGAAAGTGCGAACGGGTGAGCTCTCCTTCTCCGACGACGACCTCCAGGGGATACAATTCCCACATGACGACGCATTGGTTGTATTGCTCAATTTAAATAACTACGATGTAAGTCGGATCCTTGTTGATAGTGGAAGCTCCGTGAATGTTTTGTACCTTGATGTGTTTGCCAAGATGAGATTGCTCATAGAAAACCTCCGAGCCGTGGACTCCACCCTAATGGGGTTCACAGGCGACGTCATCATACCAGAGGGAGTCGTAACCTTATCAGTTCGGGCAGGAACCTGGCCCCTTGTGGCCACTGTTCACACGGACTTCCTAGTGACTAAGCTCAGGTTGCCTTACAATGCGATATTTGGAAGACCCGACCTGATGTCTCTCAAAGCCATTGTCTCCATCCCACACCTATCTATGAAATTCTCCATCGGGAAAGGAATTGGTGTCGTCCGGGGGAGCCAAACTATGGCTCGGCAGTGTTTTGTCACCAGCCTTCAATCCAGAATGCCTGAAGTCGATGGGCTGGACGCTTAGGAGGAATTCGCTGAGAAACGAGGGGAACCAGCCAAGGAACTGGAGGAAGTACTACTAGACGAGGCTCGTCCTGACCGAACCATAAAGATCGGGTTGCTGCTGAAAGGCGAATCCCGGCAGGAGCTGATCGACTTCCTCCGAAGCAATGCTGATGTTTTCGCCTGGTCCGCCTCTGACATGCTAGGAATCAGCCCTGAAGTTCTTGTCTACCATCTTAACGCGGATGACATGTACCGGCCCATCAAGCAAAAGAAGAGGAGTTTCACTCTAGAGCGGCAGAAAGCTATTAAGGAGGAGGTTGATAAACTTCTCAAGGCAAACTTCATTCGAGAGGTGAGTTACCCAAGCTGGCTGTCAAATGTCGTCATGGTAAAGAAGTCGAGCGGCAAGTGGCGGATCTGCATCGACTTCACCGACCTCAACAAGGCGTGCCTGAAGGACAGCTTCCCCCTCCCCCGAATCGATCAGCTTGTAGATGCCACCTCGAGTCACCAAATGCTGACGTTTATGGATGCCTACTCGGGCTACAACCAGATCTGGATGGCCCCCGAAGATGAAGAAAAGACCTCCTTCATAATCGACCGAGGTACTTACTATTACCGTGTTATGCCTTTCGGTCTTAAAAATGCAGGTGCCACCTACCAAAGGCTGGTCAACAAAGTCTTCAAAGAACAAATCGGTCGGAACATGGAGGTATACGTCGACGACATGCTGGTTAAGAGCAAAGAAGCATCACAGCACATCGAGGATCTCTCAGAGCTTCACGACACTCCGCAAATACCGGATGAAGCTCAATCCGACTAAGTGCGCCTTCGGCGTTAACTCTGGAAAGTTCCTCGACTTCATGGTCTCCCAGCGGGGTATTAAAGCTAACCCCTAGAATATTCAAGCTCTCCAGCAGATGGCGCCCCCGACGTCTATTAAAGAAGTCCAGCGCCTAACTGGGAGGATAGCGGCCCTTAACCGTTTTGTGGCTCATTCCACCGGAAGGTGCCTCCCCTTCTTCAAAACTCTCTGGTCGGCCAAGAACTTCCAGTGGACCCCCGAGTGTCAAAAATCATTCGAAGATCTCAAGAAGTACCTCGGCTCTCCCCCTCTCCTTAGCAGTCCAAATCCTGGGGAGACATTGTACCTGTATCTGGCTGTCTCCGAAGGTGCCGTTTGCTCGGTGCTGGTCAGAGAAGAAAATAAGGCCCAGAAGCCGATTTATTATGTCAGCAAATTGCTCCGAGATGCGGAGACGAGGTATACCCGGATCGAAAAGATGGTGTTGGCCTTGATCACCTCAGTCCGAAAGTTGCGGCCATACTTCCAAGCGCATTCTGTGACGATCCTGACTGACCAACCCATCAAGGCGGTGGTCCACCATCCGAAGACATCAGGGAGAATGACTAAATGGGCCGTCGAACTGAGCGAGCACGACATCTGATTTCAGCCTCGCCCAGCCATCAAAGCTCAGGTGCTAGCCGACTTCCTTCTCGAGTGTACCATCCCGGATGACGGCTCCACCTCTGACTCCTCCGAGAAAACAAAATCTGGCTCCCGGTGGCTCCTCCATGTCGATGGGTCATCCAGCGCCCATCGCTCCGGTGCGGGCTTGGTCCTCACCAGCCCGAAGGGGGCAACTTTTGAATATGGCGTCCGCTTCTCCTTCCCGGCCTCCAACAATGAAGCTGAATATGAAGCCCTGCTGGCCGGTCTTCGGATCGCCCGTAGCCTTAAGGTGGAAAAACTGAATGCCTTCACCGACTCCCAGCTGGTGGCAGGTCACGTGTGAGGGGAGTTTGAGGCTCAGGAACCGAATATGGTTCGATATCTCCAAGAGGTTCGGAGCCTACTCCCCCATTTCCCCGAATTTGAGATCATTCAGATTCCTAGATCTGAAAATGCCCGTGCTGACCTGCTATCTCGGCTGGCGACCGCGGAATCAATGGACACTGAATGAAAATTTCACCTAGAGACCTTGGAGAGACCTAGTATCGCGGAAGCTGACCGAGTGATGCAAGTTGAGGCCGAACCATCATGGTTCGACCCCATCCTGAAGTACCTCAAAGAAGGGTCGCTCCCGGCTGATCGAAGGGAAGCTAGAAGGCTAAAACTGCAAGCCACCCACTATGTGCTAATTGATGACCAACTCTACAAGCGGTCCTTCTCTATACCACTGCTTAGATTCCTCCGCCCATCTGAAGCTGATTATGCCCTTCGAGAGGTGCACGAGGGGATTTGCGGCAACCATCTAGGGAGCCGGTCCCTGTGCCACAAGGTGATGCGTCAAGGTTACTATTGGCCAACTATGCAAAGAGATGCTGACGACCTTGTCCGAGCTTGCGACCCATGCCAAAGGCACTCAAGTATTCAGAGGCTCCCCTCTGCCAGCCTGGTCCCCATTTCCTCCGATTGGCCCTTCACCAAGTGGGGAATGGACATTCTCGGCCCATTTCCGCTCGCCACAGGGCAACGGAAGTTTTTGTTCGTCGCCATCGATTACTTCACCAAATGGGTCGAGGTGGAAGCGGTCGCTCAAATAACTAAGGCTCGGGCCAGGGATTTTGTGTGGAGATCCATCATCTGCCGCTTTGGCCTCCCGCACACCATCATTACTGACAACAGAAAATAATTCGACAATCCAAAGTTTCGTCAGTTCTACGAGGAGCACGGGATCCACCACCGCCTTACCTCGGTCGGGCATCCACAGGCCAACGGAGCAGCCGAAGTAACCAACCGGACCTTGCTTCAAGGGGTCAAAGCTTGACTCTCTAGAGCCAGAGGCAGGTGGGAAAATGAATTGCACCATGTTCTATGGGCCTACCGCACCACCCTGAGAGTACCCACAGGCGAAACCCCATTCCGAATGGCCTTCGGCCCAGAGGCCGTTATCCCCATGGAGATAGGGCTCCCTTCTCTGCGGGTGGAAAGCTACTCGGAGAGAGCCAGCAATGAGCAGCTCTGCACCAACCTTGACATGGTAGAGGAGATCAGAGAAAAAGCTCAGATCAGAATGGCTGCCTACCAGTAAAGAGTGGCTCGCTACCATGCCTCCAGAGTCAAAGGGAAAGCTTTCTTGCCTGGCGACCTTGTTCTCCGGAAAGCATCTGTCTCCAAACCGCTGGAGCAAGGAAAGCTGGCCTCAAACTGGGAAGGCCCCTACCAAGTAGCGGAGATCGTTGGACCTGGGACCTACAAGCTGCAAGATCTAAAAGGAAGATCCATCCCTCGGACATGGAATTCGAACAACCTCCGCAAGTATCATCAGTAGGGTACGTCCTCTATAGGCTCGCCTTCTTAAATTTTTGTCGGCATGTTGTTTCATGATTCATGACATAAATCACCATAGGTTATATCGCCAAAAATCATGAAAAGAAACATATGTTGCTTACCAATCCTCGGCATGATCGAGTTACCTGTTTAAGCAGGAAATCTCCGAACCTCGGCTAGGCCGAGCAACTATTCTCCGAACCTTGGCTGGGCCGAGCAACAAATCTCCGAACCTCGGCTGGGTCGAGCAACTATTCTCCGAACCTCGGCCTATTCTCCGAACCTCGGCTGGGCCGAGCAACAAATCTCTGAACCTCGGCTGGGTCGAGCAACAAATCTCCAAACCTCGGCTGGGCCGAGCAACTATTCTTCGAACCTCGGCTGGGCCGAGCAACTAATCTTCGAACCTTGGCTGGGCCGAGCAACAAGTCTCCGAACCTCTGTTGGGCCTAGTGATGAATTCTAAAGCCCCGGCTAAAACCGGAGTGCATAAAGCCCCAGCAAAAACCGAAGCACGCAAACCTCGATTGAAGCCGAAGGACTTCCGAACAGTCCCTAGAACTTCGGCCAGTTTGAAAAATGCACCGTGCAAAACCGCCAACAGACAAAGTCTGTGCCTTTAGCAAATCCCTAAAGGCCTCGACAGGCCCTACACGGCCGCCCACGAACCCCAGACAAAATCGGGGAATCCCCCTACTGCCATATCCCCCAGCAATATCCCTGTACCTTATCGCCCAAGCGCCTGTCTCGCTCCGCAAATGAGACCACGACTTATCGCATAAGCCTACGGGACCACCCAGGTCCCCCTTTTTTCTCAAACCGGAACAAGCGGTTTTTTTCCTTTTTTATGAACTGAACAATGGTCTCATCAGAAAATAAGAAATTGCCAAAAAAGAACTTTTCTCTTTATTTATTATAAGAAAAAGTATAGAAAAAAAGAAAAATGGCCTTCGCAGAGGCCTAATGTCTCCCCCCAGGAGCTGCCAGGTCTTCCACACGCAAGGACAGCTCGGTGACTCGCTGGCAGAGGGATGCTATCTCCCCCTCCTGCCGGTGTATGACCCGGCGAAGGGCCCCGACCTCTCTCGTGGAAACGGCGAGATACTCTTCGACCGCCTTCTCAAGCTGCTCGTGGCTTGCAAAAGCTGACGCCAGGGCCATACCATCAACCATCACGGTGGAACGGCTCCCCTGGGAGCCCCCACGACCGTTGCTAACTCCGCCTGATCCTTCAGACGATTGCCCTCCACCCTGAGAAGCCATATCGGGAGCTGTTGAGAGGCTAACCGAAAGGATGGTAAACGTTGGCATCCCTCTCATCTGTATTTATACCCCTCAGGCGAGTATCTCGATCAGTCGGGTCATAAATACCGACCCATGAGAATTTGCCACATGTCGCCACTTTAGCTGGAGCCCACAGGACCCGAAGGGCCATGCCGCCTCCCGAGGTAAATCGGTAAACATCGACGAATTACTCGGGAACCCCCCTCCTTCTCTAGAAACTGGGTTCCTCCCGATCTGCCGGGCCCTTGCGGAGTAAATGCCCTCGAAACTCCTCCGAATTTCCTTAAATCGGCCATCCTTTGGGAAGTGCGAAAAGAAAAAGAGCGTCAGCAACCGACGCTGACTCGCTTCCCTCGGAAATAGCCAAATCATAAATGTCGAGCGTACCTATGCGCCGCCCGTTCCGCTTTGGCGTTACACGCTTAATCTCGCAGAAACCAAATATCCGGAGTCTCGGCGGCAACCGAATTACCCCTCCGAGCTATGAATCTCCAAACTCGGCAGGGCCGAGCTATAAAACTACAAACCTCGGTAGGGCCGAGCTATAAATCTCCAAACCTCGGCAGGGCCGAGCTATAAATCTCCGAACCTCGACAGGGCCGAGCTATGAATCTCCAAACCTCGGCAGGGCCGAGCTATAAATCTCTGAACCTCGGCAGGGCCGAGCTATGAATCTCCAAACCTCGGCAAGGCCGAGCTATAAATCTCCGAACCTCGGCAGGGCCGAGCTATGAATCTCTGAACCTCGGCGGGGCCGAGCTATAAGTCTCCGAACCTCGGCCAGAGTCGTGGGATACGTTCTTCCGCTAAGAATCCCGACAAAAGCTGAGGAATCCTTCCCACTATCGAGGCCCCAGCATAAGGCCAAGACGTGTGTCTCATTATCGCAAGACCCGACCAGACCAAACAATCTCCAAAGTTCTGTTCGAATTCGGGACGCTTATGAGCCCCGACTAGGTCGGATAGCGCGGAATCCTCGGCCAAGAGCGAGCGATATCCCTGCGCCTCGTTTTATTGCCAACAACAACTCTCGGCACAAAAGAAACAGAAACTAGGAGAAAGAACAAAACTTTATTTATTTTATTACCATCGAAACAAATTACAACCGCTTGAGAGGCATTACAAGTGCATTGAAACGCATGAAATAAAAATGAGTACATAACTCAGGCAAACTGCTCCAAAGCAACTTCGGGTGACTATGATGCTTCGGTGTCTGGTCCAACAAATCAGGCAAACCACGAACCAATCAGCTCGCGCCGATAATGAGCAGACGACTCGGCCCAACCGTTACGACCAGCTTCAGTTAATAATGATATCTCGGCATTCCAACCAAGATATCAGAGAAATCAGAAAGGGCGGACGGGTTTTTGCCCCAAACCACCCAACCGAAGGGCCCTCTGACGAGTAGGAAGAAAGCTCGCGGACCCTGATCCCGGGGCACACCCCCAAATCTAGTGTGTACCGCTAGCCATTGCCAGGCAACGTACTAGCGGGCGACACACCATCACCCCCTCCTCATGTGGCAAAAGATTCCCCAGACGAACGAGCCCAGGAATCCGGACTAGGGGAGGAGGAGAAGTTCACATAAGCCATGGGGACCACGCGTACACTTCCAACCCTGCGTTCCCAAGGATGAACCACAAAGGTCACACAGGAAGCGTAAATGTGCGCTCTCCATGTGATCTCTGCGAACCTCCTGTGCGCTCTCCATATGATCTCCGAAGCTCCTTTCTTGGGGGGAAGCCACCCCCGGCGGCTCCTTCATCACCCCAACTGTTCGGAGGACGACGACAACTCGCATAAGGAAAGCTCGGCCCTCCCGCTCTAAGCCCCAGAGAGACAGGCATTGTGTGTGCCTTCACAATTTATAGAAGAGAAAACTTTGGGATGGCCCAACACAGCCCTCTTTCCCCTTTTTATAGGCGGAGACGAATCGGAAACAGCTATCAAAACAAAAAGCTCCGAGATTCGAAACGCCAAACCCGCGCCACCACGTGGCCTCCTGAAATAAAAACAACGCCCCACGATGCATGCCAAGCACGTCACTCGAGCCATGATGCATACCAAAAGATTATCTCTGATCCCAGATCACGAGCTTTAAATGCAGAAAACCATCGGCCGATCTTGTAGATACTGGCGGATCCAAGGGATCGCCCTGCGAAAACGATATCCTCCAATGGCAAATAAGCACTTACACCACACACCAAAGCGGCTTAAGAAAATGACTTTTTGCTGGCTGCAGAGCCGTACCACCTGCTTCGGTGAAACGAAAATCGACCTGCCTCGGAAAGTACAAGGCACTGACAGGGGTAATAAATGGATGAAAAGGCCAAACCTACTCTTTACCAAAAGGAATAAAGGGGTGACAACGAAGGTTCAATAAACCCCCTACTCGGGGACAAACTCCCCTCTTTTTATCGAAGGCACGACCACAGTCTGGCCACTGGTAAGGTGGACTACCTCGGCCCTAGCCGAGCTACCTTTTTCCTCGGCCTTAGACGAGCTACTCCGTCCCTCGGCCCTAGCCGAGCTACCTTTTTTCTCGGCCTTAGCCGAGCTATTTCATTCTTCGGACCTAGCCGAACCACTGTGTCATTCGGCCTAAGCCGAATTGAATCGTCTATCAATCTCCTTTTGTACAAAGCTATGTTGTCGCTCGACTCTTTCGTCGGGGCTATCCCTATGCCTTGGCCTCGACCAAGATGTCCCTTCAAAATTCGAGCCCGAAAACCAACTAAGCGGTGCTCGTAGTTGGGACTAAAATTCAAGATAGGAAACCATTCAGGAAAGACAAGCAAATGAAAAATGGCTGACCTATTTACTGATTTTCGATCAAACTACAAAACAAAAGAAAGAGAAAATACATATAGCCCCCAAAGGGTCAAGACTTGGGATCAGGCCCGGCATCTCCTGCGGCAGCGCCAGTGGGAGCTTCGCTTGGCCCCCCCTTCTCGATGGTGTCTCGCCGGGGTACCTCGGCGGCAACGTCAACTCCCAGAACAGCTTCGAGATTGACATCAAAAATCTCTCCATCTTCGTCTTCCTCGGCCCCCAGGGTGCGTGTCTCATAATACTCGGCTTCCAAACAAGACAGGTCCAGGTCAGGATAACTCTGAGCAATCTTGGCCCGCGCCTCCTCTTCGCCAAGCTAGAATGCATCGGTGCAGGCTGCCCTACGTTCGTCGGCAAACTCGGTAGAGTTCTTGTACTCCTCCACCGCTGAAGAGGCCCGCGCATTTGCCTCGGCTAATTACTTCTCCAGTTCGGAGATCCTTCGGTGCCTCAAGGTTGCCTCCTCTCCGAATTCCGCTAACCGCTCCTGAAACTCCTAGCTCATTTTGTTCAACTACAGACGAAGAACCAGGTAAGGCAGAAGTCGAAAAATCAGAACTGACAAAACAGATAACGGCCTACCTGCTCGTTCCACTGAGCTAATGCACCGTCCAGCACTTGGACCCTATTGAGAGCCCTAGACTTAGCCGATTGATTTTGACGGAGGCTCTCTTTGAGTTCGTCCACCCGGGACTGAGTATCCCCAATTTCTTGACGGGCGTAGTCGAGCTCGTCGGAAAGTCGAGCAGCTCGTTCGTCCGACCACTTTAGCCAATCCTTTGTGTCGGTGAGCTCTTTATTCAGATGGGTGAGGTGGTCCTGCTGCCACCGACACCTATGCTCTTCCTCCTCGAGCCTCTTGCTCCAGTTGCCCTTATCTTCAGCAAGGCTGGCTTTCAACTGATCCCACCTCTTATCAAAAATTGTTGCATAGAATTGACCTTGCTCTTGTGCTCCGCCTTGACCTGAGATAGCTCCAGACTAGCCTTCTCAGATTGCTCGCGGAAGCCTTGGAGCTCACTAACCTGTGTAGCGAGTTGAGAGTTTCTTTCCCTCTTAACTGCAAGAACCCTACGAGCCTCCTCGAGCTCCCTCTGAAAGACCACCAGGGCTCGGAAAAGTTTATCTGTAGAATCCACCCTCTCCTTGAGGTGATCGATCTCCTGGCGGGCCCGAGCCCAAGCTCCAATGACTATATGCAAGTGTCATTTCAGCGCCCTCATGATCAGGTCATTCTGCAAAAAAGATTGCACACATAAAGAATACAACCGAACTAGCTGACTAAAGACCCTACTTCAGTGCGACAACCTACCCGAGATGCGTAGTCCGTAGCAATCCTCGTAAGGGCAAGATCATCAATCTCGGGAAGGAGAAAAGCCTCATTCGGCACCCCGGTGTACCTAAAGGCCATCTCGACAATGTCCTCCAGATAATTCCCTCCTATCGAGGAATCCTCTCACCCTTGGAACACAGACCGCATCAAAGCGGAGAACATGGCACTCACCTCCGGGTCGCATGAGTGGAAGTTTGCGCTCAGAGAGCCAATCTGGGAACCCACGGCCCACGAGGCCCTGGGTTGGCCGGCCTCCTCCGCCAGAGCCCTCATTTGAGAAACCTCGGGCATTTTGACTCTGGCGAGGGGAGCCCCGGCCTGAACGTCCCTCCGCTCGACGGCTCTCCTCCTTCTCCTTCTTCCCCTCCTTCTCCTTCTTCCTCCTCTTCTGCTTCTGCCTCCTCGGAAATCCCCCTACCCACAATAGACTCTTCAGGAACTTTGGCTTCCCCCGGAGCCTCCTATGCCTCGACGGAAGGCCCTTCACCAGAAAGCACCCCGCGAGGTTCGATCGCTGGTTCGGCAGGTTCGGCCATCCCCTCGTCGCCTTCTGGCTCTCCCACCAGCGGCCCAGGCCGAACCTCAGCAGCCGTAACCACTTCTCCCACCTCGATTGAAGCGGAGGTCGCTCCCACCTCCGCTTGTAACCTCTCCGAGCCACCGGCCTCCAATGAGGGAGACCGAGCCGCCCCACCCACGGGGGCTCCCAAGTGAACCGGCGTTGCTCCCTCGCCATCGTCGGACAAAACGATGATAGGTGGCGAGGAATTCCAGCAGCCTCCTCCGAAACCCCTGCGGCATCCCGACCTTCGCCTCCGGATAGACCCTCCTCCGGCGCCGAGAGATCATGCACCGCCAGAACTTCGATTCTTCTGGCCTACGGTGACGAGGAGCATCGATCATCATTGTCTCTCCTGATCCCCCTAGGCTGGGAGCTGGAAGGGCGAGACCTCTTCTCGGCCCAATGCTTGCTGCTGGAGCCGGATCTCCTGCGGCGCTTTCCCAGCTCCTTCCTCATCTGGTCTACGAGCGCTGACCTCTTGGCTATAGGGGCAATGTGATTCACCCATTAGTTCGCACAAAAATCAAAGATGAAGCCACATTAAGCTATTGGCTACGAAGTGATACTCACTGCAAGGATCGATGGGACTCAGTCTGGCCATGAAGAGAGCGTCCTTCGATAAAAGGACACTAGCTGGAAGTGCTCGACCACCGCGCAACATGATCAGATCCCTTTTCTCCAACTCGGTTAACTCCGGATGCGCTTCTGGATCCTTTACGTATTGTCCCCATACCCGAGGGAAATCCGAGCCAATATTCCCCTCGACTATAAAGAATCGCGACTTTCATTCTTTTATCGACGACAGGTTATCCGAAATAATCTTAAAGGACCTCCGGGGGCCGATGTAAGGCCACTCTGAGGCCCTCCCGGAGACCAGATTGAAGCACACCCTGAACATCGAAAGGGTCGCGGTCACTCCGACACGGCTGCACAACGAGATGAACCCAATGAGGTTGCGCCAGCTGTTGGGAGCTACCATGGTGAAGCATATGTTGTAAAACTTCATCACCTCCTGCACCAGCAGATGAAGAGGGAACCGGAGACCTGCCCTCAAACTTTCCTCATAGTAGAATGCCCCGTCCCCTAATCTGGATGTCACCCTGTCCTCTGCCATCGGGAGCAACAAGGTAACATCCTGGGGGTCTTGTACAGGCGGCGTATCCATTCCAAATCCTCCAAGGTCACCTCCGAAGCCTGATCATTCGGACTCACTATATCTCCGATCACAAGAGATGCTGAGCAAGATCGCTGTGAAAACGGAAAGACGAAGTTCTCTAAGGGAAAGCGAGAGAGCGCTACAAATAGGGAGGGTGCCGCCGCGACTCCGTTTTTCTCAAGGAAAACTGCCTCAGGGTGAAGATGAGGCGCCTCAACCAAGACATCCGAAACCGCCACTACGGGCGCCATGAAAATCGAGATCTCCTACGTGGCGCTTTCCCAGCTGTTGCCTTTGCTCCTAAGGAATGACGGATCCACCTCGAAAAGGCAAAATGGCCATGCAGCATTAATTAGGACATCATTGCATGGGCTATCAAATACATGTCCCCTCGTCTGGATTGCGCCACCTAAGTCTATACTCCCTACGCCCGAACCTACGCTTCGAACTAGGGAGTGGGGGGCATGTGTTGAGGGGTAAAATCGCCATTACGTTGATAACTGTGCGAAGGGACTAAGATTAGCCCCATCCCCCGAGCTACCTTTAGCTCGGTTTTCCTAAGCGATCCATAGCTCGGTTCCCCCCGAGCTACCCATAGCTCGGTTCCCCCCGAGCCATTCATAGCCCGGTTCTTCCGAGCAGCCCTTAGCTCGGCTTTTTCGAGCAACCCATAGCTCGGCTTCCTCGAGCACCCCGTAGCTCGGTTCCTTCCGAGCTACCCATAGCTCGGTTCTTCTGAGCAACCCCTAGCTTGGCTGCCCCGAGCGACCCGTAGCTCAGTTCCTCCCGAGCTACCCATAGCTCGGTTCTCCTGAGCGATTCGTAGTTCGACTTTCCCGAGCTACCCATAGCTCGGTTCTCCCGAGCAATTCATAGTTCGACTTCCCCGAGTAACTCATAGCTCGGTTTCCCCGAGCCATTCATAGCTCGGCTTCCCCGAGCCATTCATAGCTCGGCTTTCCCAAGCAATTCATAGTTTGACTTCCCCGAGCAACTCATAGCTCGGTTTCCCCGAGTCATTCATAGCTTGGCTTGCCCGAGCAACCCATAGCTCGACTTCCCCGAGTAACTCATAGCTTGGTTCCCCCGAGCAACCCCCGAGCAATCCATGGCTTGACATACACCTCCGTGGAACCCGACACGGGAGAGCCCAGGCCTAGCGTAACAGAATCCCAAACAAAGAACCATATCGAGGAGTTGTCTAGGACCTACAATAATGGCCTAGGACCTACGCGTTCATCAGATCTCAAGCCATCAGAGAGCCCTCCCAGCCGTCGGTCCTTCAACGAACAAGATACGGATCCTACCGACCTTACAACAGCTTGATTCGAATCATCTCCGTATCCCAACAACACTCTCAGATTCTCTCAGATACGCGTGCAAAGCCCACTCTCACACACACTCTCTCTCCTTCACTACTCATCGACGCTCCCCTAGAGCTCCCGATTGGCCACCCCTGGAGGAACTCCATAGAGAGATCCTTCTTCTCATTTCTGTTGATCGTCGATCCCCACTGACTTGAGCATCGGAGGATCTTCCGCGGAGGGCCGCCCCTGTTGATCCATTTATTGATTTTGATGATTAATAAAGGAATTGAGTATATTTATTTGATTACTAATAAATTTTATAAGTGTTTCAGGACTTAAATTTATTTGATCAATTTAAAGAAATTAAGAAATAAATTTTGAATCAAATACAAATCAGAGATTTCAAAGTTTTAGAGCTTGAAGTCGACACCTAGAAAGTCTGGAGCCGACCCCATGGCCAATTCAATTTTAATCTGATTTTTGATACAATCCGGAGTCGACACCTAGAGTTTCGGAGTCGACACTTACAGTGTCTGGAGCCGACTCCGATGCGGGGATAGAACGCTTATTTTTTGAGCATCCTGGAGCCGACACCTACAGTATTCGGGAGCCGACACCTGACGATGGCGAGCCGACACTTAATTTTTTGGAGCCGACTCCTCAACAAACTCAAAAATTTATATTTTTGGTAAAACGATCTGGAGCCGACACCTGAAAAGTTGGAGCTGACTCCAACCTGACTGGGACGAAAATTTAAAATACCAGATCAGCTCTAACGGTAATATTTCCATTTTAACTAATTTCTAACATATATATTTTATTTTCAGGTACACTTCAACGGCTAGTTTCATCCCAAAAATGGATTGAAGAAAATCTATAAAAGGGAGAAAAACACCCGTTTGAAATAAGAATAGAAAGAGAGAAAAGAGACGGAAAAATAGAAATATTTCAAATCAAAAATCCAAGAAAGCCTGAGCCTGAATCTCAAGAAAAAATCCTTCAAACTCAAATCCTTCCACTCCAAAAAGCTCAAAGAGGAATCCAAGGCATCTCAAATCAAAAATCGGTGGATTTTCCAAATTAAAGAAAAAGCTCCATTTCTTTCATTTCCAATCTTCTCAACTGCAACAACTGTGAGGGATTAAAGCTGAGGCTTGATTCATCATTCCAAAGGGAGAAGAGGAAAAGAGGAAAAAAGAAAAGCTCAAAGCCAAACAACTTCAAATCAGGCTTTTCTAAACTTGTTTTCTTATTCTTGAATATTTGCTCATTGAGGAGCTGTGTATCTTTGAAAAACTATATTCTTTTTGTTTGTGCCTAGTTCAATCAAAGGGATTGAACTAGTGGAGGTTGTATACCTCGGGTCAAGCTAGAATAGCTTGAGTTTAGGGTTGTGTGCTGGTGAGCCCGAAAAATCGGCTGGGTTCGTTGTGATCCCGGATAAAACAACAAGTTTGGGTTGTGAGCTTGTAAAACAACTCGGTTGTAATCGAGGAGATTATAGTGTGGACCCAAGTGGATCTTGGGAGTGGACGTAGGTGTTGGATACACCGAACCATTATAAAATCTTTGTGTTTGCCGTGCTTCTATTGTCTCTATCTCTATCTCTCTATCTCATTGATTCTGCTTTATATTTGCATTGCATTTACTTTCATTCATCTTAAGCAAATAATTTTTATTTAGAGGTTAAATTTTTTAAAGAACCCAATTTACCCCCCCTCTTGGGTTGTCATATGGGCCAACAGCCCCCAACGCCTCTCGCGTGAGGACTTCTGTGCAGGTCCGTCCAGGAGAAAGCCCGATCAGAAGACCAACCGCGCCTGAGTTGGAGAACGGATCTCGATGGCAATAATATTAAATACTATTAATAAAAAATATTATTCTTTCATTAATATGTTGGTATCTTTGCTAGATTGAAAGTTCAAATCCAAATCTTTTTGTAAATATTATAAGGTGTTTGTGGTTAGTCTTAAAAAGAGTTTCTCTATAGTGTTGTTAGTTTATATGGAATATGATTCAAATCTGCTCTCATATTATTTTTATTAACTCAATATTTCATTCAAAACAATTAGTTAAAAAATATTATTTGAACTTTTTTAATCTTATTTAAGTAACTAAAATTTACTTAAGGCCGGGATGGTCAGTGTGAGAGTAAATACATATTCGTATGGACTCTTGCAGTTTTATTGTCAAAGTGGCTGTACGTAGATTCGATGATATCTACTTTCACTCTTGTTTTACCCTAATTTAAAAGAATGCTAATTTCCTCTTTCTCTTCCCTTTCAACGTTTCCTCGGCGATTACCTGAACGTCCTTAATTAGCATGTGGGCGTTGCGTGGCATTCTCGGCAGGAATACGTACATTATAAGCGAGTCCACAGAGACCATTAATTTACCGCAAGCATTTTTAATATAACAATGATCCAAAGGCTCCAAGCCGTGCCATGGTGGTCTTATTTTAAGGAATAATGGGTGGCAACCAAATACCAAACACTTTGTACCTTGCGTACAAAGCCTGTCAATTAATGCATTGGATGATTGGTCTATTCATGAGAATGGGATGATTCACGCATAAAACCAATCATCCTTAATGTTATGTTTCTTGTCCACCCTGCAAACCAACTTTTCTGATGTTAGGTTTGCGTCTCCTAACGTTGCTATGAGGTCATCGTTCTGATGTCAGCAGCTCCGGGACACACGTACGTCACTGCCAATGGACTAAGAAAACAACCATTGGTTGATGGAAGTGCAATTCTCCGTGAGGCCCTTTGCATCTTCTGGTCGTTTGACCCATCTCCGCTCATCAGCAGCCTCTTCATTAGCCATCAGTCACTGCTAACCTTTGTTACTCTTTTTAATATGCTTTCTATATATACATTCATCGTATGTTCCCACCTCTCTCCCCTTCATCTTCTTCCTTTTTTTTTTTTTTTTCTCTCTTCCTCTTTTCCTTCTCAATCACTATTCTTTATGTATATTCTAATTTTCTAATAAATCAATAAAAAGTTTCTGACTTCTTCATCTTTTTTATTAACAAAAAGATAAATTATTTATTAGAGTCGTTTAATCAACACTATAGGGACAAAAGATAAAGATTTAATCTATGAAAAAATATAACTAATTGTAATGTTTTCAATATTAAATAAGGAATTGGCAAAATCTTGCAAAATAATATGTTTGAATAAATAAGATTGTGACCAAATTCCTTCCTTTAGTAAGAGCTAAACATGTATATATTAAAGGATAAATATTTCTATTTGAGCATGATTAAATAAAATGATGCTCTAACTAGCATTGTTTTGGCTAGCTGGCACACTTTCAATGTTTGAATCTTAGTTGTGGTATATCTTATTTTTCTATTTGGTTGCCTAGTTTGAACCCCTTTTTTAATTCTATTTTCCTTTCTTTCTTTATATTTTTCTTTATTTTAATGAATATGATCAAGACCTTTTTTCTAAAAAAGATATTTATTTGTAAGAAAAAGATGGTGTCGATCACAACCCAAGATCTTACCTAAAAGACTAGTCCAAAGATATTATTTGAACGCCTTAATCTTATATAAATATTCAAAATTTTTCTATTATACAACTGTGATTAAGTACTCACCAATGTGGGCCTTCATATACTTTCTTCGTTTAAGCTTTGGCATCCTTAGTAGATTAAGGGTTTATATCCAAATATAAATTCAAATCTAATGGAATTCAATTCCAAATACATGCAGCCCATTTATAGTATCTTTGAATTCATATGAGCAATGGATTGGGTTTCCTCTAATGCCATTTGTCACAAGTTGGATTCTCACCCAAAATTACTAGTTAAAAGATCTTATTTGAATGCCTAGATGTTGTATGAATACCTATGATCTTCTCAATATATAATTAATATTGGACTAAATACTCAGTAACATAAGCTCTCATAGATGGTATCATAAAAAAGAAATGTTTCTTTACTTCATCACTTGAATTACATAAATATCCTACAAGGTATCTATCAAATGTTTCTATTCATAAATCTTTGCCTTCTTTCTTTGTAAAACCATCATTCTATAATTTTGGACTAATTGGGTAGTAGGATAAGCAATATGGCGTTAGTTGCTATGCTATATAAGTGAGATGAAGTTGGTAGATAGGTAAAATTAGGTGAGCACGAAAGGTACAATTATGCAAAATTGACATTTAGAATAAGCGATTTTATCCCTATTTTGTCACCACCTAGAATCATGGTACAATTAATATGGGTAAGTTGTACGTTTGGTAGAAAGACATATTAGCCTTTTATTTTTTAGTTACTTTCTTGAAAGATTTTTTTGGATATTTAAGATGGATAAAGGGCAAGGAAAATAAATGCCATTGGACTAAGCTTCAGAGAAAAAATGATCCCTAGTTAACTTTGGTATCACTAACTATCAAGGTTGAATCATTCCACCCTTTTAAAAGTACCATACACATGCAGACATAGAGAGAGAAAGTTAGACTTAAATTATATTCACGTATAATCAAATATATTTGTTATCTTAACTATTAGATTTGCACGGATCTCAAATCAAAAATTACCTCTGAGCCATCGTTAACTGCTTTAAAAATTTTTGGTGAAATAAATAGAAACATATAATGAACAAACACAAACATGATGGAAGCAAATACCAACTCTTTTAAAATGCTGATAAACACTTATCAGATTAACTAAACATTAATATATCCCCAAAAATCATTAGCCTAAACTGATAAACATCTCCTTGGTAGTAAATAAAAACATTGTAGGAACAAGGCATGTGGAAGCTACACACCTAATACAGTGGTATTAGCAGTCCATCCCATCTATCCCAATTTCATAAATGCTCCTTGTTTATCAAAACATGCTACTTGTCTAATAGTTTTTATTTATTTATATAATATTTATGTTTACTACCATAAACTAGGTACTTATCAATTCAAACTATCTATTTATTTTGCATATATTAGTATTTATTCTATAGAATATGTGCTTACTATTGCCTCGATAGAGTTAATGTCTACTTCCATCATATTTATATTTTTAAAGTAGCTAAGGATGGTTAAAAGGTGATTTTTTGGCTTTAAGAGCCTTGCATATCTAATAATGGAGGTAGCAACTAGATTTGGACTTGGCTACATGAAAATACAACCAAATTTCTCTCTTTCTATATAATCTACATTATATAAGTATATGCAAATTCTATTTACAACTACCCATTTGTCATCTATGTTCCCCCTCTATATCTCTCAATGTGAAATTAAAATCATCAATATGTGAACTCCAATGAAATAGAGGCACATGTTTTTTAGTTTTCTTTCTTTTCTTTTTTTTTTAGTAAAGTATTATTTATGTATACAAGTATTAGATACAAGTTTAGGATAGAGTACCTGTAAGATGACATCCAATGGCCATGATACTGTAGGAACCAATAGAAAAACAAAACTACTCAATTGAGAAACTAGTATTATTGGACACATTGTTATTATCCTTCTGCAAAAGAAAGAAAGAAAAAAAAAACATTCATGCTCAATCCTTACTTTCATGTAGGTAGAGTTAAAACATTAAAACAAAATTTCTATCAAACCAGATGATAGAATTAAATTTCCTTTTTGATATATTGATGTAGTTATTACACTTCTTTATGCAGCCATATCCCAAAAGCGATTAGAGGTTCTAGGTTCAAATCGTGATGATATATTCTCAAAGCATTTGAACTTAGATAATTAATGTACATGTGGGTGTCCCTCCTTCTATACCCCCAAAGCATAGATTTTTTCAAAAAAAATATATTTGAAAATATATTTCAAAGCTAAAATCTAAGATGCATAACCATATTAAAATTCAATATTTGCTTATGCTATTCATTTGTCACTTACTACCATCGAAGCACAAATCTCAATGTACAAGGTCCTCATGGAGCAAGTATTACATGAAATAATATCATTCAAGTATGTAATGCCTAGGATCCACAGGCAACAAACAAGAAGATTTGGATAAGATCTTTGGGAGAGTTAGTTATGGATAAGTTGGCCTTTATCTAAAATTACCGATGGAGCTTTTTGGATGAAGTTTTCAGGCGTCAAACCGGCTGCAACTAGGAGTCCTTCATCAGCCTATCCAACGCCCATCAAAGGAAAGATTTACAAGAGTTTGGGCGGTGCATTAAAGGAGGCGATGCATAAGGATACGATAAGAACGGGTGAAGCTTTGGATAAGGAAACGACTGCACTATAAATAAGAGGGCAGAGGTCTTTGGAAAGAACATTGAATGGAGAGGAATCAAGGAGAATCCAATCCAACCAGCCATCATATTGAAGGCATCTTCTATTCTCCACCTTGGGCAAGAAGGAGGAGAAAGAGAAGAGACGATTGAGTCGAAGCCGTTGAGGAGCTTCCTACGGACGATCATCTACGGGTTACGGTGAGTGATCTTGTAACCTGAGGCAAGGTGAGGAAGAGATCGGTGTAAGATTTCTTGCAGTGCTACGGCACAGATTCATCTTGTCTTCTTCTTGGGATTGTTATTAATCAAAGAGGTTGGGGTATAGTTTACCCTGTACATCTTGTGTTGGACTGCCTTGATTTGGGCCTTGTTGGGCCAATCTGTGAGCCATTTTTGAGCCACTTTTTGGGCCCTGTAGTAGGCCGAGAATGGCAAAGTAAATATATGGCCCGAATCATGATTGAATCTAGTTTTTTGGGATATTTTTAAATCCCCATTTGGACAAATATATTGAGAGATATTCGAGCCCAAAGTCGGGCCCATGAAGTGGTCTGGGTAGAGTTTTAAGAATCATTTTATTATTCAGATTTTAAAAATTTAATAATGTAAAATGATACTGTAGGTACCCAGGTATCCAAATAGCTGGGTTATCAATTGGAATTTGCATACTGAGGTAAGTAAGCCAAGTATTATAATTTTATAAATTATTTAATTTATAAATTATGAACTTACAGTAAAATGTAATTATGTTAATCTTGCAAAATTATGTTGTTATTATCGAGATGATAATATGTAATTATGATAATGACAGTAAAAATTTATGTGTCTCGCGGTTCTCATATGACAGATTATGATATGACATATTATCATATGACAGATTATTACATGATAGATTATGATATGATAGAATACTGATATCCGGATCCTTCCTCTTAGGAGACATTTAAGAGTGATACACAAGATGAGTGATGTAAGGCCGTGGGACACATAAAGAAAAACAATGACAGTATAAACAATGTTTTGTTTAGATCGCATATTCTAGTATTATTATTGAATTAAGTTTCTAAATTATTTTGATCTGATGACATGAATATGCTGATAGCATGATAAATGTAATTTTAAAATTGTATTAGGCTTACTTATTGAGTTTGAGCTCATAGAATTTTCACAATGTTTTTCAGAGCCTCAGGAATGAAGAAGGATATTTGGGATAGACGGAGCTTCTACTAAATAAACTTAGTTCCATTATATTGATATAGTTCAGTATTGCTTGTGTGTAGGGCTGGTAGCCCAAGACTGATAATTATAGTTTGTAATAAATCAAGGATTTAGATTTTCACTTATTATTGATTTATGTGATGAAGTTCGAGACGCCTTGCATGCCTGGCATGCGGCGGGTTGTCACCCTAGCTCGGGTTTTGGGACTAGGGCTTGGCAAGGTACTTTTTTATTTTTTTATTAATTTTTAAGAAAACATCAATGAGATGTTTGTTCAAACTCTCGTCAATATATAAATAGTGGTAAAAGATTCAAACAATACCTCTAGGAAATCAAAGGTAAAAGGAGTAGAATTTTCAATTGAGTGATGATATAGCAATCCAAAAACCATACATTTTTAGGAGGCAATTGATATGATTTATATTTTTCATTAGCATGACTTCAATTTTAGAATAGTTTGACGGATAATTTTTTAATAAAAATATTTATACATGAAGCTATATGATAGCACATCAACCATTTTTCCTTCAAATTTTACTCTTAACCTTCATTTCTTATACCTTTATCCCATATCTAAAAGAAATATAGGCTTTATTTTTTATGAGTAAGTTTAATTATGAGAGTTGGTCAATTTTTATTGATTATGTTACTCATATATATTTTTTATCCGGTCAAAAGAATTAGATATGGGTAAATCAAATTTTCTTGGATATCTATAAAATAAAGAAAACACTTACCCTCTAAAAAGTTGGGCAAGTTGGCTTTTCAATTGGCTAAGTAACATGCCTTTTTTATTTCTAAAATATATTTTTAATATATATAAGAATATAAATAAATTATTTTTTGGATAAAGGTGCTATTTGGTAGTAATTTTTTTTTTTTTAATAATACCTGGAACAGCAACTATGGTTGCCTATGCTTGTAAGTATGGTTGCCCATGCTTGAGTAAGGTTTTAGGGTCCCTCTATGGCCTATAAATTTAGACGATCCAGCAGCCACTCTAGTCCACGATCTCCTCAAGCCTCTATCCCGTTCTCCCACCATGAGCAGTGCCTCCTCCATGCTCACTGACATGGCCCAAAACTGCAGTTCCATCCCCTCCAACTTCATTCGTCCCGTCTCCGACCACCCCAATCTACTCACCGTAAAGACAACCTCAGACGCATCAATCCCCCTCATAGACCTCCAACCCCTTGTCGGCCCCAACCGCTCCAAAGTAGTCCAAGAAATTGGCGCTGCATGCTTCAAGGATGGATTCTTCCGAGTACTAATTCGTTTTCTTCTATTCGTCGCAATTCGATCTGTTGGTGTGATCACTTCTACTCTTAACACTGTTAAGAATTCTCGCAGGTCAAGAACCATGGCATCCCTGAGTCGGTGATCGATAATATGTTACATTCATCCAAGGAGTTCTTCCATCTGCCTGAATCTGAAAGAATGAAGCACTACTCTGATGATCCCATGAAGACCACCAGGCTCTCCACCAGTTTCAACATCAAAACCGAAAAGGTTGGCTCTTGGAGGGACTACTTGAGGCTCCACTGCTATCCCGTGGAAGATTTCATTCACGAGTGGCCTTCCAACCCTCCATCCTTCAGGTGCAAAGAAATCACTTCTCCCCAAGCTAATTAAGATCGATATTGGAGTTGTTTCCTTCTATTAGTTCGATCCATCGACAAGAGGTTCTCCGACCATCCACCACCTTTTCTTTTGTTCCAGGCAAGTCGTCAGCGAGTACTGTGAAAGGGTGAGAGAGCTGGCACTGAGAATTTTGGAGGCCATCTCGGAGAGTTTGGGGCTGGAAAGGGATTACATAAACAAGGCGTTGGGGAGCCATGCACAACACATGGCCATAAACTATTATCCGCGGTGCCCGCAGCCGGAGCTGACCTATGGATTGCCAGGCCACAAGGATCCCAACGTCATCACTCTTCTTCTCCAAGATGGAGTTTCTGGGCTGCAAGTGCTTCGAGATGGGAATTGGGTCTCCATCAGCCCCGAGCCGTATAACTTAGTAATTAACCTCGGTGATCAGATACGAGTATAATATCTTATGAACTTGAGAAAAAATTCTTTCGTCTTAATATACGTTTTATATTCTTTTGTTCTTTATCTTTCCTTTCTTTTTCTTTCTTTTTGCTTTCTTGATTGACTTGGAGCCTGAAGTCAATCCTCCACCTTTTTCATCTAAGCTTCAAAAGGCGTATAGTTTATACTACATAGGACGTACGCCGCTTTTGTGTTATTTTAGATGATTAATACACAACCAGCAAATAGATCTAATTGATCACTTGCAAGTTAATTTATAAGTAATTTTCTTTTTTCACCGACAATGGGTTGGGTAAAGATAAATCACACGCACATGATCTCACTTGTATAGGAATTGGTTCAGCAAGCGAAGGAATTGCAGAAGCCGTTGATTCCTTAATTCTAGGATGATGAAGTATTAAATTAAAATTCATCAAAAAGGCAAGGTCTGGCATATATTATGGGAAGTCTTTTGGAGTGCCAGACCACATGCTTGTTTTTAATTTTTTCCTGCCGTCCATCCCTTGCCTTCTCTAGTTACGGAGGTACGTAGACAGTCCTAAAAAAGGGGACTAGAGATCCAAACTCAGACAAAGTTCATATTATATCAACACTAATGCCTGTTTGGATGGAGAGAGAAGAGAAAAGTAGGAAAAAAAATGAAGGAAGAAAAATAAAAAGAAAAAAAAAAGTGAAAAGAAAATATTTTTCCTCCTTATGATTGGATGAGTGAGAGAAAAATAAAGAGGAAAGAAAAATTGATAATTTACAATAACAATAATGCCTTTTATTACAAATGCTTATATGCTTTTTATCAATGGCCTAATATTTTTTCTTTGGAAGGGTCAATATCGGAATGAAAAAATAAAGAGCACCCTTGAGTTTTCTCTCCCAAATCTCTCTAATTTTGAAAAGAAAACTTTTAGATGGGTCCCATCACTTTTTTTTCCATTTTCTCTTCTCTTCAATTTTTTCCTCCCATCCAAACAAGGTAAATTTTATTTTTTCTTCTATTTTTTTCTCTAATTTTCTTTCCTTCCTACTTTTCTCTCCATCCAAACATAATGTAAAGCATCAGGTTCCATCTAATAGGAAATAATCTAAATTAGATGGCATCTTAATTAGTTAACCTTAATACAATTGATTACTTCTGTTCAACTAAGATCTACCTGATATGAATTTTAATTTTTGACAGGTACTCAGCAATGGCAAGTACAAAAGTGTGCTCCATCGAGCAGTAGTTAATAGCCTTTCTGAGAGGTTGTCAGTGGCCACCTTCTACCATCCATCTTCTGATGCCATAGTCAAAGTTCCAGAATCGCTTGTTGACGAGGAGCACCCTTCAATATATAGGAGCTTCCCCTATGAAGAATACTATGAAAAGTTTTGGGATCATGGATTAAATTCTGAGAGCTGCCTTGACATGTTTAAGATCCAGTAGTACTTCGTCATTCTCCTTCTCCTGCTGGTGTTGTTGTTGTAATTATTCTTATTGCTTTTTATTGTTAATATTGTTATTGTTGTTATTATTGCTACTGCTGCTGTTGTTGTAGTTATTGTTAAGAAGAAGTTTTTATCAAATAAAAAATGCTTTTATCTTGCTTTTTTTTTGAAATATTAAGTTTCTTCTGGAATTCCATGGTAAATTCAAACAAACACGGATATCTTCTTGCAAGTTTGACACTTTTCTCATGAAAAAAAAAAAAAAAATTTGACACTTAAATCAATTCATGTATAGAATAATTGTCATCACAAAAGAGCAGGTTATATTGCTACCAAGTTACGTTCCTCCAACGTCAGAAAACGAAGATCCTCCTCCTCGAAGTGCTCCTGCAAGGAAGTCCCCATAGACCGATTGCACTGGTGGGGACCCTCCGATGCTCAAGTAAGCGACTTGGGAACAGTGAGAAAAAAGAGCTAATAGAAAATAGCTAGAGAGCTTGAGTTCAGATCCTTTCCCTCATTGTGAGTGTAGGTTTTTATACCTGTTCGAAGGTCCCCTTTTTCGCTTCCAGAAGGTGGCTAATTCTGAGGTGCTGTTGTCCGATAGTGGACAGGCAGCCAGGCTGACAGTGATAGGGGCAACCAACATTGGGTATGTCAGAGGTGTCCTGCCTCGCTAACCACCTGCCACGCCAATGCCACAGATGGCAGGGGAGCCTAGTCGCATCAGGCGTGCGCCGTTAAGGATAGTGGCCATGCTCAGTTGTAGACGGTTAGTGGGCCACGTGGCAGCTGAAGACATTTTGTGGGCCATATGGTAGTGTTAGGCAGCTCAAGGTAGAGGGGACCTGAAGTCCGAGGCCAAGGAGACTTGAGGCCCGAGGCCGAAGGGACCCGTAGCTGGAGGTCGAAGGGACGAAGCCCGAGGGGACTCCAAGTCCGAAGCCGAGGGGACTCCGGGTTCGAAACCGAGGGGACTCCAGGTCCGAGGTCGAGGGGATGTGAGGTCCGAGGCCAAGGAGACTTCAGGTCCGAGGCTGAGGGGACATGAGGTCCGAAGTCAAGGAGACTCCAGGTCCGAGGCCGAGGGGACTCCAGGTCTGAAGCTAAGGGGACATGAGGTCTGAGGCCAAGGGGACTTGAGGTCCAAGACCGAGAGGGCTTCGGAGGCCGAGGCCGAGGGGGCCTCAGAGGCCGAGGTGGAGGTTTCGTCAGCTTCTTCATCCGTTAACTCAATACGGCTTGATCAGCCACATCAGATGCCCCTTCACCCCTGATACGATGTGGTCCCACCCCTGCAAGGTGAAAGAGGTGTAAGCTCCTAGGTGGCTGATCCCAAAGTGCCGCCAATCGCAGAGGGACGCGTGTCCCAGGGTACAATGGTTCCTTAGCATGGGTGACTTGGGTGCTGCAGCGGTACTGCCCCTGCCAACCGTCAGATCCATGAAAATATGTCTTGAAACGGGAGCGTCCTCTCAAACCCACGAAAAGCAATCGCCATCATTGCCATCATGGTGCCGACATCAGCGATGCCTCACGATTGACCGAAGGTGGAGCGTCCCACGTGCCGAGCACCTGCCAAATTGACACCGCCTATGGCGGGGGTCTGCGTGGCCGGTTAGGTTAGGCAAGATGATTTGAAATTGATAAGTCGGGGAAAAGCTTCGAGTCTTGTCATTCTGTCCATCTGAGATTGTCTTCTTCCTCTAGCTCTCCCGTCTTCGTCTTCTTCCCGAGCCATCCTTGCTGCTTATTCCTCCTGTTCCAGGTTAGCTCTCTGATCATTCCTAGCTTCCAGCTTTTCAATGGCTTCCTCTCCATCCTGATCCTCTTCTGCTTCTTTCGAGGATCTAATCTCTCCCTCGAGGCTTCGAGCCTCTTCATCTTCCACACCATCCTGGTCCTTCTCCTCCATCCCCTTCGAGGATCATGTTTCTCTCTCTCAACGGTGAGTCACCGGCCGAGCTCCTACCGGGAGTCGTCCGGTGGCTGCCGATGCCTCATCGAGGGTAGGGGCGAAGACTTCGACCGGGATCGCCTCCATGGTAACGGGCCATGATTTGGCCAACATTAGGGCCCGTTACCATATTCCTAGCGACATCGGACTATTCCTCCCAACTTTCGATGATAGGATAGTTTCCTTCCGGCTTGGTAGAATTGCCATCTACGGGGTCTCCCTTAGGATAGGTCTCCGCCTATCCTACCATCCCTTCTTCCTCAACCTCCTCGACCGCTACTCCCTAACGCCCACCAAGTTGGTTCCGAACTCCATTCACACCATCTGTGGTTTCATAGTGCTCTGCCACTTCCACGGCATTGAGCCTAGGATCTTCCTCTTCCGCTGCTTCTATATCCTCCGAAAACAGTCGGGCTGATGGCTATTCCAGCCTCGACCCGACCGAGCCCTAAAACAAGGACTCATCGGTGGCCTCGGGGGACAGGAAGGCACTCGAGCAACTCCTGACGACCGAGGTCCTCCGGTGCAATCAACTCCTGTCGGAGGATAATCTTTGGCTCGCAGGCGTCTCTTCTTGCAGCGGTGAGTGGCTACAAATCCCTGACCCTTAGCCTATTTTTCTATTTTCTTTCTTCTTTTTCTTTTTTTTTACTAACTTTGACTGATGACTTGTGCAGTGATGAAGATCCCAGTTCATGCTATCAGGAAGGCTGTGATGAAGAGGAAGAGGGCCCTTGAGGGCACTGGGGGGCCAAGCGGGAGGCTACGGACCCAGGCCCCAAGCTGGTCCCTAGCACAATCTCCCCCACCCTCGAAACATGGAGAGCTAGCAGCCGGCCCCGCCATCGACCTGATGGCCGACACTCCCCCGGAAGGAGCAAGAGTTGAGGGGGCCATGGCGCCGACAGAGCCCATCGTCCCGATCGTTGAACCAACACGAACGAAGGCAGAGTTGAGCTCGGGCGAGGGCCCTTCGGCAGCAGCAGGGCTGCAAATGGAGGAAGTGCCAATGGCTCCGAGCCCGGCACCCACTGCGTCCGAGCCAGCTAAGGCCGCCGAGGGAGGCGAGGTCGGGGCAATGCATGTCGAGGAGGTAGCAAGGAGGGCTAACTCCCACTCCACAGAGGAGAGGCCATAGCCCGCAGGGCGGAGGCTGCCACCATCGCTGTCGAGAGGAGGGCCATCGAAGCTGTGGATGAGTTCTGCAAGTCCACCAGCTTCACGGACGAACTCGCCGATGCCTTTGTCGACATCTACCTCCAGGGGTTCCGGGACTATAGGGAGAAGGTGGCCAGGGTGGTTGGTCTCCTCAGCGTCGTGGATATCAAGCCAGACGAGTTGTTCGATGAGCCACCAACTGATGATGCGCCTACAGCAGCCAAGCCCTGATCCCCCCATTTTTTTCTGTATTGAAGTCCGACTTGGTCGGCATTTTGTAAATACTTCAAAAGTAATAAAAATATTCTTTTTGAAATTTGTCTTCGTTTACTTAGTGTAGAGCAACTTCCCTTTCAGCTCACCGTCGTAGGACCCTTAGTAGGGCTGCGTCAGCACTGGGGGATTGCGTCTGCCCGCTCACCATGAGCTAACCCTCGACTTAGTTACTTTATAGGAGCGGGTCTTGGTGGGGGTGCTGAGACTAGCCTCGAAGCTTCCCTTGGTGAACGAGATTGACACAAGCGTGAGCCTCACAGAGCTATCCGAGATCGTTCCTCGGTGCCAAGTCGACCTTGTACTCCTTGTGTTGACCGAGACAGGGCTTTCGTGCTGATCTGGCCTCGGGCTTTCAGTGCTGACCAAAGTTGGGCTTCGGTGCCAAGCTGGCCTTGGGCTTTTAGTGCCGACGAAGTCGAGCTTCGGTGTTGAGCTAGCCTCAGGCTTTCAGTGCCAACCGAAGTCGGGCTTTAGTGCCAAGCTGTTCTCAAGCTTTCGGAGCCGACCGAAGTTGGGCTTTGGTGCCGAGTTGGCCTCGGGCTTTTAGTGCCGACCGAAGTTGGGCTTTGGTGCCGAGATGGCCTCGGGCTTTCAATGCCGACCGAAGTCAAAATTTGGTGCGAGTTGGCCTTGGGCTTTCAGTGCCGATCGGAGTCGGGCTTTGGTGCCGAGATGGCCTCGAGCTTTCAGTGCCGACCGGAGTCGGGCTTTGGCTGAAAAGATGGGTTACTCAAACACATTTTTATTAGTAAAGAATATGGGATGGGTAAGTCCAAAAGAATGCGAACACTTAACTGAATGTAAAGAAGGGGTACATTACTGGTAGTACTGACGGAGGTTGTCAGAATTCTAGGTCTGAGGGAGCGGCTTCCCATCTAGTCCTTTGATTCGGTATGCTCCATATGGAGGGCTTCGGTGACTCGATAGGATCCTTCCCAATTTGGCGACAGCTTGCCTCCTTTCTTCGGCTTTGAGACTTTAGCCCGTCTGAGGACTAGGTCTCCTGGCAAGAATATTCTTGGGCGTACGCGAGCATTGTAATACATGGCGGTTCGCTCTCGGTAGGCAGCCATCCAGAGTCACGCTCAATTGCGTACCTCCTCTATAAGGTCAAGGTTGGCTCGTAGCTGGCTCGAGTCGTCCTCCTCGTTGTATGACTCTGTTTGGGGACTTAGAACACCAATCTCCACAGAGATAACAGCCTTAGACCCGAAGACAAGGCTGAAGGGAGTCTCCCCGATGGGAGTCTGTGGCATTATGTGGTAGGCCCACAGCACGTTGGAAAGTTCCTCCACCCATCTTCCTTTGAAGTCGTCCAGCTATGCCCTGAGTCTTTGGAGGATGATGTGGTTTGTCACCTCGGCCGCTCTATTGGTCTGAGGGTGACCGATAGAGGTGAACTGCTAATGGATGCCTAGCTCGATGCAGAATCCTTTGAAGGGTATGTTGTCAAACTGCCAGTCATTATCGGTGACGAGGGTATGCGACAGTCCAAACCAGCAGATTATAGACTTCTAAAAGAAGGATCTTACCTTGCTCTCGGTGATTTAGCCAGTGCCACGGCCTCGATCCATTTAGTGAAGTGCTAAATGGCTACCAGCAGAAACTTACGCTGGCCAGAGGCAGGAGGAAATGGTTTAAAGATGTCCATCCTCCACTGAGCGAAAGGCCAGAGGACTGCCAGGGGCCTCAACTGAGAGGTCAGCTGCTGTTGGATGTTGGCATATCGTTAGCAGCTGTCACACCTTCTAACTAGCTCAACGACGTCCTCCTTCATCGTCAGCTAGTAGTATCCTTGGCGCAGGGCTTTGTATGCTAGCGCTCTGCCCCTCAGATGACTCCCACAAATGCCCTCATGAATTTCTCGTAGGATGTAATTAGCTTCCATGGGGCCAACGCACTTGAGGACCGAGTATGAGAAGGACCTTCGGTAGAGTCGCCCATCCATCATCAAAAACTTAGGGGCTCATCGCTTAAGAAGCCTGGCTTCAGCAGGGTCTTCGGGGAGGGCACCATTGGTAAGGTACTGGATGTAAGCATCCATCCAAGAGGATTTCTGCACGACCGGTAGGGCCTCCTTTGTGGCTTCGATGCTCAGGAGCTCCAGATGCCCCACGTACGTTCTTCCCAAGGTCCCGTTGGTCGAGGTGGCCAAATGGGATAGTGCATCAACTCTGGCGTTCTCTCTCCTAGAAATATAACTAACACGAAAGTAAGCAAAATGGAAGGCCTGGGATTGGACCTTACTCAGGTAGCGGGACATGGTGGGATCTCGGGCCTCATACTCTCCCGCAACTTACTCGAAGACAAGCTGAGAGTTAGTGAAGGCTCTGAGATTCCTTGCTCCGAGCTTTTCGGCCAGCTTCATTCCTGCTAGCAAGGCTTCATACTCCGCTTGATTGTTGGTGGCCAAAAAAAGGAAACGGGGATCGTACTCCACCGTCTCTCCCTCAGGGCTCACGAGGATGAGCACGGCTTCGCTCCCCTGGGAGTTAGATGCGCCTTTTACGTGAAGGATCCATTCCTCCTCTCTTTCCTCCTCTGCCATGGGGACTCTAAGTGTAGTTCCTTCAGTTGCTCCTCAGCCCATGTGCACTCGATCAGGAAGTCAGCTAGCACATGTGACTTCATTGCTGACCTCGGCCGGATGGATAGGTCAAACTCTCCCAGCTTGATGGCCCACTTCGCTAGCCGACCGAAGGTGTCAGAACGGGATAAGATTATCCAAAGGGGTTGGTCCGTGAGCACCACAATAGGGAGGGCTTGGAAGTAAGGCCTGAAACGCTGAGCTGAGATGATCAGGGCAAAGATGATCTTTTCGGTTCTGGAATATATGGTCTTCGCATCATGAAATACCTTGTTGGTATAGTAAACTGGTCTTTGCATCCCATCGGCATCTATGCGGATGAGCATGGAGCTGACGGCCTCGGAAAAGGCTGCAAGGTAGAGAAAGAGCTCCTCCTCACCCCACGGCTTGGACAACAACGGTGGAGTGAACAAACATTTCTTCAACTCCTCGAAAGCTTTCTGATACTTCTTTGTCCACTCGAAGCCGTTGACCTTGCGCAGTGCCTTGAAGAAAGGTAGGCACATCTCTGCTGACTTTGATAAGAAATGACTCAAGGCTGCCACCCTTCCGGTCAAGCGCTGCACATCCTTCTTGCTAGCCATGGGCCTCACGTTAAGGATGGCTCGAATCTTATCGAGATTCACCTCGATCCCTTGTTGCATAACCATGAAGCCCAAAAACTTGCCTGCTATAACTCCGAAAGCACATTTGCTTGGGTTCATCCTCATCTGGTACCGGCGGAGATTGCTAAAGGTCTCTGCAAGGTCAGCGACATGGTCAGCGGTTCGAACACTATTGGTTAGCATATCATCCATGTACACTTTTAGTTGCGCCCAATCTGGTCTTCAAAAACTTTGTTCATCAGCCTCTGATAGGTGGCCCCAACGTTCTTTAGTCCAAAGGGCATTACCTTGTAACAGTATATACTCTTCTCGGTCATAAATGAAGTTGCCTCCTCGTCCGCTGGGTCCATCTTGATTTGGTTATATCCCGAGAAGGCATCCATAAAACTGAGGGTCTCATGACCGGATGTGGCATCCACCAGCTGGTCAATCCAAAGCAATGAAAAGCTATCCTTGGGGCATGCCTTGTTTAGATTAGTGAAGTCCACGCATATCCTCCATCTTCCGCTGGCCTTGCAAACCATCACGATGTTGGCTAGCTAGTCGGGATAGTGGACCTCTTGGATATGGCCAGCGGCCATCAGCTTACGAACTTCCTTATCAATGGCCTTCTGTCGATCGGGAGCGAAGCTCCTCTTCTTCTATCGGACTGGTCGGCATCCCGGTTTGATGTTGACCCAATGGGTAATTACCTTTTCAGGTATACCCGGCATGTCAAATGCTGACCATGCAAAGATATTAGAATTGGCCCACAGAAAAGCTAGAAGCTGCTCGCGCGCCTCCTTCGGGAGTAGAGCTTCAATTTGGACTATCCTCATCGGATCCTCCCCCAGCGGGAAGGTCAGCAGGTGCTCGACCGGTTCTCCTCTCCTCTTCAAGTCTCGAGGGTCGAGTGACTCTGGTGCTGGTGCAACCACCACCCCCTACGGGCTGGGAGCCATGTGATAACAAAGTGGTAGTAGATTCTGCTCTCTCCGTATCTCCCCGACTCTTTCGCTGGTAAAAAATCTTACGAGCAGTCTTTTGGTGGAGATGACGGTGTCCAAAAGGTTCAGACCGGGTTTCTCGAGGATGGCATTGTAGGCCAGAGGAATCCAAACAACTAGAAAGTTCATGAAAACCATGCTATGACACGATAGAATCCCGGCCATGATAGGGAGAGTGATATCCCCCTCAACCCTCACAGAATCTCCAGTAAAATCCACCAAGGGTGTGGTAATAGGCCGAAGGAAGCTAGGGGACAAATCCATTCGAACAAAGTCATCGTAACTCAAAACATCAACTGACCTCCCACTATCGATTAAGATTCCTTTTATAGATTGTTTTGCGATCATCATGGACACGATGATGCTGTCATCATTCTTGTTAACCATCCCCTCTAGTCCATTTTAGAAAAGAAATTATAGAATCTAGCCCCTCATCCTCTCGCGGCCTCTTGGAGGCACTGCCTGTCCCCTAGGAAATCATGGCCACAGTCTTCTCGGTTGGAGCATTGTCAATGCTGACCTTAGGTGGCAGAGGTGCTGATGGGCCGGGGGCGCTTGGGTTACTCCTTTGAACGAACTTTTTAGGTGGCCATGCTGGATGAGGTCCTTAATCGCCTTCTTCAGTTGGCGATAATCTTCAGTGTTGTGGCCTTGGTCCCGATGGAAGCGACAGTAGAGGTTTTTATTGCGGGGGGTCCCTGGCTTCATTGGAGGAGGGCACTGAAGATATCACTCACCCTCGATCTCCATCAGGATGTGAGATATCAGGATGAGCAAGGGAGTAAAGGGACCCTCCCTGGGAGCAAGAGCCCACGGTCGGTTGTTTGATCGGCGGAGAGGCTTGGGCCTCCTGGGACGAGCCTTAGTAGGCTCAGGATAGGCCCGCTTCTTGCCAGAACTCTCATTTGCCTTGCACTGGGAGGAGTTGGCCTCATCGGCATGGATGTACTTCTGTGCCCAGCTCAGCAGTTCATGTAAGAACCGAGCGGCTTCTTGTCAAGGGAGTAGGCAAAGCGGGAGGGATGAAGCCCTCACTTCAAGGCCAGAGTGGCCATAGAGTCCTCGAGGTTGTAGACCTCGAAGGCAACTTCCTTGAATCGGGTGATGAAGTCCCTCAGTGACTTGCCGCTCTTCTACTGGACTGAGAACAAACTATCCGCCACTCGTGGGATTTTCCGATATGCATCAAAATGGGCCAGGAAGGCCCTCTCCAGCTGCCGAAAAGAGTTGATACTGCACGACGGTAGGCGAGAGTACTAAGCTTGGGCCGCCTTCCTTAGGGTGACGTGGAAGGTGATGCAAAGCAGGGAATCAGTTGCCTCCTGGACGTGCATCAGGACCTTATAGCTCTTCAGGTTGTCCAGAGGATCGGTGGTGTCATCGTACGGGTCCAGCTGAGGAAGATGAAATCTGGTCAAAATTGGCTCCTTCATGATACGGTGGGACAGCGGCGGACGGCTATCATAATCCTCTTCCGGTAGGTTGGTGATCCTGCGGTTGAGCTCCTCTAGCCGCTGATTGTATTCATCTAGCCGGTGCTCGGCCCGGCGAGCTATCCGGCCATCAAAGGACCCCTCCCTGGAAGATTCCACGGATGGAGAGGGATGACGGTGATGCAGACAGATGCGCTCTGCCTCCCTCCCATGCCGCCGCTTAGGGAAAGCATTGGCATGGCAAGAAGGGGACTGAGGCCTCTTAGAGGCCTCCCAGCGATGATGCCTGGGCGAAGCATGGCCATGGCGGACCTCCTAAGGGAAGACCTCCCTCGAAAGAATGCTGGCTGAGTTGAACCACCCTCGGAACCGATGATTATGGCTCCGACTGCCGTTGCGTGGTTGTCAGCTGCTACTGCTACTGCAGAATCTAGACTGCTGCCACTAGCGATTGAACTTGCATGGCGAGAGCGGTGATCTGGTCATCTTGCTGTGGCGGTGGTGGCGATGACGGTGTGGGGACACCGACCTGGGGAGCGAGGGGACCAGCCTTCGATGGATCAACTCTCGACGATGCCCCCTCAGCGTGGCTAGTGGAAACCTATACGCTCGTGTCACCACCTTCTTGAATGCTAAGGGGAGGAGAGTCTGTAGCTGACTGGTACGAAGCTTTCTTCTTTATCCTCCTTACCTAGCGCGCAAATCTGTTGCCACCAAGTCACATTCCTCCAACATCGGGAAACAGAGATCCTCCTCCTCAAAGTGCTCCTGCAAGGAAGTCCCTAAAAATCGATTGCACCGGTGGGAACCCTCCGACGCCCAAGCAAGCGACTTAGGAACAATGAGGAAAAAGAGCTAATAGAAAATAGCTAGAGAGCTTGAGTTCAAATCCCTTTCCTCGTTGTGAGTGTAGGTTTTTATACCTGTTCGAAGGTCCCCTTTCCCGCTTTCAGAAGGTGGCTAATTTCGAGATGCTATTGTCCAGTAGTGGATAAGCAGCCAGGTTGACAGTGACAGGTCGTAGCCAACACTGGGTATGTTACAGGTGTTCTGCCCCGCCAACCACCTACCAGGCGCGGTGCCACAAGTGACAGAGGGGCCTAGTCGCATCAGGCATGCGCCGTTATGAGTAGTGGCCATGCGCAGTTGCAGACGATTAGTGGGCCACATGGCAGCTGCAAGCGGTTAGTGGGCCATATGGTAGTGTCAGACAGCTCGAGGTAGAGGGAACCTAAGGTCAGAGGCCAAGGAGACTTGAGGCCTGAGGCCGAAGGGACGAAGCCCGAGGGGACTCCAAGTCCGAAGCTGAGGGGACTTCGGGTTCGAAGCCGAGGGGACTCCAGGTCCGAGGCCGAGGGAACTCCAGGTCCGAGGCCAAGGGGACTCTAGGTCCGAAGCCGAGGAAACATGAGGTCCGAGGCCGAGGGAACTCTAGGTCCGAGGCCGAGGGAACATGAGGTCCAAGGTCAAGGGGACTCCAGGTCCGAGGCTGAGGGGACTCTAGGTCCGAAGTCGAGAGGACATAAGGTCCGAGGCCAAGGGGACTTGTGGTCCGAGACCGAGAGGACCTTGGAGGCCGAGGCCAAGGGGGCCTCGAAGCCGAGGTGGGGGTTCCATCAGCTGCTTCATCCGTTAACTTAACGCGGCTTGATCAGCCACATCAGGTTATATTACAAAGAAATAGGATATTAGTCCCCCGATTCTGCTTCTATTGTTAGTGTTGAGAAGGTTTTATGAAAATAAAAAATAAAAAATAATCCTCAAGCTGGATTTGAAGTTCTTGAACCCATTGTTTCGAAGTCGATTTCGATTTCTCATTTGAATTGATGTTCAATAATCTGATCTTGCCCAAAATGATCCAACTTCGTAGAGCATCAACAATCATGAGAACGAAGCTACTAATTAGGAACCAATTCTACTTTTCTTCTTTGTGGATCCTAAAAGCCTACTTTTGGAAGATCTCTTCCTTTTCTTTGGGATCGAAGATCAATTGCAATGATTGGATAGATGGGTCATTAAGATAGATGTAGATAAATAGTACCACCCTCCTACAAACGTAAATCTTACATGACTAAAATGCTCGAAGCTGGTGAACAAAGTTTGAAATTCTTAGGATCAAATAAAAAATACCCTTATTTTGCTTTTCCTTGACATGTAAAGTTCCTTGTAGTTGAACATACCAATGTGGATATCCCTTTGCAATTTTGACACTTTTTAATGAAAAAAAAAAGAAAAAGGTTTGACACTTTTGAATCAATCCATAGAATAATCCTTAGCAAGAGAGAATGGGTCATATGACAAAGAAATTATGATATTTAATAAATGCCTTCAAAAGGATGGGACTATAATATTATTGTCGATGATGGTGGATAACATCTAATTGTCATCTAAGAGTTGTTACTATGTCTAAAATGCTTGAAGCTGGTGAACAGAGTTTGAAATGCTTAGGATTAAATAGAAAGTGCTCTTATTTTATTTTTTACTAAAATGTCAAGTTTCTTCTAGAATTGTACAGTAAACTTAATTGAATGTACTTTACCAATGGTTTGATACTTTTATCATAAAAAAAAAAGAAAAATTTGATATTTTTGAATTAATCCATAGAATAATCCTCAACAAGAGAGAATGGATCATATGATGAAGAAATAAAAAAGAAGAAAAGTTTAACACTTTCAAATTAATCCATAAAATAATCCTCAGCAAGAGAGAATGGATCACATCATAAAAATAGAGATATTTAATAAAAAGTTTGACACTTTTGAATCAATTTATAAAATAATCCTTAACAAAAGAAAATGGGTTACATGATAAAGAAATAAAAATATTTAATAAACATCATGAGTCAAGGGATGCCACTATAATATTTAATATTTATTAATTATTTTTATAATTTATTCTTCCTCATTGTGCATACTTAGTCATTCATTGTATATATTTATTCTATGGATGTATATATTTACCCATCCATTGTATCCATTTCAATGAATAAATTTATTCTATTAATATATGTACTTGTTCATCCACTGCATACATTGATCTATTAATATATACTTTCATTACATCTTTATCTTATCACGAATCGTTTGCTAAGGGGAGAGTGGTGCATAAGCTTTTGCTGAAGAATGGCTTAGATGGAAGGGACAACTCAACAAGTCTTCAAATGGTGGGCGTTATATTTTTGAAAAAAAGCATATTTAGTAATAAAATATGAGGAGATATTAAAAGAGCTAAAAGAGTATATTAAAGATAAACTAGACAACGTGAAGGACTATGCAAAATATTTTGGAAAGTGCGAACAACAGCAACTAACGCGTCGTTGGAAGACTACGGATTGGTCAAGTCTATCAAGTAGGCTTTTTTCGTCGCATGCACATATTCAGAGCGTACTGGTGATCACGTGAACATTACAAATTATAAAATAAATATTTAGGAGTACGGACTTGATTGCATGTCATATAATTATACAAAGTTCTAGAGAACTCGTTTTCATAGTACAGTTTCGTGGGAATTATTTCACTTTTTTTTTTTTTTAAGAAACTCGCTTCAAAGTTTGATCCAAAAAAAAGAAACTGAGGGTGCATGTTTGTTTTTGAAAATACTCTCATTTTTTATTCTTATTTTTTAAAGAAAAAACTCTTGTAGAAATACATTACATGACTGAAAATAAAAGTAACTTTTTAAAAAACATAACTTTAAAATAGTAAAAAATTAAAATAATTTAAAGTTATTTTTTATTTTTATTTAATAAAAAATAAAAAGCTTTTCTATGAATGAAGAGACCAAAAGTTTTTCAAAAATACCCTTCTTCCCATCACATAAGATTTTTTGCATGAAGATGCTAATGTCAAAATTATTTCATTATAATTTAGAAAACTAAAATTATGGATTAATCTAACGCATATGAAAGAAAAAATTTACAATGGAAGGACCACGGTATTACTTAGCTAATAACTAATCTCAATGTTCCTCCCAAGGATAAATTATATGCTTAGTAACTAATTTCTGGTTGATTTGTCTAATTATGAGAATAAGAGCTCATTCAAATTTCATCATGATTTTCAAAGAATAACTTTTATGTTGTCACTGCCCTCCTTTGTTACTCAAATCTTTGAAACAATTTTCACACCAACGAAAGCAAGGGCCCACCTAGATTTGGTGACATTAATAATAATAATTACTTTGTATTTGAAGTACCATGTATAGATTATAAATATAATTTTAAGGATTAACAAGCTTTACTTCATTCATTGAATATAGGGATAAATTTGAAAATGACTGTCTACTTATCAAAAAATAGAATAGCTAGCTAATCAAATACCGCTGGCTTAAAATTTTTTTTTTTTTAAACAATCTGCACCAGAAGTTGCAAGAGTTTTTTTTAGTATGTCTTTATTTTTAATTACTTTATTTTTATTTTTAAAATTAAAATATAAGATAAAAAAAGAATTTATTTGGTAATTTATTTTAAAGCTTTAATTTTCTTCAATTTTAATTTAAAAGCTAAATGAAAGACTATTATGATGATTTTTTTTTCTTTGCAGCGGATCTTTCATCAGCTTTAGCATCAAGCTATAATTGTATTGTCATTATCACAACCGCCCATTTTGTCATGGCATGACATTGGCGATGTCAGCAGCGTTGGCATGACATGACTCGTGTCTTCTCATCCTCACAACTGCCCTCTCCACCCCAGTACCCCACCCCACCATTTATTTATTTATTATTTTAGCTTTGCAAGGATTAGATTGAGCTAGCACTTTTTTTTCATATGAGAATCGGATTGATCGATTAAATCAGAATTCAAAAGTTAAATCGGTTCGATTTTAATATAAAATTAAATATATAAATAATTTAAAATAATTTAAGCAACTCATTTGGTTTATTCATGAATCAATCAATGAATCAAATAAGATAATAAATTTTATTATCTTATAAATATTAATTTTTTTATTAAAAATTATTTTTTATTAATATAAATATAATTTTATATTAAAATATTGATCAATGATTCAATTAGTGACCTAACAATTGAACCAAAAATCCGATGATCCAAACTTTAGATCGGATTAATGTTCAAGCCGGATCGGTGAAGCATAATTTTTTTTTCTTGATAGACTGTGGATGATGATTTGGCAAATTAAAACTCACTCTTTCCGTGAGTCACATCAAATCCCATGCATCATGTAGTCGCAAAGCTGTTCTCATCAATTAACTTGCACCAACTTTAGTTGGCTAATTTTTTTTATTTTTTTTATTTATTTATTTATTTTTTATTATTATTATTATTATTATTATTATTATTATTATTATTATTTATTATGAAGGCAGGCCGTTTCACAAGGCAAGGAGAGCTGAAAAAATATCCAACCCTGTTAATGGCTAAGAATACTTTTCTTTTCTTTTTTTTAAATAAATATTATAATACCACAGCAGAAGTATTTATAGTTTGAAAAATGGGTTAGTTATGTATCATATCTAGGTCTCTTCCTAGCGCAGGCTGCAGAGGGTAACAAAAATGGCCGGTTAAGGTTAAACTTTTTTCAAAAGAAAAAGTCTTTTATGTTTTATGCACCGAGTGCGATGCTGATCGTTAGCATTAGGCCTAATGATTAGCATGCAGTATACACATATATCAAGACAAATTTTTTATTTTTATTTTTAGCATATGTATGTGCATCCATCGAGCTCTTACTGAACCGTATCCGGTATAGCAAAACTTTTTCTATTCACGATAGAATAAGTTAGTCCAACCCAATATATATCAATGGTAAATGAGATAAAGATCAACAACAATATTAAAATCACTGATCAACCATATTCATTATTCATAATGAGGATTCTACGTTGCTTAATAGTTTTCATAATAACCAAGTATCTTACCTAAAAAAATAAGCAAAAAGTATTATTTGAATCTTTTAATACTATATAATTATCTAAAATTTATCTAATATATAGTCAATATGAAATTAAATGCTATTAATAAGAAATAATATTCTTTCATTAATATGTTGGTATCTTTGCTAGATTGAAAGTTCAAATCCAAATCTTTTGTAAATACTATAAAGTGTTTGTGGTTATTAGTCTTAAAAGAGTTTCTCTATAGTCACTACAAGAAAATTATGAAATAGCGATTCAACTTAGTGACGCAAATATTCATCACAAAATAATGACAGAATTGTGATGCAATTGCGACCTACGAAATCTGCAACGAAATAGCGACGAATTCGTCTCCATTTAGCAATGCATTGAATCAGTCACTAAATTGCGACGCATTTAGCGACTCCCAAAAAAATCCATTGCTAAATTGTGACTCTATTGGCGATGCATAAAAATGCGTCGCTAGTTAGCGACGCATAATTGTGCGTCGCTAGCGATTCACCAAAATGAGTCGCTATTTAGCGATGCACAGTTTAGCGATGCATTAATGCATCGCTAAATAGTGACACACTTCTTGCGTTGCTATTTAGCGACTCATAAAAATGCATCGCTAGTTAGCGACACAGAATTGCCTCACTATTTAGTGGTGCATCAAAATGCGTCGCTACTTAGCGATGCATTTTGATGTGTCGCTAAATAGGGTTTTAGATTTTTAGGGTTTTAGGGCTTTAGGATTTAGGGTTTAGGTTTTTATGCATCACTATTTAGAGTTTTCAAGGTTCAGGGGTTCAGGGTTTAAGGGTTCAGGGGTTCAGGGTCTAAGGGTTCAAGGTTTAAGGGTTCAGGGGTTTAGGGTCTAAGGGTTCAGGGATTCAGGGTTCAGGGATTAAGGGTTTCAGAGTTTCTGGGCTTTAGGGGTTTAGGGTTTTAGCTAGGGTTTAGGGTTTTAGGGTTTTAGGGTTTTAGGGTTTAATTTTAGGGTTTAGGTTTAGGGTTTAGGTTTAGGGTTTAAGGGTTTATGGTTTAAGGATTTAGGGTTTAAGGGTTTAGGGTTTTAGGGTTTAGGGGTTTTAGGGTTTTAGGGTTTTAGGTTTTAGGGTTTAATTAGGGGTTTAGGGTTTAGGGTTTAGTGTTTTAGGGATTTAAGGATTAGGGTTTTAGGTTTTAGGGTTTTGGGTTTTAGGGTTTTAGGCGTTTAGGGTTTAGGGTTTAGAGTTTTTTTGGGTTTTTTGGAATTTTAGGGTTTAGGGTTTAAGGTTTAGGGTTTAAGGTTTAGAGTTTTAGGTTTTATGTTTTTAGGGTTTAGGGTTTTAGGGTTTTAGGGTTTTAGGGTTTTAGGGTTTAGGGTTTAGGGTTTATAGGGTTTAGGGTTTAGACTGCATTCTTAGCACAAAGGCATGGATCGGACTGAAGGCAGCGTCGGACCCAGGAAGGACCTTGTAGTCGGCCACCTGGGCATACCGTGGGCCGCTAGTGCACACCGTATCGTGGGGCAGATCGATCGGCCCAACCCAAGGTCCAACTATGAGCTTTTTAACTGCAATAACTTAAATATACGGTATTGGAGCTGGAATTATCGCGGCTGCTGGCACTAGACTTGCTCCCTCTCCAGAATCGAACCCTAATTCTTCGTCATCCGTTACCACCATGGTAAGCCCTACCCGTCTCTAGATTTGGGGAAAGACGCGAGTGGCACAAGGCCAAGCCTGAGCCCTCGATCGGCCACTAGGAAGGTAACCCGCGATAAGAGATCGAAGCGCCGCCGAGCACGAAGGAGGGGAGTAAGGGGCAGGAGTGCCGCCCATGGGAGGTTCTCGAAGGAAGCTGCCAGGAAACATCGCGGTCACCCACGTTACCTCGAGGGCTCCAGCGAAACGAGCGGCATTATAAAAATCGAGCGGCATAGATTATAATATATCAATATATAAAATTATCACTATAAATATTAATTATTATACACTATAAATAATTATATTTAATATTTAACAGTGCATAATTGCATCGCTATTTAGCGATGCATATTCTATGCGTTGCTAATCCAGTTTTATAAAACCCCCAGTTCCCCCTCATCGGCCCTAACCTCTCCCTCCATCCCTCTTCCCTACCTTCGGCGGCGATGCTTCACGGTGCAGCCCCTTCCCCCCTTGCCCCCCCGGTGCCCTGGCCTCGCCCATCAGGTGCAACCCCCCTTCCCCCTCCCCTCCCCCTCTCTCTGGCCGTCTGCAGTCAAGCCGCCGCGCCTTGTAACCGGTCGCGGCCTGGCCATAGGCAGTGGCTAGCACGCCTGGCGCCTGGCATCCTCGGTGGCCACGACCGTAGCCGTGGCCTAGCGGCCGGCTGCGCCCTGGCCAGGCCATGGACAGGCAGCTGCCTAGCCGTAGCCATGGCCAGGCAGGCTGCCTAGCCACAGCCGTGGCCAGGCGGCCAGGCCTCCTATCGCCCGGCCACATGGACACGGCCCGGTCACATGGCCGAGCGACCTGGCCACGTGGCCAGGCCACGGTAAAAAAAATATTATATTTATTTGTTACATAATATAATTATTATGTAATAATTATATTCTAATATAATACTATTATATTAATAATATCATATTATAATAATATTAAGATATATTAGTTTATAGTATTGTAATATAGTATAAGAAATTATGGTATTCTAATAAATAATGATTTAAATATAACATCATTGTAATATTAGCTAATTAGTGGTTTTGATAGCAAATTAATTAAATAAATTGCTAAATGATTAATTAGTGGTTTTTATAGTAAATTAATTAAGCCATAATTAACCTTGGTAGAAGGGGTCAATTGGTAATTTTTAAATATAGGCTAGAAGGATAAAATGGTTTTTTTTATAATTATGAATTTTAGTAAATTAATTATTATTTATGTTTAATTATAGGTAATCAATGATTGATTGATTTTGTTGAAGAGATTAATTGGGATTAGCAAGTTCCACATCTATCATTATGCAATATATAAAAAATCTTGTATGCCTCCATATTTTATATATTTATTGTTGAATTTTTCAGTATGTTAAACTATGCATGATAGTTTTGTTGGTGAAGTTCTTACATATATTGTTGCTTCTTATTTTTGTTATGAAATGGTTTTAACTTTGATTTAAGATATAAGAACATGATATATTGAGATATGTTATTTTGGTTATGATATGGCTATGGTTTTAATATATGTATGATGTGAGCATATTGAGGTTTTACATAATTTTTAGAATTACACTTGAGGGTTACGTGGCGTATCATATGTCTCACAGTTGATGTGTTATGAAAATATCCAGCCTAGCCTATCTAATTTTAAAACCATAGTATTATTGGATAATACTATGCATAAATATTGGATTAAGGTTATTATCTTGACATAATAATCTTAAGAAGTTAGTGACTATAGACCACTATCAAAATATGTATAATAGACAAGAAAACTTTTTCACAAGCATAAGTTCGATTGTCTTTAGAATTGCATATTATTTCTCACAGCACTATGTTGACCCCAGATTGATTTTGATGATTACAAAATAAATTAAGCAATTCTAAGATTGATACAGGGAAGTTCGATCGCCTTGCAAGTAAGTATCTTCATGCAAAATCGACTGGTAAGAAAGTACTTCATTTAAGTTGCTTTGAACATGATTATTAGCCTTGGAGTTAACTGGCTAGCTAGCTTGTTAGTTTATTTAGCTAACTGGCACGCCTTTCAGCTAGCTGGGAAAGTCTCACAGTGTATGGGCCGAACCGTCTTGAAATTTAGCTGCTGTTTAGCTAGCTTGTTAGCTAGCTGAAGCTCTGTCAGCTAACTAAGGAACTTGTCTCAGTAAGCTGACCGAAGGTCCGTTTATTTCAGCTAACTGATGAGTTAGTTTGTTAGCTAGCTGGAGCCCTTTCCGCTAACTAAATTACCTTCACAATTGCCTGGCCGAACGCCCTTTTCTTTAGCTAACTGGTGAGTTAGTTTGTTAGCTAGCTGAAGCTCTTTCAGCTAACTAAGGAACTTGTCACAGGTGCTTGGCCGAACGTCCCTTTATTTTAGTTAACTGGTTAGCTAGCTGGAATTCCTTTCAGCTAACTAAAAATCCTGTTACAGTGGTTCGGCCGAACACCCTTCCATTTTAGCTAGCTGGCTGGATGTCTTGTTAGTTAACTGTAACTCCTTCTAGCTAGCTGACGTTTCTTTTAGTTAACTGCTTAGCTAACTATTTCATCCTGGAGCTAACTGGTTAGCTAACTATTTTTCATAGGGAATGTTGCAGCTGAATGGTTTTAAATTTTAGTTAACTGGAGAGCTAGCTGCCGGTTGGCTAGTTAGTTGGAGAGTTAGCTACTTTATTCAGTTGACTGGCTGCCTTTTTGCTCAGTTAGCTGGAGAGCTAACTAAGCTGGACGGATAGCATAGTACTTTTGCTTCTAGTTAGCTCGTTAGCTAACTGGCCATTCTTTAGTTAGCTATTCAGCTAACTAGCTATCCTATATCTCTCCTGCTGCAGTTTGGATTTCAAATGGAGTTAGCTGGCGAGTTATCTGCCGAGCTAACTAACGTGTTATCTCAGAAAGGTTCTTTTGCTGTGTTGTCTCTGGTTAGCTAACTGATTAGCTAGCTGGGGGTTATTACTTTACTCTTGGATGAAGGCATTCATTTCTCAGCTACCTGGAGCTTCTTTCTTCAAGACCACCGCCGCCTAAAAAGTTTTCTTTCTCTCTTTATCTCTCTATTGCTATTTCAAGCTATTGTTAACTTTTAATTTTTGAATGTTTACAGTGCTCATCCTTCCTCAAATGGAGATCTGCATTCAATGCTTAAGGAAACATGTTTAACGGTTATATTTTCTTCCCATTATTATTTTTATTTATTTCTTTTGTATCTAACGGATATTTTCTTATTAGATAGTTATAAATAGCTGGGATTAGAAGCAAACCTTGACGATGATTTTTGAAAAGAAATTTCAAAGAGAGAAAAATCCAAGTAAAGAGCCTTCATTAAATATTTTTTGAGTGGTTGCTGTGCATTCAAGCTCATTCCTTGCTCGAAAGGTCGTCCGAATCATTGAAGCTTTTTAAGCATTCAAGACTTCAGCCGCTTCAACCGAGTTCATTTATTGCTGAGTTTATTGCTTCAAAAGTTGTAAAGTATATTCTGAATATTTGCTCTTTATAGGAGCTTCTTCTTTACATACTTTGATTATCTTGTAAAAGGGTTGGTGAACCCTGGTTTGTTGGCTTCCTTGTGCCATTTAAACAAGAGGACTAGCCTAGGTTTGGCTAGGGGTTCTTGGCTTCCTTGTGTCGTGAAACAAGAGGACTAGCCTAGGTTTGGCTAGGGGTTTTTGGCTGCCTTGTGCCGTATAAACAAGAGGGCTAGCCTGGTTCGGCTAGAGGTTGTAATCGTTGTGATACGATTAGTGGAATTTTCAAAGGTTTTGGGGAGTGGATGTAGGTGCTGAGTTTGGCACCGAACCACTATAAACTTCTGTGTGTTTGTGATTGCTTGCCTTTCTGTTGATATTATTCTGTGCACTCCACTTCACCGCTGCAAATCAAAATTAGGGTTGAAAGCACATTTATCTGCATAGCTATCAAATTTTTAAAATAACCCAATTCACCCCCCTCTTGGGTTACTACATCTGGGCAACACACTATAACCTTTAGTCCCGTTTGAAAATTTGTAAGACTTAGTCTTGCAAATTCTTAAATTATCCTAGTGGATAGTTTGAGATTATTTTTTGCGATATGTTAGTCTGCTATTAGTTATCGTTGGTTGAGATTGCGGTTTGTATTTCCTTATACGTTTACTAGTGTGGCATATATGCCACACATTTAGGAGAACATATGGGGAAATGCTGTTGAAATTGCAATGTAAACGATGATAATTAATAGCAGAATAACATATCACATAAAATAATCTTGAATGGGATAGGGCCTTACCTTTTAGATATGAAGTGAAGGTAGAATTAATTTAGGATACTTGCATACTTGTGAAGACTCATGATTGAACGAACCCCACGTGGCCCGGCCTTGCAGGGCAGGGACCTTAGTCCTGGCCTGGCCTAACCATGTTGACCCAATTGATGATTTTGATGATTAACAAAACTACTTGAGTATAACTATTGGAGGTTCTAATGATTTTGATTTAGTGTTTCAGATTATTAGACTGTTGAATGATCAAAATCAGGAGTTACATAGTGTTCTGGATCGAATCTAATGTCTAGGTAAGAATTGCAGACATTAGAGTCGACTCCGAGAATCACAGAGCCGACTCTGGAACTGGCACGGACATTAGAGTCGACTCCGAGACTGTTAGAGTCGACTCTCACAGACGAAGCAGAAAGTCAATTTTTCTGGCCCCGACCTAGAGTCGACTCCGGGTAAGTTAGAGTCGACTCCGGAAAAGTTTCTTGTCGACCCCAGAAAGTCAGAGATGACTCCAGAAATATCGTTTTGAGATGCCTCGAGCTAGAGCCGACTCCAGAAAAGTTAGAGTCGACTCCAACCCACCTGGAACGAAAAATCAAGTTGCCAGATCAGCTCTAACGGTAATATTTCTATTTTACCTTATTTCTAACGGATATATTTTGATACAAGGTACACTCCAACGGATAGTTTTCTTCCAAAAATGGTGTGAAATAAATCTATAAAAAGGGAAGACTATTGTTCAAAAAAAGGAACGAAAAAATAGAAGGAAAAAGATAAAAAATCTGAGATAGACAAATCCCATTTCAAAAATCTGAGAGCTTGAATCTTAAGAGGGAAACCTTCAAGCTCAAATCCACTCCACTCCAAAAAGGCTCAAGAGGAATCCAAAGCATTCAAATCAAAGTCTTGGTGGATTTCCCAACTTGAAGAAAGGAGATTCATTTCTTGCTTTTCAACTCTTTTCAACTGCTTCAACTGTGAAGAATCGGAGCTGAGGCTTGATTCAATCCAGCAAGGAGAAGAAGAAAAGAAGAAAGAAGAAAAGCTCAAAAGCCAACCAATCTACAAATCAGGCTTTTCTAAACCTTGTTATTCTTAATTTGTATATTTGCTCGTTGAGGAGCTTTGTACTTCAAAAACAATACTCATTTTGTTTGTGCCTAGTTCAATCTGGGGGATTGAACTAGAGAGGTAGTTTTATCTCGGATCAAGCTTGGTTAAGCTTGGGTTAGGGTTTTTGTGCTGGTAAGCCCATGTAAAACCGGCTGGGTTCGTTGTTATCCCGGAAAAACAACAAGTTTGAGTTGTAAGCTTGTAAAACAACTCGGCTATAATCTAGGGAGATTATAGTGTGGACCCAAGTGGATCTGGGAGTGGACGTAGGTGCTGGTTGCACCGAACCACTATAAAAATATCTTGTGTTTGCCATGCTCATTTGTCTCTCACTCTATCTCTCTTATAGTTCTGTTTGTGCATTGTTTATAAGTTAATTTCTCTCACTTGCACATCTTGAGTTAATTTGTTTAAAACATTTCAAAAAGTCT